>JAQMYL010000007.1:17892053-17912983 GCA_030014365.1 Clarias pachynema | reverse complement strand
TTTTCATATTTTATTAAGTTCTTTGATAAGGTTACGTCACGTGACAAGTCACGAAAGCGCCAAGCAGCTACCGCTGCGAGTCACAACAAAAACAAAGAAATAAAAGTGAAGATGGAAGACAAGGTGCGGGAGAAATTGAGGTCGGGAATTTATGCCTAGTATGTATATTTAATGGTCGCGGGTGCGGGGCGGGGCGGGTTATAAAAATAGATACAGTGGTGCGGGCCAAATAATTTCATAAAAGCGGGACCCGCGGGTTGGAAAAATACATATATATATATATATTTGGCCGGGCAGTGTTTCATCAGCGCTGTAATCCAACTAGAAAACATTTTTAAGCAGTATAAAAAAATAGCTCAGAATAGTTTAAATACAGAGAGGAAAGATGTACTGTAGTGTTTGTGCCAAACTCACTGTGCAGTATTTCTTTTTATAATAAATGTGTTTTCCTTGCCATCATTAATACTGCACATAAGGAAGCAAGCCTTCCTTTTTTTCTTTCTTTTTTTGCTTTGTTGATGCGAAATTTAATCCACTGCTCGTGTTCCATCTTTTGTAAATTTGCCCCTTTGACTCCTCGTGATTAACCCTCATCTTTCAAACACATTCCTGACAGAACCCTGACTCGAGGAGACACATGTTTGCAGCCCAAGAACATTTTGGAATGTGGTTCAATCAAAGCCAAAGATCTTAGCACTAGATTTCCCTGACCTAAATTAACACCAGCACCAGTGCAGAGCTGCGTTTGTCCAAGAGAGCTTAAATTCATAATCAGGAAGCTTTTAAAGCGAACCTGGATGTAAACGGAATTTCATGTATATAAACATACTGTTAGATTACTGTACATCTAGTCTATCAATTATTCAGCCTGATCAAACTGTCTGTCTGACTTATTGATGGTTCAGGGATTGTGAAATAATGTCAGCGGAAATTATCTACTGTATTATGAATTATTTGCCATATTGCATAACTCTTTGAGCAGAGAAATGAGCCTAATTAATACAAATTAACCTATTTAAAAGGCACCTGGTGTCTTATATATTTATTTATTTTTTGCGGTTTTGAATTGTTTTTTTCTTTCTTTAGAAAATAGATGCAGGCAGTCACAGAACCTGGGTATGAGAGTTGTTAGTTGATGGGGTTCATTGAACCTTTATGCTTATAGATCTTTCTACTTTTGACTCATTACCCACCTGTAGCATTGTTTCAGGGACAATATCAAACTCTGACTTTACGCAGTGTGTGGTGCACAAGGTCACGTATAGTCTACAATAGATAATGCATAGAAACACATAGCAACAGTAATTCCCGTGCAGCTGTATTTACCTACATAAATGTAATTACAGATTCCCTGTAAGGTGTAAGCTCAAGACTTAAATGCACAGGGGAAGAAAAAATAAAATAAATAAATAAATAAATATTTTTTAAACCTTCAGGTGGCGTAGTGGTTAGCATTGTGGCCTCACACCTCCAGGGTTGAGTTCCCGCTTCTGGTCTGCATGCATGGACGTTTCCCCTAGTGCTTGGTTGGTTTCTTCCAGATACTCCGGTTTCCTCCCACAGTCCAATGACATGCAGAGTAGGATAATTGGCACTTCCAAATTGCCCATAGTCTGTGAAAGTGTGAATGTGTGTATCCCCTATGATGGATTGGCACCCTGTCCAGGGTGTACCCTGTCTCATAAATGAATTAATTAAAACGTACACTGCCTGGCCATAAAACAGTTTGCCGCTTTAACATTTTGGACTGTTTATCTTAAATTATGTTGTGTTGACAAGCTCATTCAATGTCACAACATTTATTTCTGTCCAAAGTTGCCTTCATTTAAGTCTGAGATCTTGCATTGATGAAGAACTCAACTACTGAGTACAGTCCTCTCCGACACATTCCAAACACTTTCAATAGGGTTAAGGTAAGGACTCTGTGGTGGTCAACTCGTGTGAAATTGCTTCCTAATGCTTCCAGAACCACTCTATTACAATTTGAGCCTGATGAATCTTGGCATTTTCATCCTGAAATATGGCCATAACCACATAATTCAGTACATTAAGGTAGTAAGCTGACTTAATTTTATTGACACGTACTGTAAGATTGCTGAGTCTAGACCTGACCAATTAAAACAACCACAGATTATAACACTGCCTCCCCAGGCTTGTACAGTGGGCACTATGCATGTGGGTGCATCACTTCATGTGCTTCCCTTCTAACATGTCACTCTGGAATAAAGTCCATTTGGACTTATCAGACCATGTCAAGTCAGATTAGCCTTTTCTTATAGCCACAGCTGTCTCATCCCAGTAATGTGAGTTCTTGTCGTATTGTGTATGTAAATTCTCTTTCTTTAACTATTGAACATAGCTGTGATTTCTACTGTAGATTTTATACAATGCAAATTCAAGTGTCATGGTCATTGTAATCATGGTCACATTTCTTCCACAAAGTTAATAGTTCAGCATTGTCCATCCAAGCTTAAATAATGAGCACTGAGGACTCCTCACTTGTTTTTTTTTTTTTTACAAAAAAGAGAATTGAACCCGGGCCTTCCGCTGAGCGACCAACACCCATATATTAATCACTGGAGTAATTATCCAATTAAAGTATGTGACGTATTTTGCTTATTTAATTGCAAAAGGACACTCCCCCCCCCCTTTTTTTTTTTATCTAGGCAGTGTATAATATTATAGCATGAAATTAATTGAGATTATAAAGTGTTGGTGGAATACTCCTCAGTATTCTAGATAAGTAGTATTTTTCTCTCTTTCTGCATCTTTTTAAAATTACAGCCTCTCAAAACGACATTTAGCTCTTATTTCCTTTCAGTTAGCAATATATTTTCTTTATCTTCATACCCTGGATTAAGTTGTGTATTTTCTGTACTATGAGGTTTTATTATTTTTTTAAGTCTAATTTCTTTTGCTACAGTTAAGGTCTTGTTTTGTCAAGTGTGAAACAATAATATAAGAATTGTAAAAACCCTGAGGCAGAGCAAAGCAACACCATGCTATTGAAAATGATTGAACAGAATACTATATTTAATAATCTTTTTATTTCAGAATACTTATTTACATGCTTATAATTAAATTCAGTCATTAATGATCCGCATATGATGTCAGTGTAAGAGTAATGTGTAGGGAAACACATAGATGGTACTTTTTCGCAGAAAGAATAAAGCACAAAAGGACAGGAAGTTTTGGGGCAGATCACCTCGAAGACTGCCTGCTATACATACACATACTCGCATTTCAGCTGCATTCTGGGAAAGAATACAATGCGTATGGTGTCTCACAATGCTGTAACACGTGTTTCTCTTTATGTGCCTCTCCTTTAGGAATGGACTCGGGCCGTCTAAAGAAGGCGAAGCTCAGTATTCAGTGGTGCACTGCACTGGCTATATCAAGGCTTGGCCCCCTGCAGGTATTTATAATACATACAGACTGCACTATCTGTTCCCTATTTATGAGATACCCCATTGATAGTGTGTGTGTGTCTCTGTGTGCGCACTTTCCACTATATACAGAGTCTGGTGATGTCATAAATAAGCAAGATATTCAACTAGAGGTTTTTGTGCCCAGTAGCTCTATATTGAAGTTGTGTATACGTTTTAAAAACAAATGCAGAGGAAATAGTTTATGTAGAAATCAGTGCTGCCAGATTGTATTTAAAGTAAGTCCCCTACATACGAACGAGTTCTGTTCCGAGAACTTGTTCGTAAGTCCAATTTGTACGAAAGTCCAACAAACATTGTCTAGGTACTAGGATACTAACACAATTGGCTATACACAGTATAAAACGAACATGTTCCACGATCTTGTCCTTGTTCTTTAGAATCGTGCCGATGGCTAAACGATTCAACGAGCGATGTCTGCCATCTTTTCACTTCACTCTATTCTCTCAATTATTTTTACTTCCATCGTTGTTGCTTGCCATTTCTTATCAGTACCAGCTTCATCACCGTTGCTTTTACTCTTGCTTTTCTGGACATCCTGGGACACATGCTGCATGCATGTGACGATGTGTCCCGGACATGTGATCTAACTTCCGCAGCTACTGCATATCTTCGAAAGTTTGTAACTTGATATGTAGGGGACTTACTGTACTTCTTTCAATTTGATGATGGTTTAAAACATCATAAACTGTGCCATTATATCCGTACTGTTATTTGTTTCCAGAACAGTCAAATTAACATTATTCTAATTTTAAGACTGACAGTCTGGCAATGAATTTTAAATGAGTGCAAGGTTTAATTGTATTTTAACCTTCAGAAAACCTTCACTATCTATCCAAATATGTTCGGAGTGAACTTGAAATATTCATTTAAACCCACCATCTGTCTTGGAATATTCCAAATTCATTGACTCCATCGTTCATTTTGTAAGCATATCTTTATTATTAAATTGTTGTAGTTTCCCTTCTCTGCCTATATAACTCACAACAGGTTTTCACGGAGACTGCCCACTCTTCATTAATATTTATAAGCACCTTCCTCTACCCGTTCATTAATATGCATTATTACACAAGGTTGTTGAATTTTCAAATCTGACTGGTCAGACGGCGTAGATTAATTTTCCATAACAGCAGCTCTGACAGTAGTGCCAACTGGAAGAAAAATCATAGCTTTATATTAGCGCATGTGTTCGAATAGGCTATTGTTTCTATAGTAACAGCGAATTCACTGTGGTTTGTATGCTGGAAGCTCCATATCAACCTGATAAGAAATACATGAGCCTAATCAAAAAACACAAACGTAATGATGACCACACAAAATCTAGGCAAAGCGCATAATCTAATACTTCACATATAACAATTATGTTAAACACATTCTCCTAATGCTTAATATAAAATGCTAATCCAGTAATAAAATGATACGCCTAATAATACCTAAAACATGTGACCTTTATTATAAAAACTCATAAACCTAACATAATTCACACGCAATCTTAATTATAAACACATAATCCACATAATTAACACACAACCCTAAAAATAAACACAAATCTAATAATTAACACGCAAGCTATTTTATTTATATTGCACATTTTATGCGCAACAGCAATTCAAAGTGCTTTACATAATGCATTTACAAAATATGAGAAAATAATCAAATTAAACTTGAATTATTCAAATAATTAAGATAAAATAGAAGTACAACCAAATTAATAAAATGCAGAATTTGTTAATAAAACGAATAAGAGTGTGATTAAAAGCAATTGAGTCTTTTTTTAAAAGTGGCAGCAGCTGGGGCAAGTCTAAATTCCAAGAATCTGATTCCAGCAGCAGGCGGCATGATGGCTGAAAGTCATTTCACTATATTTAGTTCAGACTCTGCACACCACTAGTTGGCTAGATCCTGCAGGTCCTACCAGTACCACTTGTATTCAGCAAACCTGCCCCTTACCTTTGAGAGACTTTAAGTTGGGCTTTGAATTAAAATTTTCTTTTTATTCATGGCAGTGCAAGGTGTAGTGTGTTCTCTCTCAATGTTGTTTGTAAGAATTCCATCAGCAGCATTTTGAATGACTTGTAAATGTCTAATGGTCTTATTAGGGAGATGCATTTCCGTAGTCTACCCTACGAAAAATAAGAGTGTGAATAAGCTTTTCTAAATCTTGTCTAGACATGACGTTTCTCATTTTAAGTGTTTTTAAGATGCCAAAAAGATATTTTTGTTAGAGCCTTCCTATGGCCATTAACATTTAAATCCTTATCAATAGTTACACCAGGATTCTTCACATGGGTGTTCATTTTCAGTGCCCAGGACTAGGATAAGGATGACAAGCAGACTTTCTTTCTTTATTGCCGAAAATAATTGTTTCAATCTTTTCTTTATTTAGTTAAAGGAATTGAGTTAATGCATCCAGTGGTTTACTTTTTCAAAGGATGAACCTAAGAGTCTATAGGACCACATTAATTGGCAGAGAATGCTAGATAGATTTAAGTATCATCTGCACAGTTATAATAAGCAATGCCCCCATAGATCTGGAGAATTTGATGAAGAGGAAGCATGTATAAGTTGAATAGCAGAGGCCCTGGTCCTGATCCTTGTGGACTTCACATATCATCCAGTTTTTTTTCAGATATATTCTCACCAGTTCTAACCATTAAGTATGATTTAAGCCACATGAGGACCATTCCTGATGGTGCGATCCACTTTTCTAGTCTGTCTAGTAGTACTTCTTGATCCAAAGTAGCAAATGCCGCACTAAGATCTAATAACACCAAGACTGTTAAA
This sequence comes from Clarias pachynema, assembly GCA_030014365.1. NCBI lineage: Eukaryota > Metazoa > Chordata > Actinopteri > Siluriformes > Clariidae > Clarias > Clarias pachynema. The sequence goes on along the minus strand of JAQMYL010000007.1, from coordinate 17,906,753 downwards.
CTCCCCGAATTGGATTGAATAGTCATTAAATGGATGTCATTTCAAATCTTTAAGAGAGCAGTTTCAATGCCATGATATGAACGGAAAGCTGACTGAAAGGTGTCAAGGATGACGATTGTCTGCAAAAAAAGTTATTGAATTTATTAAAGACTACTTCCTCAATAAATTTACTTATAAAATATAGAATAGAGATAAGCCTGTAATTACTTACTATTGAAGCATCAAGGTTTCTTAACAATTGCAGGTTTTAATGATGCTGGGAGACTGAGTCATTTACAATGTGCAACAAATCCACTGGCAAAGAGCTAAAATTACTTGCGGGCAGAATGTCTACTGAGCACTTGGATTAAGATGCACTGTTCTGATAAAAAACAAATGATCCCAGTAATAAACTTATAAATAAAATATTTAGCATACAAGCTTAATAATAGATGGGTTGAAAAATGTGGCATTATTTAAGAAAGTAAAAACTACTCGTCAATGATGGTCTGTAAGGAGAGGTTTATCTAAAAATTTTGGAAGGAGTCTCCAGTGTCAGTGCTTTGTAGTCAGCGAGTTTTCACGACAGAAGGTTTTGTGCTTTCAGTGTCTTTTTAACATGAAAAGCTGCCTTTTGTGTCAATTTCTTTAAGAATTAAATAAAGTGAGATAGAATATGTTAAGTTCAAAAGCAACCACTGGTACGTGTGCGCAAATACATCTCGAATGTGTAATTGTTTGAAAAAACTGGTTTCATTGATATTGTAAGCTTATAAAGTCCCCCTCTTTTTGTTTAATCTGTCCTAGAGCTGACCGTTCTGTAATTTTCTGATTAATGTACTCCCTTTCTCAAGTATAAAATCATAACAGTTCCCAAGAATTACCTTTATTTTTTATTTTTTTAATTTCTGACCTCTCAGTTCACTCAGAGAGAAATGAGCCGTACACATATGAGTATGAGGTTTTGGGAGGGCAAGTTGAAGCATTGCTGAAAACAAAATTTTCAGCAGGGAAAATGTACATGCACACTTCACGGACAGAATTGAACCCTTGACCCTTGGAGGTGCAGAACCACAGTGGTAAAACACTGCACCACCACGCCTTTTTGGGACAAATAAATGAAATTAATTGATACTTTTTCTAACTCTTATTAGGTTAGTTTGAAGTTCACTAATTGTTCATCCTCTCAGATGAGGAGCTACACAGTGATATGCAGTGATAATACTGTCAGACTGGGGAAAATGTGGAAAAACATACTGTATGCAAATAAATATGGGGGATTTTGAAATTAAAAAACAACAATAGGTACAGATGTCACATAAGCAATTATAGTGTAAAACTCCCTCAACGGCATGGAAAAACACTTTAACAGACACGCAAGCATTCTTACATGTGTGTGTCATGGTGGAATTTGGTGTTAAATTTAATTTCAATAACTGAAGCCTTTGGATGACTCCCATCATCCCAGAGTTCATTCAGATCTGAGGCCCCCTCTGGCCTGTGACAGTCATCATCACTATAGCAGGTGTGGAGAGAGAATTGAGCAACATCATATAATCAAGTTCATTGCTTCGTACCTCGTTCCGGTGTCACATAAACTGCTCGTTTGCACGTTTGTGCATGTGTTTCAACAGATCAATCCCACATGTTTATCCGGTTATGATCAAATCTTAAAATAGCACATTCCACCAAAACACTGTCATGCCTGCAGGGAATAGGGTTTTTTTTTTCTCTCCTTAAATGGTTCCGAATGTTCCCCCCCACAAAAAGTTAATTTCTTAATGGCAGGAGGCAGCTGTGTTTTGCAGCTTAATTGAGTGCAAACATTTACCTCCAGAGGCAGTTCGGACATCAGGATTTTGTAATCTGCACTTCCTGTGTAGTGTTGTTTGGAAAGTAACGAATGAACGTAATGATTACAAAAGCACTAATGAGAGATTTCCTGCACATCGCAGTGCTTAGCACAGGTTACTCTGGATTTGCGATAGCCGGTCCACGACAGACGGCAGTGTCTCTTTGCCATTCAGCTTCACATCTGTAGCGAAATAAAATAAATGCCAGTTGGATGTCACCATTACAATCATGGTTTAATTAGTTTCCAGTCTGTGAATATGACTGAAACTTTCACAAAACAAGAAAAATCTGCCTTTTTCTGTTTTTTTTTTTTTTCTTATTCTATCTCATCCATTATGCTGAATGTGTTCCAAGTGATGCATGTCCAACTGCAATTTATTTGCACTTTTGAAACATATTGATGTGATATTTTTCTCTACCTTCAGGCATTTCATCTAGAATGGCTTTTCCAATTCCATTCTTAATCTCTTCAACTTTCATTTCAGTAGACTGGGTTGAAGTCTTCTCTAAGTAGCACACATGATGATGATTCAAATTTGTTGATTCAAACTGCTCTTTAGACCCACAAATCCTTCGGGAAGGAAAGGCCAGGAAATCACAATCACGATGACTATTGAAGTGTTCATTGTAGAACTATAGTGCCTTTTATATTTAAAGCAGAGCATTGTTGATTTATTTTCTACACTAGCACAACTTTGAACTATTTTATTTCAATAAACAAGCAGAAATGTTAATATGTTATTTATTAGTGTCTGTGAGGAATTTTTGGAAGGAATGTCCAATGTCAGAATTATTTTTTTTTTCTTAGTAATATGGCATACTGCATTGTATTACGTTGGCGAGAGGCCACCTGCTGTTAAAATGTTATTAATCAATAACAATTCTGAATGAAACTATCAGCAGTTCAAATGTATAATGAATCTACTGTAAACACTAATACACTTCAGGATGTGGTGATCAATTGGGGGGTTGTGGGGAGGGGGATGATTTTGTAGTGGTTGGTTGGGATGATTTCAGTGTGGCCTTAAGTAAGAAAAAAAAATACATATCTGCTTGATAACAGAAATGGATGTGAATTCTGTTGAGAAACACAACATTCAACCAAGTTCTACCACTCTGCCCATGCCGGATATTAACACATGATTGCATGCATCCAATTTAAAAGATTCTCCCCTTGGATATATTTATATTTTGATAGAATATTAAAAAAAAAAAGCAGAAAGCTTTCCACATTTTGTTGTTTCTAAAATGAATTCTTTTTTCCTTATCATTCTACACATGGTGCTTCACAACGGCCAGGCAAAAACAGTTCTTTGGAATATCTTCTTAATTATTAAAAAACTTTAAGACTGAAATATCCCACTTACATAAGTACTCAGACCCTGTGTTAAGATGCACAATTAAGTTCTGGTGCATCCTGTTTCTATCAATGGTCCTTGAAATGTTTCTAGGGTTAGACTTGATTGGATCCACCTATGACTAATTGAATTCATTGGACATAATTAGGAAAGACACACACCTGTCTATATAAGGTCACACAGTCAATGATGTATGTCAGAGGAAAAACAAAGTCATGAGGTCGAGATAATTATCTGTAGATCTGCGGAACAGGATTGTGTCGAGACACAGGTCTGGCGAAGGATACAGAAACCTTCTGGAGCGTTGAAAGCACCCAAGAGCATGGTAGCCTCCATCATTCTCAGATGGAAGAGATTTGAAACAACCCAAAAGTCTTGCCAGATCTGGCAAAACTGGGTATGAGAGATATTAGAGTCTTACAGAAGGACAGTTGTCGCTGCAGCACTCCACCAATCTGACTTCTATGGCAGAGAGGCCAGACAGAAGAGAAGGCCTGCTTGGAGTCTCAGACCATGAGAAACAAAATACTTCGGTCTGATGAGACCAAGATTGAACTATTTAAAATGAGGAAATCAGGCATTGTGCATCACCGTATTAAAACCATCCCTACAGTCAAACATGGTGGTGGCAGCATCATGCTGTAAGAATGTTTTTCTGTGACTGCATGACTAGTCAGTGTAGAAAAATGGAACAATTTGAATGATTCTGGCAAGAAGAATGGAATAAACTTCCAAAAGAAAAGTGTGCCAAGCTTGTAGCATCATTCCCAAGAAGACTTGAGGCTGTCATTGCTGCCAATGTTTTTTTTTTTTTTTTTTTTTTTACAAAGTACTAACTGATGGGTCTAAATAATTATGTAGATGGGATTTTTCATCTTTATTTTTATCAAAATTAACAAAACAGTCCAAAGACCTGTTTTTCCTTTGTCATTGTGGAGTATTGTTTGCAGAAAGATGACAGAAAAAAGATTTAAACCAATTTTGAGATGAGTGTGAAACATAACAAAATGTGGACAGCTTGAAAGGGACTGACAACTTTTTGTCAGCACAGTAAATGTGGTCTATCTTTGATAAGAAGCCAGTGGCTTTAGACAGCATTCCTATTCGTGCCTAATGTTGACTATGGATACTACGCAAGAGCCACAAAACCAATTTCTCAGAGGCTTTATCAAAAGTCACATTCTGACTTTTCATACGCAAAACCTTTGTCAATGGCCTCAAGCCTGGTTTAAGTAGAAACGTACACAACTTGTCATCTTGTCTTGTGTGTTTCGGCTTGTTTTTCATCACTCTGTCATTACTGGTTCTGTACAGAATATTTTAGTAGCGTTAAACCAAGATTTAACAGAGGGGATGTGTCCATAGTTACAGAGCCACGAGCCATCACAAACATCCCTTTTGGTGTCTCATTGGTGTTACACTGTAGCTAGGGTTTATTCTGCCAGGAATCTTATTTCAAATGGGGTTTGTTTTTCGTTTCCCTTAAAACAGGCAGAATACGATGCAAACGATTTTTCGACAAATGCAAGCAACATCGGTCTGCATTTAATGAAAGTGAAAAGCAGGTCTGCAAGTGAAAGTTGTTCAGAATCCATTTGGTTGTTTTTCATTAAGCATCTCCTGTATTATTTCTTGGCGAAGCAAAACACGAGCAATCATTTTATCCACAGTTTTCATAAAGCAGCATTAGGGCTCATTTTTTCACCATATGCTTGTCAGCAATGGATCATTTACCTGAGGCTGGTGTCTGTCTGTCTGTCTGTCTGTCTATGTTTGTGTTTGTGTGTGCATTTATGAAGGGCATAAATGAAGCATGCACAATTTGTCTGGATTTCATTCTCTCTGACTGCTCTCTTTTTTAGGAATGACAATCCCTGATGACGATTCTGAAGCGGGTCAGACCAGTAAATACTGCCTGGTGGCAATTGGAAGACTTCAGGTACGTAAAAAGATTGTAGCAGCTGTTTTAATATCCACAAACAACCTCAAGTTGATTGGGCATCATAGAGACAGAAAACGTAGGCTTCGTCAGGCTTCAGGATCGGAACGTCCTTCTGTGTCCTGTGTTGTGTCTTGTATATCGTAATTCTTAGCACACTGTGCATGTATTTATTAATTTATTATTACTTGCTAGTTTGCAGTCTTACCCCAAGGCTAGATGATAAATCAGTGCCACCTGTTGTTGTGGAGCAGAACACAGAGCTAACTAAATTTGCATAAGGTCATTTGCATAAGGTGTCCAATATTTATCAACTATTAAATGGCACCGTACTTCAGTGAATTATGGTCAGGGCATTTCCTGTTGAAGTTGTTTATGTAGTGGAATTGGACAGACAGACTGGATTTGCAAATGTAGGTTAAGTTAAATGCTATTTTATGCAGTTCATTCAGTTTATAATGAATACGGATTTTAAAATGCATAAGGTGTTTTAGTAAAAATGGAAACCAGTGCTTTCATGTATACATCATGAAAGAAACCAAATTTGGCCAAATGGGATGATGGTACTGGGTGTGTTATAGATAAGTGCATGTCCATAAAAAAGGAATAAACTATGATGAGGTATACCATATAGCACAAATAATAGGTAGGTGTGTTTACATGAATAGTAATATTCCATTAATCATCAGAATAAAAAATAATTTAATCAGAATAGAAATGCATTATGTAAAGCTCTCAGTCGGAGCAGTCTGACCCCATCTGGCTTAAATAGATTGGATTTTCAGTGCAAATGAGAGGTGGTGGTGTAAACTTTGATTATTTGTTCAATAGAGGAATATTAGGCATGTAAACACTTGATCTTATCTTTCTCTCTTGTTGAAATCTTCTTTCTGTTATTTTGGATCTGTGGAAGAGGCGCTGATTGACTCGTACATAGTAAAGCATCTAACAAATGATAGAGGAGACTAAATTCTCCTAATTTGTAGTAATGCAGAAGACATATTTTTTTGAAAAGATGAAAAGCCAAACCTAACCTTGATTTTATTAGCTAAAAGTAACCACCTTCTGTGATTTTACCCGCAGATTAAATGCTTCACAGCAGGCACAACCACTTTGCGTCTGTCAGTGTATGTATAGTACTGTGCAAGTGTTGAGCCATACCTTATTTCTTCATATTAAATTAAAGTAAAATTATGTTCATTAAATGACTGAAACAAATGTTTTACACCCTGCAAAGTGCCGAAAGATACAATTTAAAAATTGGTTGTTTATGTAACAACCTCAGCAGCAACCTCATTTCCCCTCTCGTCTGTTCCAACCCATCAGTGTTCAGCATCACCAGCATCACTCACATCTTAACAAATCAGCCTCCATGTAAATGATCAAGTTAGGATCTCTAATTGGAAAATTTTCCATTAAAATGAAGAAATATTGTCCATGCAGACATAGCTAGTCACTGGGTTATAGGAGGCAGAGTGAAAAAAAAAAATAGAGTTACTGTTACCACCCCAAAGTTGAATATTTATTCCATAAAGTGTCCTAGAGTGTTTTATTTCTCTTGTACCTAAGCAGTTTGTGGATCATGCCCATTTATTTTATTTTTGTTTATTATATTACACATAACTTTTTATGCATTGTGATAAAATTAAAACGAGCTGAAAAGCTTGGAGGAAAACTTGAAGGAACAGCTTTACATCTGTAATTTACAAAAACATTGATGCAAGAGACTTCTTTCAAAGATGAGGTTTACAAAGATGCTAAATAAATGTCCCTTCATGGTTACTATATCAGCAATTCTACATGTTCTAAATCCATTGATGAGCACACACCTAGTGAATCCTAAAAAGCAAACAAACATAAGGGATCACAAAGAAGCAGAAATATAAAGCTCAGATTTCAAATTCTTCAGGTCACATGGTCCAGTGAGTGTGTGCTTTAGTGTATATGTGCACGTATATAGGATTAGACTAATGGATAAATGTGAAGGCTCTTCATCTGGTCCTTTCATCTCGTTTCATCAGGACATCTTTTATCTTCTGTGTTCTTCAGTTCGCTAGGGATGATTAAAGCCAGAAATCACAAAAATATTTCTCCGACTCACATTCATATGGATTCAGTCTTGTAGAATAGTGTTTTTGATGGCCTTATGAAATATGAACTAACTATGCAAAAAAATGTGTATAAAGGTCAAGGGATGTTAAACATTATCCAGTAAATAACAAATATATAGACTACCTGTCAAATGTTTGGACACGCCTTCTAATTCCATGGCTTTCCTGATTTTTATTTCTTCCTACACAGAAGGCATCCAAAACATGCAATAATCTCCTTTTAACAGTTGATATTGAGATGTACCTGCTACTTATGCTCTGTAAACAGCCAAATGTCATAACGGCTCTAATCTGAGGTGCTGTTGGTGATTTTTGAGTCTGGTACCTTTAAATGAACTTAAAAAAAAAGATGTTACTGTACCATGTGTCAGAAAGGTCAAATTATGGCCCTTTAAGCAGACAAACAAAAGAACTAAGGAGATTCCTGAAGTTACTGGAATCAGTATAAGACTTCAGTTTGCTAGGAAGTTTGGACTTTGGAGCAATGGAAAAAATGACATGTGGTTTGATTAGTCCAGATTTGACCCTATTCGAGAGCGATGGGCGCATAAGGGTGAGAAGGCAAGTGCATGAAGAGATGCATCCATCGTTGGAGTTGGTCAGGTCTAGGCTTAGCATAGTTATGTGGCAATAAAATGAAGTCAGCTGACTTTATGACCTGAATGTTATAAATAATCAGGGATATTCCACTATGACAATACAAAGATTTATCAAAGAGCAGTTGTTTGGGAGATGCTGAAGAACTTTATGGAGTAGTTTGACTATACCATCATCAACACAGAGAGAAATAAAAGTTATATCATGCATACGTAAGTTTGTTGAATCAGTGGTATGGTGAATGCACACATAGATCAAAGCTAAATGTGATCCAACAAAATACAAAAGAGTGCAGCGTTTTTTGTGTATGTAGAATACATGTAGTGTATAAAACCAAAATGTAGTGTATAACACCACTGTGTCTGAGGGTCAGTTAGCTACTGATTTTACTTTATTACTTTATTCATCATGTAGATAGATAAAACATTCCCACATAACCACAGTGCTGTTTAATGCTCAGATTTGATGGATCAGGAGATTGATGGGATTTCTAGAACAGCTCTGGTAGGATTATGGCTGGTATAATGATTATGATGATTACAAGTTTATATAATTTGTTTCATTCTAATGTCATGGTTTCTTTTGCAGATGTTCTACAACACTAAATGTAATTAAAAATAATAATAATTAAGAAAAAGAGAAGAAATATGCCACACTTTAATGAGGACAAATTGAAATCATTGGCAAATTGCTCTGAGAGTAGAACTTGTTGCTTTAAATGGGAGAAAGGCTGAATAATGGGGAGTGTGTTTTGCAACATTAAATACAAAAGTCCTGATATTTTTTCCCTTCAGTAAGAGTTTGATTATGTTGCATTTTTGACCTGTTCAAGGCTTGTTGGTTAATGTTAATGGCCAAATAATAGCTTTTGTTTTGTTTTGCTAGAACCACATTTATTCAGTTATAATGATAATGATGGTGATTAAATGCCCTAAAGAGTGTGTCAGAGACTTTATGTAATGAAAATGGATTTCCATTCTCCACCTCAGGTGACCAGTTCTCCAGTGTCAATGGACATGAATGGGCTCTCCGTGCCGACAGAGTTTCTGTCCCGGCACAACTCAGATGGCATCATCACTTTCGTGGACCCTCGCTGCATTAACGTGATCGGTTACCAGCCACAGGTGAGGACATTTCATTGGTCAGCAGTGTGAAAGTTAACACTTAGATTTTTCCAGTTCTAGTTGAAAAAAGAAATCTGAGAGAAAGTTTTGATTCAGCGAGAATCAGAAGCTAATGAATAAGGCTATGTTCACATTATACAGTACATTGCCCAAATCCGAGTGTTTGGCCAGATTAGATTTGCACATCATGATGGTTCATTTTCATAATTACAAGTGACTTTTATCTAGCTCAAATGTGGACACTTTTGTCTTCTGAAATGACACATTTTATGTCAGATGGCTCAAATGGTTAAGGCTCTGGGTTAGAGCCTTAAGGTCAACCCTTCCTTCTCCAGGGGTGCTCTGGCCTCAGCTTCCTAGCTGGGATATGCCAAAAAAATGTAATCATAATCATATTAAATATTTAACTGTCCCAATCTCCCCTCGTCAGCCAGCAGCTACCTTTGGTTATGCTTGACTGATGCCTTCTTTTGGTTTTAATTCTCTCTCCATTGTGTCATTGGGTTGTTACCCAAATGTCTGCACCTATTTGTGTTCAGTCCTTAATTTGTTTATCTACCCTGCTGATTATCTACTTCGTAGTCAAGTTTCGTAGGCTGTAATTTGCACCTTAGTTGAAGTTCCATATTTATTCTGTATTGTTGTTTTTGGATTATCCTAATTCGCCATGTGTAAAGTGGCTATTAGCTAGGATTTATGAATTTCATACATTTTGCATAATGCAAACTCTGGTATATTTATGGCACACAACTGTGTTTAATGTGAGGGGCAGGTAAGTTAAACCAGGACTTGTGTTGAAATTTCTCATGGTTGGCCGATGGACATTTACAGAAGACATCAAGCACAGTACAGCGATGAGACTCTTGGCTGCATTAAACGTTTGAATGATACATACATTTTAAAGAAGGCCATACGTCCGGCTCAGGTGGCTCAGAGCCTCGCTTCTGTGAACGTTGAATGAGTGGTGGAACAGCTGATCGTTGAAACTCAATGGATAATTTGTTGCCGACTTGCGTAAACGACGCAACGGTCTGCGGGAATTATATACACAATCATTGACTTGGGAGTTACTGCTACAAGTGATTTCTACATATTTGGGCCATAAACAGAGTTCCAGGGAGGCCAGCGTTTTAGATGTGAAGCAGAAAGTCCAATAATGGCTCTGGTGTACTGAGAAAACATTATATCTTGATGGTATCCAAGCGCTGGTGAAACACTAATTTAAGTGCATTCTTGTAGCAGGAGGTTATATAAAGAAATAAAGTGAGCCTTCTACTCTACTAAGTATGTTCTGTTATTCTACCCAATCAAAAGTCCCAGTTTGAATTGAACACCCCTCATACTTTGCCCATTGACGTTCCGTGAAAGAAACCGCTGCGAGGACAGTTGTTGCAGTTGCAGACCAGATGCTTTCAAATGGATTTCCTAAAGTGACTGTAAACATGAATAACATTTTAGTTCAGGGTGATAATAAGTGAAGACTCTGATTCGCCTAGGCTTTGCATGTGTAAAAATGTGTTGAACCTTAATAAACCCCATAAAATCTGCTAATGATCTGATTTACTGACTGAGTCTGCTGATATGAGCATCTTTCAAATAGATGGCAACAGTTGGAGTAATTGGCATTTAGTGGAAGCCTGAAAAATCCTTCAGAAATTCATTGCATGTAAAAATTAATGCGAGCAAAGGGTAGGTATTAATTCAACTTAAACAGCATAAATAAATTTTAAGTAATGAAAAGTTTGTCAAAAGTGTGCCTTATTATTATATTATTATAAGTTTAAAAAAAATATTTTTATTTAAATTATTATTACATGCTGCTGTAATGAAAAGGACTATCTTCTGCTCATCTGAGGACTAAATTTACAATATACTCATACTCACCCTTTTAACATACCTAGTGCTGTTTGATTTTCACAATATACAATTGTATGAATGAAGATTTATATTATTACCATCCATCAGCATCTATTAGAGGATTAATTAATTTTTGAGGCTGGGTCCTGGTTCAGTGTTTTTCCTTTTACATCCTTTTCCTTTTGTTTTTTTTTCTTGTCACTTCTGATAAGGATTGCTATAAAGTGCTTTGTAATATTTGTACTATATACCTAAAATATATATATATTATAGCTATGATTTCATATACAATTAGGGCATGAAGTCAGATTCCTGTCTAGTTAAGACTTGCAGGACTTTGCTAACAACATTAAAGAGGAACCTGTGAAAAGGTTTTCATTCACATTAACCTCTCCTTTTCAACCTCTATCCCGCCTCCTTTATTCGCTGTTGTACTAGACAATCAGTTACAGCTTTTCGTTCACACTCTGGGAGCCTGTTTGGGTTCAGAACTTGCCCCAGCTATCAAAAATAATAATATGATGCAAAATTTCTTAGCTCTAACTACACATCCACTAAGGTCACTAAGGTTATCCATCTCGCCATAGTACATTGTGAATCTTGGTGCTTCAGTCAGTACATTTAAATTTGTAAAAATAACTATTTGTCCAATACTGCTTACAGGTCTTTGAATGTTGGACAGTAACTTGTTTATCTGACTCTGTTGTTTACGGTTCTTTTTCAGGACTTGCTTGGTAAAGACATTCTAGAGTTTTGTCATCCTGAGGATCAGAGCCACCTAAGGGAGAGTTTCCAACAGGTATAGCTGAGGCATTTTTATTGTTTTCTAACTTTGTATCCCTGTGACTATAGACATCTTGCATTCAATAGAACCTACTAATCAAAATACAGGGTGATGCACTTAAAGAGGCGCAGAATATTCCTTGATAACTCTCGCTAGGATGAAGCAATCTGAACAAAACAATGTACAATGTGCTCCTCAATACTGTATATGGAGCTGTGAACACGCCGGGATGCCCATGAGTCAGGCCGGTAAGATAGGCGCCAGGCAGACATCACGCCATTTAATGCCATACCCCTCCACTCAATCACTCGACTTCTCATCAGGATGGTGGTGTACAGTAATGAGCAGCGTGTCTTCATAGTGCAAACTTATTGAGTCACTAGATTCTTTTAATATATGAGTGAATTTAGGAAGAAATATGGTGTTTCTGATGTACCCTCCAAGAGTGGTACGGAAACTAGAAACGACGGGAACGTTAATCGTGACTCATGGCAGAGGAACATGAAATATGCACCTCGTCGGAATGTGTCTGGCAGAAAACGGAGATCACTTCTAGCATTGAATGTAATGCAATCGATCGTTTTTATTATTTTTTAAATTCAGGTTGCTTCATCATAGTTATTACAGAATGTTCTGGGCCTCTTTGCAGTGAATCACCCTGTAGTAGCAGGTAAGTGTATTATTAGGAAACAATGTAGTTAGTAAAAATACTCAATTACTTCCAGAGGCAATAAAGAAAAGTTGCACAAAGTTTGGACCAGCCATCTTGATCTGATTGCTTGTTCATTTGCCTGTCATCTGTTCTTCGAGATGTTGTGCAGGAACGAGCAAAATAAGCTTGCTTACACGGAGTTCAATTCCATTTTCTTTGCATATCACTTTTAATAATTGAATAAAACACAAAGCAGCTTTAGAGAAACCCAGATAGAGATCATCGATGAACAGAACTATTCCCTACCCCTACTGTCTATGATGAGCAAACAGATAAACAAACATTGATCATAATAATTTTACTGTATATAACGCTATTTATTATTTCGATACAGATTATAAAGGCTGTTATAGTCTTCTGTTAGATAACTACAGAATTTATAATGGTAGCTTATTTCCATAGACGTAACCTTATGTTATTTTAGATATGATTTATGGGATGCAGTTCCTACTAAGGCTAGGCAACAGTTATAGTAGTAATAGTCATCACACCTTCTGTGGATGCAGATTAGTATTTTTCTTCTCCCCAATATAGACTTTGATCCCAGTAATGTCTTTTGACCCCAGTAATGTTTGACGATGCCCCATGATTAGAAAAATTTACATTTTAAGGATCTAATGAATGCTAGCTTCTGCTGTGTTGTTCTTTGCGAATTTGTAAACAAGTAGAAAACTAATGTTGACTCGCATGGTTATCATATCGTGATTCATAGCATGCACCCTCTACGCTCGGGTAGACCCTGATCCTGCAGAATTCATGCAGTTCTGCTATCAAGCATCCACTTTAATTTAAGTCATGTTGAGAAACCTTCAAAGTGACAGTCAGTGTATGATCTGATATCTCTCTCCTCTGGAGTGTGTCAGCTCTTGGTGGATTCAGATTTGCTGCATTTGTCTATTTGATGTTTTAAAGTACACGAAAAGCAGAGAGGGGGCAAACAGCAGTAGTTTCACCTCTTATCAAGATGCGGCTCGGGGACCTTAAAGCTCAGGAGGGAAAAGCCAAGTGTGGCATGAGTGTGAGAACGAGTAATCATGATTAAAGACTCTGGCCCTTTCTCTTTCTCTTTCTCTTTGTATCTCCTTCATTAGCTTTATTCCATTCTTTTTCTCTTACTCTTTACTTGCTAATTAAATCCATTGTGGTTTCTCACATACTCAGCTTGTTTCCCTGGTTTGAGCGCATTTCTGACTCCAGCTTTTGGCTTTTCTATTACTGTGATACTTTGTGGGTGTTTTTGCAGTGATTCCACCTCCTGAGCCTTGTGTTCTGTCAGAACTGTGTTCCCACTGAGGTCATTTTCTTTGGAACTTTGCAGGAAGCCCTGCCAGGTCATAGCTTGATGGAAAAATACAGTTTATTTGCAGACACCATGGCCAGCAAAGGGACTGCAAAATGGCTCGCAGTGCCACACAATAGGTAGATTTGAAATAGCACACAAAATAATTTATTCTCGAGTCTTATTCTTGCTTTAGTGGATAACCTTTACTATATACAGTAAATACATAACAAAGCACTTCTGCTGTAATCATAATGACTGTTCTGCGCTCATATCATGAGTCTAAATCATAATTTTCTCATATTCATGCAATTAGCACCATTTGCCTTCAAAGCATTGGTTCCCTCTCATGTCAGGTTCCTTTCACGGTTTTTCCACATGTTGCATCTACAATAGAGGAATCAACATGTGGTCTCCCAAATCCCCTATTGTACTGTATATCGAATAGCATAAATTATAACGCTGACTACAACAGTAGAGAATAACAAGCGATAAAGCCAGAATATATTTCCCATGTTAGCGGACAACTCAAAACTTAATCTCAGGGAAAAGCTGAAAATAAATAGCAATTTTCTCAATTTCATGTAAAATAGAGCTCAGTGAAGCGACAGATTATATTGATTCCTCAGTCTGATCACATAATGCAAGCTTTTTCATGTCACCTGTTGTCTGCACTAAATTATCAGCTTGAATTAGAGAAATTGCATGAAGACAAAAAAAAGCCATCGGTCTAGCAGGCATCCATATTTTATTTTATTTATTAATTCATTTATTTATTCATTTATTGCTAAATAAAAATAATGCCAAGTGAGTGGCTGCTGGTGTTTAACATTAAAAGGATATTACCAGGATTACCAGTAATGGTAATCAAGCATTTATCAAGCTTGATAGGATTTACAGTATTAGGACATTGTCATGTAAACGTTAACACAAGAAAATGGATATCTCGATAATCACGAATCATGAAATTAAAATCATGAAAATTAATTTTAAAAAAAAGATCTGTATTCTTTTCCTGATATAATTTAAACATACAAACCGGATTCCAAAAAAGTTGGGACACTAAACAAATTGTGAATAAAAACTGAATGCAATGATGTGGAGAT
>JAQMYL010000007.1:17874406-17891953 GCA_030014365.1 Clarias pachynema | reverse complement strand
ATCTCCACATCATTGCATTCAGTTTTTATTCACAATTTGTTTAGTGTCCCAACTTTTTTGGAATCCGGTTTGTATAAGTGCATGGATAATGTACTTTTTATGGAATATACAGTCTTGAGCCACCCCTCATTTCTTTATATTTTGCTTCCAGAGAGATAGTTTCTTGTATTTTTAATGTACTGTAGTCTTTAGGACATAGTCTCCAGGCTTCCTGAAGGATTTTTGGTCTCTCAGTCCTTGTACCTGACTAGTTTCAGATGGATGTTTTTTTTTATTTTATTAAACTACATAATTACGTATGAATTATTTTTATTTCACCTTTTTTTAACCTAGCCTTAATACCTTTATACAACGTTTTGTTGTATAAATAATGAACTGGCTGCTGTAATGTTACAATTTCCCAACTATATTGGTGATGTTGAATGCTAAGTGATTGGAACAGACGAGAGGTGAAATGAGGTTGCTGCTGAGGTTGTTACATAAACAACCACTTTTTTACTTGTACTGTATCTTTAGGCATGGTTGCTGTAAAGCATTTGTTCTGATTTATTTAATTTACTTTCTACAATCTACATAATTGAATTGAATTGAATTTTAATATATTTAAATGTTTGGCTAGTGTAAGTATTTTAATGATTAGAATATTTTATCTGATTTATTTTTCATTTTTTATATACTTAGTTTCAAGCAGTTTAATCTTTAATTCACTGCAGACCTTCAAAAATACTTAATGGTTTCCACTTCAAGCACTGGCCATAACTCATTGCATTTGTGGGAGAGAATGTTACAGATCTATAAAGTTTGACCCTCATTTACAGTTACACCAGAATTTTGCTTCTTGATTGATAAACACTACTGAAGTTTGTTTGTCAGGCCATTAATCAGTTTCTCTCCACTTCACATTTCATTATCATTTATGCATACATTTAATGCAGCTTCTATAAAATCAACATAAGCAGCATGTTTGCGGCAGCAGCGACCACAGAGAGTTGTGGAACCATTTGTTTCTTTCTTCCTGTTTTTCCCCTTCTCAGCATATTTGCTTGATTTATAAAGACCTCAATGGCCAACATGAAAAATGTCACACGATAGCTGTTTGAAAACTTAGCAAAGACAGCACACTTGTACAAAAACCACATTCTTACACTCACTGCCCTTCACAATCACATCTCCATCCGCATGAGGTCCAGAGATTTAGTGTGTGCTTCCACCTACAGTATAAAACCAACTTCTAAATGAGCTGCCTGTTAAAGACCTTATCAGAAGCCATAACAGAAAAGATTGTGTTTTTCTTGGCATCCCAAAATCTCTCATAATCTATGCCAACCATTTTCCTTGCACTTGGACAGAAGTGAAGTTGGAAACTCCTCAGAGTTTTTGTGCTTCTCATAGCTCATTTCAGATACAGAAAAGAACCAAGTGGCCATTATTTCTTTTCCCAACGGTGTCGAACACTTCCTGTTTTACTTTTGGCTGCCCCCTTTTCTGGTTTTCCACTGCCTTTAGTTTAGTTGGTAAAGCCAGATTGGGGACGGTCTTATTTCAGCTTGATTTTATAGACAGAAATTGCATAATTGGTTTTAAGTTGAGATTGGTGGTTTGTAAAACTCATGATCACCAATGGCCAAGTTAGTTCCATTGCAACCTGGGTGAGCCAGTGACCAGGTGAGTGAGTTAAGTTTTAGCAGTCAAATAAAGGTCAAATGCTGGACACACTATAGTTTCTGGGTATTTGTGCATTTGTCATTTTGAATAATATAACGTCATGTGGCTACATGTCCCCTGGGATACCAAACTACCACACTACCACACAGGAAAGAAATATACCATCCTTATTGCTGTTAATAAATGGACATTCCATGTTGTCCCCTTTAACCTGCCCACGAATGGCTCCAAAGTGCTTTTCTTCAGTTTTCTCCAGGTGTAACATGCTTCTGTTTTTCACCAGCCCATTTTCTGTACAAGCATGTATTGCATACAATGACTGACTGATGACTTAATCTTGACATAATGATTTTCTTTAATCTGATCTAGTGTGACAGGTAATAATCTTAAAAGACTGCTGAAAGAACACAGTGTAATACAAGCTTAATTTGACACTGATGAGAATTATAATGTGGAGCACGTAAGAAATGGGATTAGAGGTATTAGTGATGGAACTAGAGCAAGTGAGATTGGGATGACTTGAAATGGGTTTTAATGGCTAAGAGCTATAGAAAAGCTAGTGTGCAAACAGGAAGTAAACATTTGTGGGAAATAAAAAGCCTTTGGTCCATTGATCAGTAATAAAAAGTCTTCAAATGGACTTTCAAGTGGATGTTTTTGATGGGAACATCTGATAGGACATTTCTTCCCCCAAGGTTCTTTGCACTGTTTTGTATGGAATTGAAAAATGGCTTAGTGAGTTCATCTTTAAATGTAGGCCAATGTTCAAGTCCAAAAATATAACATTTTGTTCAGCAAACAAGACCTTAAGGCTGATTTCAGTACACAACCTTGTGCTTTTATACTTGTTTATGTCTATAATGTTGCAAAATCAGACTGCAGCTGTTAAAGTCAACTGCATCTGTTAAATGGATTGATGGGTACTTTTTTGCTGCTTAGTCAGTTATTAAATTAAAATGCTTGTTCTTGTTTACGGTGTCAGCAACTGTGCAACAATAAATCACTGACTCCATTATTGTAGGGTACATTCATTATCACTGTAATAAATAACAACGAAAAATTGAGGGGTTTTGCACATTGTGACTTTTTAAGACTTTATATATTTTCATACTAAGTTGTTCATCTTAATTTGGTAAGAGTTACTGTAGGGTTACCGGCTATAGTCGTAAATTGTAGAGTCCGAGCAGTTAATATCTTTCTCAAGCCATTTGCTATTTCAGAACTTTATTACAGTTACAGCAAAATTTTATTGATTACTTTTCCTGAACATCCTTGTCATTCTGTTGATAACAAAACTTTAATTTAAAACATATTTCCTTTCCTGTTATTAATAGATATTGCCATTTTTGTTGAAGTTGATTGTATCTGCAGTTTTTATAGCTTATAGTGCATTTTAGTTTATAGTCCTTATAGGCCACAGAGCATTACATGCAAGCACAGCATCATGTCCCTGAATAATATAAATCGTTTCGCTTTGATTTACAGTACTGGTTACATGGCTCATTCTCAGAATGTTCTGTACAAATTGAATGAAGAGAAACTATGACTGAAATACTCATTTTTATTAATGAATAATGAATGATAGATAGATAGATAGATAGATAGATGAATTTTTAGGATAATGAAATTATATAATGAAAGTATAATGAAAAAAAGTACAGTATGTGAATCTTTGGGAATTTCATGGTTTTCTGCATTAATTTGTCATAAAATGGGATCTGATTGTCAGACATGTGTATGGCTCTCTTCAAGTCATTCCATTCTATTGGGTTGAAGTCTGGGCTCTGACTTGGCCACTCCAAAAGGCAGATTTTGTTTTTCCTGAGCCCATTCTGTTATGGACTCGCTCTAGTGTTCTGGGTCATTGTCCTGTTGCATCATCCAACTTCTACAGAGTTTCAGCTGACGTACAGACATTCTCATATTATCCTGAATAATTTTTGATGCGCTTGGGAATTCATCTTCCCCTGTATTGTTGCATGATGTTTCCAAATAGCTTAATCTTAGTTTCATCAGTACACAAAACATTTTGCTAATACAGCAGTGGAGTGTCAATGTGAATGTTTGCAAACGTCAGGCGTGCAGCAATGTTCTTTTTAGTAAGGAACGGCTTTCTTTCTGGTGTCCTGCCATGGACATCCTACTTGGTCAATTTTTTACGTCCTGTAGACTCATAAACAAATATGTTAGCCAGTTCCTTTAAATGCCTTGAAATCTTTTAAATCTTTGGCTGTCACTCAGGATTGGTTCTTTATCTTGTTGATGAGTCTTTGTTGTGCTCTTCTGGTCAGTTTGACTGGGTGCCTACTTTTTGGTAGAGTATCCACAGTCTCAAAGTTTCCCCCCATTTGCTTGTAGACTTTGACATCACTTTGTAACCCTTTCCAGTTTTATGTAAATCAACAATTCTTGATTATAGGTCCTCTGAAAGCTTTTTTTGGCAAGGCATGACTCACATAAGAGTATTCTTCTTGTGTGGAGCGATTTTGACTGAAAAAAATCAGTCAAAGTAGCTCTAGTCAGATGTAGTCAGATGTTTTTTGATGGAGATGGAGATCAGATCACTTTTTATGACAAATTAATGCAGAAAACCATGAAATTCCAAAAGGTTCACATATTTTTTCTTGCCTTTATTGAGGGTATTGTACATTGCAGTGGCACATGCAAGTGTAAAAGCTTCCGAAAGTTTTTTCTTTTTTCTTTTTTTGTCATCATATAACTAATACATGTTAGTCATTACGTTCCAGAGTTTTTAATCACTTCACATCTGCAAATCACGCTTGGTAATGGCACACAGTGGCTCTTCATTAAAAAATATGATCATGTGTCCATTGTGCCCTATTTATTTTTGAACCCTATGGATCACAGATTAGGACTTCTGGTGTTCATTAGTTGCATAATTAATTAACTGTTGATTTCCATTATGCAAGTAACACTTTTGTGTCATAATACATTGTTACACCATTGTTATACATTGTTGCAGTAAAATAAAATTCATTAGCTAACCAATTGAAAGTTTGCTGCTCACAATTTATTACATTCTTAAATACGGGAAAATTCACAGAGTTGATATCCTTTTCAATGAAACTAATCAAGGCAGCACCATGTGTCCTCGACAATTCTGCCACGGTCACTTTAGTAGCTTTTATGACTTGTACTGGCACATTGCAGGTGTACAGGTGTTTAGTAATGACATGGCTGAAAAGAGTATCCTCTTACCCACTCACTAGATCTTACGTGGGAATATACCCTTGATGGGGAGGTGCCTTTTTAGTGACAAGGAGTGGTACAGTTATGTACCTTTAGTACTCTGTAATTTTGTTCATTGTGTGTGATTTTTGTTTATCTTTGTTTTTTAGTTCCCTAGGTACCTATTTGTACCTTGACATATCTGGAGTATTATTTGGTTTTACCCTTTGGCTGACTTTCTAGTCATCATATTGTAGATATCCTTATTTTAACGCTGCCAGTTAACTGACCCAGTCTCTGAATTATGGTGATGAGAGGTGATTAGGACCGCTTGGGCTGTGGCAGTTCAGTGGTTAAGGTCTTGTGCTGTGACCACAAGGTTATGAGTTTAAACCTCAAGAAGCCAGTGTTGAGCTTTTCATTTTGAACTGGTTTGATGTTCAGAGTGGATTCTCCCACAGTCCAGTTGCTACCACATGAATAAATATAAATGTACTGAATAACCCCATATAAAGAGTTTTTGCAAATGTGTTTTACTGATTCTGGCTTTGGAACATACCCTTTAACTTCTTCCAAACTCCTTAAGGAGTCAAGACTGTCTGGTTCAAAATCCGCTCTAAGCAAAGACATGATAATTTTTAAAAGAACCTTCTGAGGCTCTGAAAATAATCAGAGTCACTTATTTTAGTCATTAGTGGAGAAATAGTTTTATAATCAGAAAAACCATTCCACCTTTGGCCAAGAATAACATGCGGTATGCACTATTTGTGCATGGTGTTTTTTCCCTTCTTGGAGTCATTGGATTTGTTAAAGCAAGGAATTCCTCGAGATGCAAATGAGCTTTGTTTTGACAAAGAAAAGCTTTGTTGTACCCTTGGAAATGAAAAAAGAAACAATTTCTCATCATCCTTTTTTCCTTTATTTATAGCAATAGGAAACATAAGCTGCTTTCGCTGAACTTTGAGGTCTCAGCATGGAAAGAATGCAGACATTAAATAATGCTGTGGGGTTACTAAGATCAAGTCTTGGCTCAGTGCCCTCTAGTTTCTATGTGTTTTTTTTCCGGGTTATGGTAAAAGGATCTGCAAATGGTGAAAGATAGAGCATTCAGTTTATGAACCTTAGTATGTTTATTTGATTGTCAGTGAAGAAGGTGTGGCTTCTTTACCTGTGCCAATGAAGTGGAGATGTGTGGTCTTTAAATCTCTGAGCACAGGGAATGCTCGTCCGTTCCTGTGAAGGAGGCATGGCTTTTGCATATGCCATTTCCAGTGATGGATGTGTCCTCAGTCCATTCCTTAGGTGTCTTAAATGGACTGGATGGGCTGTACCCAGTCTTTTGCATTTGCCGCTGTATCGTCCTGCAAGTAAAGACAACCCGTGGTATCATGGCATTAGCATCAAAACAATTGCTTGGTCAGGCTATTAACTGCTTGCAGTATAACGTTGTAAATTTTGGAAATTGGTAAAAGGTTAGATCCTTACAGGCAAGCCATTTCACTAAGAACAATCACAGATGAGGTCAAATTCTTGTAGCCAGTCATAGTGCAAAAGGCAGGATTTGTTTGGATTTTTTTTTTTTTACATGTTACCATGTACACCAATCAGCTACAACACCAACAACCTCCAGGATCGTTACCCTGTCTGGTCCGATTACACGGAAAAACCATTGTAACACTAATTGCAGAAAGAGGTCAATGCTGGCCACAATAGAAAAGCATCAGAATATCCAGTGCACCTCAGCCTGCCAAGTATGGGGCTTGGCAGACATGTCAAGTTCAAGGTTGTTGATCCGGCCTTCAAATTTCCCAGGTCTCAATCCGATAGAAAATCCATGGAATGCACCGGACAAACCAATGCATAAAGACCCCACCCTGCAAACCACAGCACCCAAAGGCATTCCCCAGCAGCATAAGGGGAACCTACCTAATCTTGGGCTTTTTAATGTTTTGCATTTTAATGTTATGGCTGATTAGTATATATTGATGCTAGAGTCCATTGCTGTCAAGTGTAGTTTTGAAAGACTTAGCAATCAATCTAAATGTTAGCTGATCCTTCAATTCATAGTTATCTATGCATTATGACCTTATCTCTGTTATACAGTATATACATATAATATATATATACAATATGCCTTGCATTGTCATAGGACATCACTTCATGCCGCTCTAAAAATCTCTAAGTCACATTATAGAGTACATTTAGCTGCTTTAACTGTATCCTTTGCTAAAAATGAATAAAGGAATGATATTGACCTAATAGCTCTGTATTTAAAAGTGTTTCGAGTATTTGTGTGTCGATCATTCCCATTGACACGTCCAGAACACAAACATATGTGCTGAGTGTCGATCATCAGGTCTTTCAAACACACACTTATCACATGCTTTCTTTCATTTCTGTGACGTTTCATTTAACATAAAAGTAAAAGTACATAAAGAGTCGATTCTTTGAGTGTTAGGATTTTAGTTAATTGCTCAGAGATCTGGTACTTTTGTCAAAAGAAAAAATGAGATCATGGTTCTCTGGATCATGGTGGACTGTTAATCAGATATTGAGATGTGTTCTATATTCTATTAAAAGTGGTAATTCTATCGATTATATAGAAAATGTATGTATTTTTCTAGACTTTTCAGTGTCTCATAGAAGTCCACAGCTAATTTCTAAACCTGATAGTATGCTCTAATGCATGTTTTTTTTTCTTTCTTTCTTTTGAACCCCACAGGTCGTGAAACTGAAAGGTCAGGTTTTATCGGTCATGTACCGTTTCCGGATGAAGAATCGCGAATGGATGCTGATCAGAACAAGCAGCTTCACCTTCCAAAATCCATACTCGGATGAAATTGAGTACATCATCTGCACCAACACAAATGTCAAGTACGTGTCTTTTCTTTCTTTCTTTTTTCACAAAACCACAGTCATGTCCATGGTGTGGAACAGTGAAGGCTTTTATTTGGTTCGGACAGTTTGACAGGTGGTGTCACTCACATGTGCTTGATCGTGGAACAAATTGTGGGTCTTGGTCCTCTTCCAAATGGACTATGGATTTTGTTGCTGATGGTCCAGACAGAAAGGTTTAATTGTTTACTGAATGTAGGCAACTCCAGGAAGAAGGCGACTAGAAAGATATTATTTTTGGACAGCATTTGTGGAGTCCTCATCACTAGTTCTAGATATATTCTCATTTTTTACAGTTGATAAACTAGTGATTAATGTAGGAAGGTTGATGCCTGCCAGTGGTACCCAGTGAGACTGGTACCTTTTGAAGGAAGTTCTTAATAAGACAGCTGTCAGAAGAAAATGTTCCCCAGTGCCTTCTTTAGCAATTGGCATGAAAATGTCATAAGATTGCCACTTCTGTTTCCCTTTTTTGTTTTTTCCCCCAAATCTTTTCTCCTTTAAGAATCCCTAAATGAAATTCTCTCTCTCTGCTGTCAACAACTTAAGTACACAAGATTGTGAGCCAGATTCCAGAAGTTTGTTTTCCTTCCATGGTGCCTTACATTGAAACTAAATCTGCACAGCTTCTCCCAAGCTAAATAACACAGGCTGTTTTGAACAGTGAGTTCATCCAGACATCCTCATCCTCCATAACGGACATTTAGGGGGAGCTTTCCGTAATCTGTGCCAGTAGTCTGGAGTTTGCAGAAAAACAGTACAGTGCGTGCTTCAGAGTGGAAGCCCTTGCAGAATGTCAGGTACTATTTAGTTCAAATCGACTTATGTGGGCGAGCTAAACACACCCTCCCCTCATATTTCTTCATGCTGGGTCATGTTTGCTTTTGTCCCTGTGCCATGCATTTCTCTGTCAGTAAAATAAATCGTGCTCTGACCCACTTACCTGTCTCTCTCTTCCGTCATACCCTGGAAAGTATGTCAAATAATTCAATTATGACATATTTTAAGGCAAAACATGTGACATGCAGGCTGTTTGGGAGGGAAAAACTGACGTGACGATTTGACCACTCACCCACTTCCTTTGCTCTATTGTGGTTAGTGAGTCTGTGGAAATGGTTTTAACTGGCTGAAAATGGGCAGTTGAAAAGCAGAATAATATTCCTTTTTTTTTTTTTTCCTATTTTTTTGTGAGTGAGCCTGTGCCCAGTATTGCCTTCTGTTCTAGTTTTTCTCTGACAAGAGTCTAACCTGATGTTGTCTTTTTGTTAATGTAGCCTATCCACCTAAGGTTTCAAAGTGTTGTGCATTCTTGTTGGAGATGCCTTGCCTCGCTCACTATGGTTATAAAGAATGCTTATTTAAGTTACCAGGGACTACCGTTCATACTGTATGTCAGGTGTTTGATATAAACATTAACTGAAGCTATAAGTGTACATTGAAAACAGGCTTTGTAGGGGTGGGTATGAAATCTGGAAAAAAGGACAGGTGCAGCCTAGGTGGCATAATACACTAAGCAGACTTCAAAGACATGATGTCAACCACGGGTGAGTAATATTTGCTTCCAGTTGCCCCCACTGTCTTACCAATGTCTAAAGCAGTCAGTGGAAAATTTACATTTTTTAAATTCTATTTAAGTAAAATATTTGTAAAAATGCATTATAGCTGAGAAAACAAACCATGGTTTGCAAATGCGAGTATTTTTTTATTCTAAATTAATTGGTTATTACTACTTACTTGTTATAAACCACTTATTATTATTATTATTATTATTATTATTATTATATAAACACTGTAAAGCTCATTTTAATTCTGTCTGTGTTTAATGCCTTTTGCCTAATGTTGTAATTGTGTGTTTAGTAAATCAGAGTACTAACTGTTAACTAATTACATGGTTGATAATTTGATAATTATCCCATTATCCCATTCTCCACTGTCTCACAATACCATTACAGTGCATTACCCTTAATCATGACTTTAGCCTATCACTTTTGAGTACCATTACACATCTAATTAATATCCACATGCTGCCTGGCAAAAAAAAAAAAATTGCCATTTGTGCTTAAATATGCAAATAATTAAGAGCCTTAGATTGTATAATTACTGCATTTATTAATCTGCTTTTAACCTAACAATTCAATTATCCCTAATTGATGCAGGTAGTAGCTTCTCATTTCTTAAACATGGTCACATGTTTAAGAACAACATTTTAAAACACATTTTACTGTATTTCAAAAGGGTCGGATTACTGGCCTGCATCAATAAAAAAAAGATAAAATTTAAATTAGGAGATTAGTGGAATTATTGGAGTTTAACATTTGAAATCACTTAACAGCATTCTAATCTGCATCATAGAAGATTTACAGTACAACTCGCAGCTTGTTTAAGCAACACTGTAATGAGAATCCACAGGATGGGACTAAACAGCTGTGTAGCCTTAGGAGAACACCACATGTTAGTTAGACAAAATGCTTTAATGTGCTGGAAGCATAAAGATTGGACTCGGAAGCAGTGGCTAAAGGTCATGTGGTCTGGTCACCAAGACCAGATTGACTCTATTCCAGAGTGAAGTGTCCATTGTACAAGCCTTTGGAGGATGAATAAAGTCAGTGTTCTGCTGACTACCCAATGACCAGGTTATCCCATTAATAGATTTTTTTTCTTCCCTGATGCCAGGGACATATTCCAAGACAAAAATTAAATATTCATTGGGTTTAAATTATAAAAGTCTGGTTCTGGGAATCATTTTCACACATGAATTGGCCACCAAACTTAACCCCATGTCTTTGGGGTGTACTGGAGAAGAATATACGGGGTGGTTTAAATCTCCCATCATCAACGCAAGATCTCGGACAAAATTGAATGCCATTTTATGGAAGTAAATAAATGTTGTGACATTTAAGTTTGACAATACAGTGTCGCAGCAAATGCATGGCATAATCAATACTAAACATGTTGGACTTTTTTTTTTTTTGTTTTGTTTTATGTTAAAGTCATACATCTCAACAGTTTATGTTACAATACTAGCATCACTAAGGCATATCAAGACTTCATTACAGTCATACTTATTTCCCATAGCCAAGACCCCTTTACATCATGCCCTGGTATGATCTGGAGTTACGTCATTTACCATTATTAACAACATTTTTGCATTTCATTCATAATACAAAACTTTACTGGGCTGATTTACTGGGCTGGATTCTTTACAGCCCGTATGATGTTACAGTGATTCTATCATGAGCCTTATACAGTATATGAGCAGCAAAGTGACTACTACCAAAAAAAGTTGTGTCGTCCTGCAGTCAGATCAGATCAGATCAGCTGTGTGGGAGGATATTATTACCTTAAAGAAGCCAGTGCTGAAATTAAAGTTGATAGCAATTCATACCAGCCAGTGGTCTGTCAATACTGTGCTCTGGACTTGGAAAATCACAATATCTTTTTATGTATTGATTTTTTTTTTTCATACCCTGGAACCCCCACTATGAGGAAAAGCTGAAAAGGATTAAAAGGATATTTTTCATGCACTGTGGCAGGATGATGATTGAGGTTTTGTGCACGCATGCAAAAGTTTTTATTAATTATTTCTCACCCAACCCAAGTTGACCCAAAAGTTTTTGAAAGTATTTTTTATGTAAAGGTCAAGTAAAAGAATTAGAGTATTAGGAAAAGGTTTGTGCATCCCTACTTGTGCTTTTTTAAACATCCCATTTCAGATTGTTGTTGTAATAACCTTCAGTGTTCTGGACAGGATTTCCACTACAATATTGCGATGAGGATTTGTGCTCATTCAAACACCAGAGCATTAGTGAGAAGGTCTGGGGCCCAACTGGTATTTTCTATCAGGAAATCCAAAGGTGTTCAACAGGTTTGAGGTCAGGGCCACTCATGATATTTCACCAATATCATGTCTTCATGGAGCTTGCTGTTTGGGCTCGGGTTGTACTTCTACAGCAGAATTGTACTTCTACAGCATACAAAGACATTCTATACCATTGTGTCCTTTCAACATTGCAACAACAGTTAAAGGAGAAACCTCATGTGGGTGTGATGGCCAGGTGTCTCACATAGTGTACATGTGTGCACCTTTTTGAAGATTGTTGTTTTTCACTTGCTGTGGTCATATTAATTGTCTTTCGATCCGATATGCTTGGCTGAACAACCAACCAAAAGAACTCCAACTCAGCACTCTCTACTATCTGAGAACACAGTAGGATGCTCATGATCTCACACCGAGTGTGAATCACTGCAGCTCCATTTGCACTGATCTCCAGCTGACACACTAATACACCAGAACGATTCTTTTACTTAACTCTTTAGGACCAGCAGTCTAACGTCCACATGATCGAGCAGGTTTTCTTCATAAGCATTTACATTAAATTTAATTACTTATTTGGAAAATGCCTTTGTTATCAAAGACTTGCAACCAATAACAGGTATGCAGTCAGGATGTTACTGTCCTCATATTAGGGCATCACATTTTCTCCCAGATACAATGTGTATAAGGTCCTTCAATATGTTTTTCAGTTTATTTCTAAATGATTTATTACAATAAAAGGAGACTTTTAATCAATTGTTTGGTACCTGGTAAGCAATTTGCTTTGCCCTACCAAATTTTAGCTGTAAGAAGCTGAGTTATAGGTCAAGAACTTCATGTTAAGAGCTTCAATTAATGATCACATCAAACATGAGAATGTAGAAAATATTTTGTGTTGGACGTTCGAGTGGGGGATTAGCATCTGTTGCCCTGATCGGGGCATTGGTGTTGGTGTCAGTTGGGCTGGTTTGGATGAATCAGCTGCTGAGTTACTGGGTTTTTCTTCGCTGTAGATTTTTACTTGACAGGGCTGGTGCCTGATGTAATTAACAACTTTTTATAATATCTAATTCCACTATTAGTTCTTCAGTTAAAAAAACGAGTGTGTAACATTCATCCATCAGCAATAACATTACAAAGCAAAACATTATGCGCAGTATTGTGCAGGTTCCCCTGGTGCTGCCTGGGTGGCTCCGTCCCATCAGGGCATGAATCCACAAGACCTCTGTTGTGTGCTGTGGTGTCTGGCACCAGGGTGTTGCGAATCCTTTGGGTGCTGTGGGTTGCAGGGTGGAACCTCCATGGTTTAAACTTGTGTTTGTCTGGCACATCCTAGGGGTGCTCAGTCAGACTGGGATCTGTGGAGTTTGGAGGCTAGGTCAGCAGCCTTGAACTGTCTGCCTGCCGGGCCCCTGGCTTGGTGGGCTGTGGTGCATTGGATGATCTGTTGCCTATTTACTGTATCGTGGCCATCATTGATGTTTTTCAGCCAGTTGTGCTGCATTGGCTTTTCTGTGGGATCGAACCTGACTGGCTGGGATTTGCTCCACATGATCCTGTCACCAGTTTACTGATATACAATTAATAATCAATGATGTTTTAATGGTATGTGCTGTTAATGTTATGACTGATCATTGTATGATCAATATTTCCTCTCCAATATTTGAACCATATCTCATCAATGACTGGTTGGTGTTAAAGGGGCTCATTGGAGTTTTTTGAGTGGTTTTCTTGTTCAGAGTGGAACCTGATGTGTTTTTCTGCTGTTCTAGTCCTTCTGCGTAAATGTTCAACATGTTGTCCAGTCTCAGATGCTAGATGCCCATACTGTATATAAAGCACTTCTGCCACATGATTTGTTTGTAGTGTGTCCGTGACTTAAATCCTTGCATTTTACCGTGAGCTAGGTGTCGCCCCTTCCCACCCATGTTTTAAGACTTTAGCCTAAAATTCTGGTAATTTTTTTTTCTATTATTTTATTATATTTCAGATCTCGTGGTGACTCATTCAGCTTGATATATTATGTATGTATACTGGAAAGCATCTTCATAGTACTAGACTTCAACAAAGCCAGGAGAAAACAATAAAAACAATATTCCCGTTATTTATCCAGCCAGTGTCACAGAGTGTGAAGGTGTATGCGGTCAGGTTTATACAGCTGCTGAGGCCACTTGCCAAAGTTTACAGGTTTAGTGGAGCAGGTATTGTGTAGAATGGCACAGAACTTGAGAAACTGCTGGTTAGAGAGATTAATAGTACACTTGTGTTTATTCATTTCGCAGACAAGTTTATCAAAATGGAATTGCAAACGAGACAGAATGTAATCCAAGTTGTGGGACCATGGGAAACGGTAGCTAAAGGCAATAGTTTGATCAAAAGCATATTTGCACGCTATTTTTCTTACTCCAAAACGGGTTTATTGGCACTGGTGCTATGAGCTGTGAAACTTCCACCAGGTGATCAGTGTGCTTGGATGATCCCCCCCCAATATTTGAATCCTGTCCCATCCCATCATTCGGTAATGTCACACAGATGGGATGGTGTGGTTTATGATGTAGTATGACTTTGTGTAATTTATAAACATGCAGTTTCTCCACCTTGTAGCTGATTGTGGTGTGTGTTGTGTGTGTGTTCAGCGTCTGTGACTGAAGTTCAAAAGATTTGCAAGTATTTACACTGGAAAGTTCTCCGTTGGGTTACACAGGTGTGCAAACAGACGTTCTGGCTGACCTCTTCAGATTATTGAAAACACTTGCGTGTAGTTCATGCATCTGAGGTTTTCAGATTTTCCTTCAGATATAGACCACTGTTTTTAAGGATTGTAATAGCAGTCTTTATGGACTTTAATAGCAGTCAGTGGTTTTTGTTTTCCTGTGGTTTTTGGAATGATGTATATTCTGTTTCCAAAGGGTTATGCTCACCTGATGATCACATTCACATGTTTGTTTCCCCATACTGTTGCCACAAAGTTGGGAGCACACAGTACAGGATTTATATGCTATAGCATTGCAATTTCCTTTCACTGGAACTATTGGTCCCAAACTTGACCCAGCATGACAGTGCTTCTGTGCTCCAATCGAGTACATGATTTGGTTTGAAAGAATTCCAGTGGTCTGCACAGAGCCCTGACTTCAACCCCATTGAACAGCTTTGAGTACGTCTCCACAACCATGCTCCAAAACAGAAACCCTTCCCAAATTAGACCAGGTTCCTAAAGAGCAAAGTGTCCTGAGGATCCACTGGAGTTGGCCTTTAATGCTCAGGGCCATGCAATGCAGTGGTTCCCAATTTCATCGTCCACTTTATAATGACAATAAAGTCTGCTTCTTCTTCTTCTTCTTCTTCTTCTTCTTCTTTAAGAAGTCAGTTAGATTATGACAGATGTGTTATTGGGGGGGGAAGATGGCTAAGGAGGCACCATTTTCAGTACGCTGGATCTTGTCTTCTAACAAGTACTGACCTGATTTTGGTGTACTCTAAAAGATATGCTGATACATCATAAAATAAATCAAGTTAAGATAAGATCAGTTAGTTAAACAAGTCGTCTGATTTGATACCATCCTGCATTCCAGGTTAGTATCTGTAGCGCATTCCCTGTCCATAACAGTTTAATCACTGCAGTGTTTGCCGTGTTGTAGTGTAGCTGACAGTGCAGGGAGGAACCTGCAGAGAGAAAGGGTCATGCCATGGAATTCACACACAACATGAGAGCTATGTATTTTTTAATGCTTTTTTGTTTGTTTTTAGATATGGATACTACGTGGGGGAGGCTCGGTGTTAAATGTGATTTGTGGAATTTCCAGCACTGGAATAAAAGGGAGGCAATAAATTAAACGTTGGAGAGAGTATGGGAAAATATGTTTCCTAGAAATACAGTATCCGCAAGAGTCATCATGGTTTTAGCATTACGTCAGATATGATGCATTTTGTCTAATTATTTTGAATCCAAAATGCGTAATCTGAAACTGTGGGACCTTTTATCTGGCGAAAGAGAAGAAGCAGTGAGTGAGGCTTGTGTGAATCAGCCATGGTAGCATTGAACAAGCTGTAACAGCGTGCATTAGAGGCCAGGTGGAACAAATGGTTAAATTATACAATAGTTAGTTCCGACTAAGCAATTTGATTGGACAAGTCATTCCATGAGTGCTGATATAGAGTATAACAGAACTGGGACACATTTCACTATATTTATCAGGCTGCTTCACAGGTGTCATAACTACTACATAACTTGAAGGGTCACATGCCTGCTCAAATCTTTCAGATTAGAGGGTTGTAGAAACTGTTAAACTCTATTTTTGCAATATATTATTTAATTGGCCTTACTAATAAAATTATGAAGCTGGTGCTTTTCTGTATGTTATTCTCATTTGAAGTCTGCATGGTGCACACAGACCCCTTTCTTTGCTTTGGATATTGTGTTTCATTCGAGAGATTTTAATTTAACATTTGTTAAACGTTAATGTTTCAGATGTCACAAAACTCCATAATCTGTTTGCTCTAACCAGTTCGGCATGCATTTCTTTATTTCAACATTGCGTGTTTATAATACAAGTAAATAAAAAATTTTTAATCGATTGGCAGCACTAATTACAGCACGACCTTGATTGTCATATTGCTTAATTCTGTTAGATGGTTAGAAGGTGATTAGTAAAGACAGCAGCATGGAAAAAAATCAAGGGTTTGTATTTACATGCTTATTCTTATGTTATTGTTTCTATAGTAACAGCTTACACATACTGTAGGTGTGTAAGGTGGAGTCTTCACATAATTTAAACTTTGTGGTAAGTGTGTATTAATAAACATGATTTATTTAACAGAGAAAACGTAAAATATCAGATTTAGTGATGTTTATGTAAACCTTTTATAAGGAGTCTTCAGTGTTAGTGCTGAGGTATAACAGGAGTAGAACACTGGGTTCCATTGGATTTGGTCTATCCAATGGGAAAGGAGGCAGCAGTTGTGAGCCACATTTATAAGCACAAAAGTTTATCACACATGCGAGACTGTTAAAGGTAATGATGAATCAACATATAGTGCGGATTTGTAAAGTGCTTATTTTTTTTGCTGTTGTAGGTCTTAGATTTGCTTTGAAAAGATTTGAAAATACCTTGGGACAAATTATCTTGAGCATTTCTTCTACCTTTAGAAAGAGGATATGTCTAAAAGCACTTTAGTCTTTTATACTTTGTACTTTGATCTGCCCGAAGCGGAAAAAAAAAAACCCAATGAAGCTAGAATGCATAGCATTCAGCTGGCAGCATGATGGGGTTTTTAAAATGCCTTTCAGCTTGAGATGAAATAAAACTGTGTGTGTGTGAAAGAGAGACAAAGAGAGATGATGTTTCAGCTGTAAGTGGGCAGGAAGGCATCCTGGTGGCCCGGTATAACAGCAGTTTCGGTTAAGTCCGTGGAAAACATAGGGCCGAGATCCTGCTGTGGATCCTAGTGTTACAGCTGCATCACACTGAGACATGCTTACTGTCTCCCAGCATGGCATTGGTGCTCCCACACACAGACACACACACAGTCACTACACACTGTTTCCCTCGCGGCTCTTTTCTTTGTCTTCCGAGTTCAGTTTAGATCAGTTTCAGTTGGAGTCAGCTTATATATAGTGTCATATTTTTAGAGAGTAGCTGCATATGTGAAGCATATCAGGTTTAATCCTAATCCGTTTTTATGTACATGTAAATGTGTGCATTCCTCTAGGATCATGATTAAGCAGTGCAAATGGTGTAAGGAGTGCATCTTGGAGATATGGAGATGCTCCCGGGGAAAATATGGTAATCGACGCCCACTAGTGATTGATGTAGAGCAACATGATTGACACAGTGCTAAAAGTTAGAGCAAGTTAATTACAGAACAGCTTACGTTATGTTCCACTGAAAAAAAGTTTACAGCAGCAAGTCAAAACTATGAATGAACACATGTGGAGTTATGTACTTAACAAAAAAAGGTCTCCACAGTCACCGGACCTGAACCCA
>JAQMYL010000007.1:17852546-17864009 GCA_030014365.1 Clarias pachynema | reverse complement strand
AAAACTAATGAAGAGACTCGAAAAAAGTGCCAGAAGTGTTTATTAAACAGTTTACATGAACCAACATATCAATGGCACACAAATTAGCCATCTATCTGTAATAGACTTTGGACGTTGCTCCAAAGTCCAATTGTTATGCTATCTACCAAATTGAAACCCTTTTTCTCACTTAGCTTTCCTATGGCCACACAGTTAGTCCAAATCCATGCATTTGGTATGTGAAAATGATTTCTGCTGTTGATATACACGCCAATCATCCATGACATTATGACCACGCAAATAATATTTAGTCTGTACCCGCCTTTTACACCAAAACAGTGTACCTTTTCTATAAGAACCAACATTAACCTTTTCCTCGATTTGAGCTACAGTAGCTCTTTTATTCACTTGGACTACACGGGCCAGCCTTTGCTCCCCACGTTTATCAGTGAGCCTTGGTTGCCCATGAGACTGTCGACAGCCACTGGTTTTCCTTCCTTGGACCACTTTTGGCAGGTCTTGACTACGACACTCCCAGAATGTTCCACAAGAGCTGCAGTTTTTAAGTTGCTCTGACCCAGTTGCCTAGCTACAGTCACAATACCTGATTACAGTGGTGCCTGGAAGTGGGTTGGAGATATTCGGTAGGAAGTGAAACTTTGGCCCCTGAAGTTGATGTGTTGGAGGCAGGACAATAGGCAAGTGTAAGGATTTCAGTGACTTTGATAAGGGCCGAATTGTCATGGCTAGACAACTGGGTCAGAGCAACTGCAAAACTGTGGCATGTTCTCGGTCTGAAAACCGTATTTCTTTAGCAATGCTGACGGTTTAGTATCATCCTTCCAGTTTTTAATAGTGCAGTGGGCAGTTCTGAACTCAATTCCAGCCCAAAACCAGCTACATCATGGTTCGGACATGGTTGTTTAAGACATGAGAAGCGACTTACAGTACTGCATCAGATAGGGTTAAAATAAATGCTGCCATTGAACCATATTAATTACTGCAGTAATAATTTAATTGAAGTCATTTAAGCATTTGATTATTTAAATCCAAATGGTGACTTTTTGTTTTTTGGCTAGGGAGTGAATGTAACATTTTCTTATCTTTATCATGTATAACATGCATGAAAGCCAGAATAAGAAATATATAAACCCTGTCTTGTTTTACTCCTTATTTATTGCATGTTTTGTCTATTTTTATCTACGTGTTTGATTCAGAGTATACACACAGTGTGTCTGTGTCTGAGTAAGAGACTGTTTATTTAAAACACATGTCTGGGTGTCTTTTACATTGCTTCGGTGCAGCAGAAACAGTGTAACAGTGTGAGGAATGTTTGCAGTACTTATGCTTACATATATCGGGTACTCTGGTGAGAATGAGAGTACATCTGAATGATTTCTGTATTTCTCAGAATGAAACTCTCTAGAAAATGATTTTCCTTCGCAATTTATACGAGGGAAGGAACATCGATGTGTTGATTTCCACCATTTTCCTTTTAACAATGTAGTTTTAACATAGAAATTTCTGATGTGGGCATGATTGTTAAATCTAGAGTGGCTAAATTGTAGGAAAGGGCACAGGGGAACAAAAGCTCTAGTACTATAATTTGACAGAAATGTAAATTATACCATGAAATAAAGGTGATGATGATGGTGATGATGATAATGATAGTTGTGTAATACAGCTTCAAACTCCTTTATGGAGAAATGCTTTAGTTTTGTAAGTGTATAAAGTACTGATTGGATCAAGGTGATTGTTAAGTGTGGTTTAAAGAGCATTTAACTAAATGGTATTAATTTTGCTATTGAAGCTAAATGAATCAGAGGATCAGGTGAAGAATGGGGAAAATTGCTAATAAATGTAAGAAAGTTAAAACTATTATCTTTGGCAAATGAATCATAGCTCTAATGTTGATTTGGTGGTGTAGCTGCACTTGTGTTGACTGTGTGTGTGTGTGTGTGTGTGTGTGTGTGTGTGTGTGCATACAATAGGCAACTCCAGCAGCAGCAGCAGCAGGAACTGGAGGTTCATCAACGAGACGGCCTGGCAGCATATGATCTCTCGCAGGTACCTCCTCAAATACACAAAGACAACTCTTTTTACATTTCGGTTGCACAATTTATTTTTATGATGTCACATTGGGATCCACAGTCCAAAAATCTACAGTTTTGGCATAGCATTTATAATTTTGGTATTGTATTTGCTACAAACCTTTCCTGATTAAACCATCAGTAACATCAAAAGCAAATCTAATTCTCCAAGAAGGAAAGAAGATGATTAGAAAGTCAAGGAAAAGAAAAGACATAGTAGGAGTAACTTTTAATATTTGTTAAGTTTTGCAGGGTGTGCTGTTATTTTGGAGCCATCAGTCTTGCCTGTTGGTATGAAACAGGTCTGTCCTCTCACAACTGTAGGCAAGTCATGGAAATCCAATCTAATCATGAAAGATAATTCACCACTTATATTATATTCATTCAGGCGGCATGGTCGCGTAGTGATTAGCTCTGTCGCCTTGCAGCTCCAGGGTCGGGGTTCGATTCCTGCCTCGGGTCTTTGTGCATGGAGTTTGCATGTTCTCCCTGTGCTTGGTGGGTTTCCTCCAGATGCTCCGGTTTCCTCCCACAATCCAAGGACATGCAGGTTAAGCTAATTGGCGTTCCCAAGTTGCCCGTAGTGTGTGAATGACTGGCGTTGAGCTGGCAACCCGTCCCCTTAAGTAACTGCCATAGAAACAATGGATAACGATGGATTTGTGTCCCAATGTGCCGGATGGCACGTGGAGGGTCCAACATACCAAGAAAATATATAAATCATACCATCATTAAACACACTTCATGCTATAAAGTTATTTCCATTTCCAAGATCCAAAGCTCCCTGTGGAAACCACACACCCACACACACGATTTACTGTGCTCTATGTATTCAGAGCATGCCACTGAAGTTGCATGACAAACACGCTATGGAGGATCTGGTCTAATTTGAAACATGCCGCTAGGATATAGCACTGAATTTGAGGCATAGCTGGTTGCTGAAGTTATGTAGCGATAATCCGTTTTTCGTCGAGCTCGTCCTCCGGCATCTGTTTGATGCACGCTCGTAAGTGTTTATTATTTCAGAGCCCCCCCCCCCCCCGAGATCTGTGCTAGTGCTCTGTATCCAGGTAACACTATCAGTAGGATGGCCGTGTGTGTGGCATGCTGTGCTCTGATGCTAATTTTTCAGCCCTTGATGTTGCTTCGGATTATCAAAACCAGACACGACAAAAGCTGTAAATCCATAAAGCTTTGTAATTCCTTGAGAAGCAGCAGCGTGTGTAGTGAGTGTTCTGTGTTTTATTTAAACAAATCCTAGACGGGATTACGTTATATTCTAAATGATTTAGGCCATGTTGTTTAGATGAGGTGTGAGAGTTGGTTTAGTGTAGTACTAGACATTTAAAATGTATTAAAACGTATCAGCTAATTCGAGGTTAGCACTGTTGGCGTGCACCTCCAAGTTCCAGGTTTGATTCCCGCCTCGAGTCTGTGTGTACGGGGTTTACATGTTCTTTCCGTGGTTGGTGGGTTTCCTCTGGGTACTCCAGTTTCCTCCCACATTATGATAATTGCCCATAGTGTGTGAATGAGCATGGGAGTGTGTGTATGTGTGTCCTGCAATGGATTAGTGCCCCATCCAGTCTCCTGGGATAGGCTCCAGGCCCCCCCGCGACCCTGTATACAATTCTATATTATTGCTTAAAATTGTACACAAATACGTCATCTGGATAGTTCTAAAATCGTGACATTAACAGAAACGCAATACAATTCAAATCAACACGTATTTATCGTCATATCGTATTGGCTGGACCCATCCTTTACAATTAGGTTGGAGAAATATACTTTCCAGCTTCTCTGTATATGAGCTCGGTTGTGGACATACTGTAGTAGCAGCACCACAAACACATTCGAGAAAAATCTCCAACATGGCATCCCTTTCTGCCTCATTTCTCCCTCTGTTTGATGAGGTTGTCATGCCTACTTAAAAAAATATTTATAAAAAGTTGAACAGCGTGGCTGCTGTTGCCCAGTACTTTGTAATATTTAAACGAAAATGTGCAGTGAATTTTGTAATATTTAAAAGATACCTTGTTCAATATTTTTTTTTACAAGTTTATACAATTAAGTCATCACTAATATATCTAATAACTGGCTTGTTATTAGGATTAGGATGCTGGGGTCAGAGCACACGGTCAGCTAGGGTACAGCACCCCTGGAGGAGATAGGGTTAAGGGCCTTGCTCAAAGGCTCAACAGTGGCAACTTGGTGGTCCTGGGGCTCGAACTCTCGACCTTCCGATTAGTGACGCTGAGTCTTGTGTTTGAGCCACTCTGACACTAGGATACAATTCAATAGTATACAATAACCAATCACATACAATTCTGAAGCTTTTAGACAGCAAAGTGTCTGAGGCTGAGGCTTTAAGTCCAAAAGTCTTTTATCAGTTTGAGAAATCCTGGGGTGAAACTGAGATCTGTCTAGATATCACTTTTTTATAACACCACTCCGTATACCGGAAATTGTATTTTTTTTTACCAGAAATTAATTAGCGCTGGAGTGGTGTGATGTAACCTGAAATGATATTGATGCTGCAGCGACACAAAAAAAATCCTACATTGTTGTTACAGTTTTTATCTATTTCTACTAAATGTATTATGCCACTTTGTATTATGCGTTATGGCATTATGCTGTAGCAGCCATACAGTTATAATAACTTTAATGTTGCAACAGCCATTCTCTCATCAGCCTCATTTTTTCTCCCTTTGTTAAATACACAGCTCTTTGTGTTCCTGTGAAACCAGAAAGTGCAAAAATCATCAGAAACATGTACCTTTGTCGGTTGTAATAGCTTTTTTCTGATATGAATGTGTTAACTTTCCCATGGTCCCCTATCTCTCTTTGTTCACTTGGGTTCATTCTATGCCAGTGCTTCCTATGGACCGCAGAACGCTTTTGTTTTACCAGGTTTCTGTAGAACATGCGAATGGCTCATGCTCTTTGATGTATTAGCAGCTTACATGATCAGGGCAATTGGATAAGGATTTAAAACCCCCTTTTTCTGTGAATAGGCGAAAGAACATTTTTATATTCCGGTGTGTTTGCGTGTGATTGCATTTCTCCTGATATCAGCAAGCGTGACGAAGCACAGCGGACAGATTTATAGGATCCTTTATCAGATTTCAATCTAACATTCTGACAAAGTAGAAAGTGCTGACATAGGAGACTTCTTCCAGCTTCACTATATCAACCCATGCACACATTTTTTAAGTTTGTTTATACAATACTAGTTATAGTTGTTGCTAAGGAAATGATAAAGTATTACAATTAAGGTATATGTTTTCTTTTTCTGTAGGTGCCAGTGGGCAGCGTGCCGGGGAGCGTACACGAAGCAGGAAAGAGTATTGACAAAACAGAGACGCTCTTCTCTCAGGAGAGAGACCCACGTTTCAGTGACATGTACACAGGCATCTCTGGCTGTACGTACCAAAAATCTGCCATTTTCTGCACATACTGTTTGTAATCTTGGTGAAAAAGTGCTCCAGTGTTACAAAAGGTGGCGTGAACTTTGTTTTCTGACGAGACAGAAGTTCAGAAAGTTCGTCTTTACTTTTGATTCTTTCTTGATATGTATTTTTTTTTTCCTCCGCTGTGCCGCAAGGTCTTTCTTCCCCAGTGTTCTGCCCTTTAAACTCTTGAGTTTTAATGAGAATCCAACAAAAAAAAACTTGCAGGTTATTTGAACCTTCAAGTATCATCAGAGAGAACAAGATGATATGAGTTCACAAGAAGAAAGCAATTTATCCATGTACAATTTAGTGCTATATGCGGATGTGTCCCTCTTAGAGGACATACATAGAAGTGTAT
The DNA here is from genome assembly GCA_030014365.1 of Clarias pachynema. NCBI lineage: Eukaryota > Metazoa > Chordata > Actinopteri > Siluriformes > Clariidae > Clarias > Clarias pachynema. Next base: position 17,858,130 of record JAQMYL010000007.1, on the reverse strand, counting down.
ATCTCAGTGTCTTTCCTCTCTATCTATCATGGAAGAAAATATAATTTCGCTTAATAATAATAATGTGTTTAGAAGCAGCAAGCTAAGCAGTCCTGGACCTCATGGAACATTTTTAGCTCTTAAGGTGGTTGCTTCCAAATGTGGTGTTAGTAAGTGCTTCCTTGTGCTGAATTTTACGTTGTAGACATCGAAAAGTATCTTTAATAGAGCGCATAAGGACAGTTGAAAAGCTGTATGGCTCAGTGTGCTCATTAAAATGGGAATGAGGTGCCATGAAGTGCACCAAGTGTAGACCCATGTGTCTCAGTGCTCAGTGCTGCTGAACTGAAAAGGGCTTTCAGTTTCTCAGCGCACTCACTTCACTGCTCTACACTTACAAATACCTTTATAGCACCTCGTGCTCTTTTGAATAATCACATTCTCTCTAAAAAAAAAAAATACATCAGGTAATGTTTATTATAGGAAGTAGGCTGTCATTCATCCTAATGATTTTTCACGGTTTGCTGTCTGCTTCGCTTTGATTGCCAGCAGTAATGGTGAATTTTCTTTCCGTAGACTAAGCCTGCATCACACTGCATAGGGCATGTTCAGCTATGTGCATGCTCTAAATCAAACAAAGGACCAGAGTAGGAAACTGATCATGCTTTTAGTCTTAATAGGTTGCTAGATAGGAAATTAATTACTAAACAAATTTTGCCTGGCTTCAGTAATGGCATGAAATTGCAATGATACTTTAAAGCAGATCTGACCTTCAGTTCAGCCTTATCCTGTCCATGATGTAATATTTGGGCTAAATTTTGCCTCAAATATAAATGCTGTTGCATTAGGATTAATGTTTGGTCCAGATTTTACTGTACTTTTAATCAGCTAGACCTCATTTTCTATTGCCATAGGTTGGTATAATATTTATAATAGAAAATGTGTTTCGAGGCGGCACGGTGGTGTAGAGTTTAGCACTGTCGCCTTGCACCTCCAGGGTTTGGGTTCGATTCCCGTCTCTGTGTGCGTGGAGTTTGCATGTTCTCCCCGTGCTTGGTGGGTTTCCTCCGGTTTCCTCCCACAGTCCAAAGAGGTTATGCAGGTTAGGCTAATTGGCGTTCCCAAATTGCCCGTAGTGTGTGAGTGTGTGTATGTGTGTGTGCCCTGCGATGGATTGGCACCCTGTCCAGAGTGTACCCCGTCTCGTGCCCAAAGCCTCCTGGGATAGGCTCCAGGTCTCCGCGTGACCCTGAATACAACATAGAGTGAACTATGTTTCGCTTGGAATAATCTGCCATTTGATTTGTGCCGTATGTCATATACAGTATTACTAATTGCTGTTATATAGTGCTTTGTGGTTATTTGTAATTTGTAATTAATTAGTTGATTGATTAATTGAGATAGACACACAAAGAGGGGATTTGAACTATCTGTTTTGTTTTGGTCTTTTTAATATGTATCCGAGGATGTACAAAAAGTCTTCCGTTCAAAGATTTCTTTCCACCAGCGTGCAGTGGGTTATCGCAGCAGGTATTGGAATTCTTCCTTGATTATGATTGTATCTTCTGCTAGAATCAAGAGAGATTAGGTTCCAAGAAAGCCCATTCACGTACACAGTGACGTAAATCCAGTTTTATTTAATGAATCCCCGGCAATAACTCAATGCTAATCACAACGCCGTTTATAATAAAAGCCACTGTGGAATGCTGTAGTCTTTTCTTTGTAAAATGAGCCGTTGTGGGTCTGATCTCTGTGCTTTCTGTCAGGGTGATTTACGGTATCTCCACTCATGATGCAGATTGTCTTTGATTGTGCTGTACGTACCATAAGCTGAAGCCTGTTTTATGAGCTATGATCTGTCCTCCGGAGAGCTGATAAGCCTGTAGTGGATTATGTTAGGTTGCACAATCATTTACCTGCTCTGTGTGTGTGTGTGTGTGTAGCGGATAAGAAGATGATGGTGCCCTCATCCACCGCAGGAGGACAACAGCTATATTCCCAGGGCAGTCCTTTCCAGCCAGGACACTCTGGCAAGAACTTCAGGTGAGCTGTGTGTATGTGTGTGTGCGCGTGCTAGAGTGTTTGCGTTACCATGAATTCCAATTGACGTGGAATGTGTGGGTATTATGATTTAACTCAGACACCCTACAGTTGTTTATTCTGTCTCAGACATAAATGAAGGGATTATGGATTTCATTATTTTAGTGCGTACCATCCACTGTGCAGATTCTATAATTAGTCGCTAACAAACGACAGGATTTATGCAGGAGTCAGGGCCACAAAAGAGAAACAGATGCTCTATGGAAATCCCTGTAGATGAATCAAGCGCCTGCAGAGTGAATGACTACCCAGAATGACTACTGCATATCGGAATTTCGGGGGATTTTTTTTTAAAGAGCTTTTATCTAAATTTGTAATGTAGAGCTGTGCTCATGGCTTTTTCTCCCCTTAAATCTCACAAACACTCCCTGCTCCTCCAGCTATTTCTGTTTACGATCACTCACCGTATTATCGATTCAACTCAACGATTCAGAATATGTAAACAAACCGTTTCTTTAATCATTATTAAAAAATGGAGGATAATAAACATAAAATAGTGTTTACTTCATCTGTGTAGTATCCCTCTAGACTTCGATTTTCATTTCCGCCCCGTTCATGCCTGCAAATGCTAAACAGCCTTTCCGCACTGCTGAAAACGACGCTAGCAATCGCATTATGGGACTACAGTATCTCAGGCACCGAGACTTGAGAACGCACCCAATTTCTGATCCACCCTGTGTGTAATCTGTGTGTTGCAGCTCCTCAGTGATCCACGTCCCCGGAGTAAATGACATCCAGTCGTCTGCTGGGACAGCGGGTCAGAATCTGGCTCAAATCTCTCGTCAGATTAACTCCAGTCAGGTGCAGTGGACAGGCAGCAGGCCGCCATTCTCGGGCCAGGTGAGAGTCGCGCTTTCATGATGTCCTGTTTTTACCGTAACGTTCCATGTCTTTCCCTTGCACACTTCCACATGTTTGTTCACGAATGCACTTCCCTAATCGCAGTCCTAATCAATCCATTCCAGTCTACACTTCTTAAGATCCTAAGATTTCTTGATAATCTTTTCATTTCATTGTGCTCATGTTTGTTTTTTGATAAAAGTTACCAAAAACATTCACACAGCTGATACCGATTTCCAGAAACCAAATCTCACCAAGTGCTGAAAAATAACGCAATAATGACCAAACGGGAAAAATCACAACCTGACACACTGTGTGCACTAAACCTGCTAGCAATAACAGATCAGCCATTGCAGTACATCATCTACAATATACACACAGTAGCATTCATTTGTTGACGTCTCTCTTCCCACGAAAATTTTTCGCCCACACTAGAAATAAATAACCGATTTGATCTTGAAACAACATATTATATGAATTATATGAATTTAATTTTGCATACTTTCTGGACATTTTCCATATGTTGCATAGTTGTATAGCCATTATTGTGTATATTTTGTACAGCTAGGTTTTTAAAAATATTCTTTATATCCCATATTTTATATTTTGTTCTTTTCCTCTGCAGTTTTTTCTATTTTTGCGAAAGAAGGTTTCTATATGTTATTCTTTATTCCATTCCCTAATTTATTTCTATTGATAATTTAGATTTTAAGGTCACAAGCGGTCGTATAAGCATTTCATTGCATGTATGTAAATAAAATTTGAATTTGAATTACAGGTCCCTCAAGCTCCACATTAGTTAAAACTCCTAGGATATGACATTTTTTTGTTGGTTTCTTTGGTTGTTGATCTAACTGGATTTTTATGATTTTTTTTTTTTTTAATGAAGTGCCCCTGCAGAGAATTAACAAATATTTTTATTAATTTTTTTATGAAAATCCATTTGATAAATGAGACCCATTGACACTTCCAAGAACTTTCCCATCACAACATTTCCCTCCACACATCCCCACTCACCTGCCATTTTATACCACACTTAGGCACGTCTACCTCTCCACACTTCCATCCACCCTTGTAGACTGTCATTGCTCTGCGTGATAGGTTAATTGGATCCAGACGCTCATGTGGGCAGAGAGTGAGGACTGATTGGATTTTTGGAAGTTTTACTCACCTGTGTACATAAAGTTTTCCACATTTTTACTTTGTTGCTTAAGACAACCTCGGAAGCGATGGTAATTAATTCCATCCAGACAGCTTAGAGCTCTGTTAATCACTTAATGCTGAGCCTGATACAGTGTGTCTAATGTCAGATCTAGTTATTTGTGCTGGAGGATGTAAAAAAATAATTAGTATCTCATAGAATATCATTGGTTCACAGCTTTCATCCATTACTTGTAGAAGCTTCCCGCGAATGCTGCACTCCCACACCAGATGGGAAATAAAGTGCTTTGTGTACTTCAGATCTGAATCTAGTTTACTGCAGTTCCTGCTAATATTCAAGGCGTGCATGGTTAATATAAAGTGCTGAAGTGAGAATGTGATAAGTGCATACTAAATGACTGTCCATGTGCTCAATTCTAACAGCAGCAGCTCCCAGCGCAGTCCAGTAAAGCTCAGTCCTCTCCATTCGCCATCGGCTCAAGCCACAGCTACCAGGCCGACCCATCTTCTTACAGCCCGCTGTCCAGCCCGGCCACTTCCTCCCCCAGCGGCAATGCCTACTCCAGTCTGACTAATCGCAGCACTGCATTTGGTAAGACATTTTCTCAATTCCTCTGGGAACAATTCTGCCATGATTTTAATCAAACAGTTTAGTGAAAATCTAATGTACTCCTTTTTCTTCCTCAAACGGAGTCAATCCAGTCCACTCGGTGTCCAAGCATTTGTATTTATGATTTGCGGGAATATATTAAGCAATGGAAGTTTTATATTTAAACTATATAGTTAACCTCAAAAATACATGGCTAAATCTTTATGTACTTTTTTTTTTCAGACAAGCTGATAAAAGCAGGGATAGACTATATTTGCTAATTTTATTTGGTCAGGAAGCCTGAATCCTACACATGGGTACATTGAGTTGGTTATGGCATGTCCTCTATTGGAGCTTCCAAAAGAGGCGTTGGCTCAGCAATCTGCTCTGGAAAGACCTCGGATCCTGCTGGCTCCATAACAATGGTTATGTCTTCTGGCTATAAAGGGGAAAATAAAAAAGAAGTTTGATATTGCAATGAGTACAAAATAAAAAAGATCCTTTGTGGTAGAAACCAAGTCAAATTTGAATCAAAATTAAAAGCAAGACCAAGGCTGCTTCCACACTAGGCACGACTGATTTATACTGCACCCAGGTATGATTACATTCCAGCCCCTCCCTCGGCTCATGGGCCAACTTTCACATTAGTAATATTTTAACTTCCAGACTACACTAGTGTATTTTTACACTCCAAAAAGCTGCCTGTAAATACGGAGTACAAGGAGGTAAACCTTCAGGCTAGACCCAATATTATTGATATTTCTTTTTTTTTTTTCTTCTTTTTTATTTAGTCCTGTCCAATTCTTTTTCCCCGATTTTCTCCCCAATCTAGTCGTGGCCAATTCCCTCCCGTCACCAGGGGGCTCCCACATTAAGGCCACCTCACCACCACTCAGCCGGGAGGGCCGAAGACTA
>JAQMYL010000007.1:17820988-17831706 GCA_030014365.1 Clarias pachynema | reverse complement strand
AATCAACTGTGGGAGCAATTATTAGAAAATGGAAGACATACAAGACCACTGATAATCTCCCTCGATCTGGGGCTCCAAGCAAGATCTCACCCCGTGGGGTCAAAATGATCACAAGAACTGTGAGCAAAAATCCCAGAACCACATGGGGGGACCTAGTGAATGACCTGTACCGACAGGGACTCAAATCCTGCAGTGCCAGACGTGTCCCCCTGCTTAAGCCAGTACAAGACCAGGCCATCTGAAGTTTGCTAGAGAGCATTTGGATGATCCAGAAGAGGATTGGGAGAATGTCATATGGTCAAATGAAACCAAAAAAGAACTTTTTGGTAAAAACTCAACTTGTCTTATTTGGAGAAAAAAGAATGCTGAGTTGGATCCAAAGAACACCATACCTACTGTGAAGCATGGGGGTGGAAACATCATGCTTTGGGACTGGTTTTCTGCAAAGGGACCAGGACCTGTGTAAAGGAAAGAATGAATGGGGCCATGTACTGTATCATGAGATTTTGAGTTAAAACCTCCTTCCATCAGAAAGGGCACTGAAGATGAAACCTGGCCTGGTCTTTCTGCATGACAATGATCCCAAACACACCGCCCGGGCAACGAAGGAGTGGCTTCGTAAGGAGCATTTCAAGGTCCTGGAGTGGCCTAAGGAGCATTCTCCAGATCTCAACCCCATAGAAAAGTCTGAAAACCTTGTGAAGATTTACAGAAAACATTTGACCTCGGTCATTGCCAACAAAGGGTATATAACAAAGTATTAAGTTGAAATTTTGTTATTGACCAAATACTTATTTTCCACCATAATTTGCAAATAAATTCTTTTAAAATCCTTTATTTTCTGGATTTTTTTTTCTTATTTTGTCTCTCATAGTTGAGGTATACCTATGATGAAAATTACAGGCCTCTCTCATCTTTTTAAGTGGGAGAACTTGCACAATTGGTGGCTGACAATATTTTTTTGCCTCACTGTATGTGATGACAGGATTGGGATTAAACAGCTAAGTGGTCGTAAGAAAATCACTTGTAAAAATGTCATGATGAGTTCAGACTGAGCCTATTCCAGAGCAATGGGAAGTGACGCATAGTGGCCACTGTACAAGCCTCTGCAGGGCGGTGTTACGATCTGGGCTTGCTCAGTTGGTCAGGCATAGGCTCAGCAATGCTATGTGGCAATAAAATGAGTCAGCTGATGACCTAAATCTACTGAATGACCAAATTATCACATCAAAGGATGTATTCTTCCCTGATGGCAAGGGCATATTCCAACTCACAAATTTTAAAAAGATTCGTTTTTGGCCAACGCATCATGCACTATACTTAAAGCTGAAGATGTTGAACAAAATATTCTAGTGTTTCTCTTTTTCTTTTTTTACAGACAGACTACATAGCAAAGGTACATTTCAAATGGCATTGTTTTGCATAGCAATTGGACTATAATGATCATAAAAGCAAGGTCAACAAAATCATCATTACAACTCCAAATTTGGCCACCAGCTGCTAAGATGAAAAACCAAATTACCCAGTTGGGATCATGTATATTTCCGTTTCTGTTTCAATTATCTATTATTCAATTAGCTACACTGGGAGAATACAGATATCAAGGTGACAACCGATGACCTACAGGAGGAGAAAAAAATAAAAAATGTGTAAATATATCTCTTATTACTTAAATGTTAATCATATTTAGTGGAACTGATATTTTATTTCTTATGTAGATAAATGCTATGGTGGTAGATTTTCCCATAAATAATTAAATGATGTATTTTGATCACTGCCACACGCTCGAAAGCATCCAAGCAAAATGGACGAGCAGTAATGAATTCCAGACTACACTCCTGTCTCATGCTAGCAGGCATGATGTGGGGAGACATGAATAATTTGGTGGGAATTGAAAACCAATAAACTGGGAGAAATTTTCATTTCCTTTGCTAAGTAATCATTAGCAAGGTTGCAGAGCCTCTCAAGAAACCCAGTTGCAATGTATTCACACTCTCATTCACAACTGGGAGCGATTTACATATAATTCACATATAAGCATGTTCTGAAAGATGAGGAAATTGAAGAATCTGGAGTTCAGAAACAAATCCAGGGCCATGGAGGCACCAGATCTACTTGCTGAATCCTTAAAACTCAAGCAGCACAGATATATGCCGGCAACACAGCATCGGTCAATGATAATAAAAACTAATAATAATAATAAATAAATAAATATCCAAAAAAATGTATACAATACGCACTTCAGGAAACAAAAAACTTGTGGTGGTGTAGTAGTTAGCACTGTCGCCTGCACCTCCAGAGTCTGGGTTCAATTCCCGTCTCTGTGTGCATGGAGTTTGTATGTTCTCCCCACTCTTGTTGTGTTTCCTCCGGGTACTCCAGTTTTCTCCCACAGTCCAAAGACATGCAGATTAGGCTAATTGGTGTTCCCAAATTCCCCGTAGTGTGTGTGCCCTGCGATTGATTGGCACCCTGTCCAGGGTGCACCCCGCCTTGTGCCCTAAGTCTCCTGGGATAGGCACCAGGTCCCTCCGCGACTCTGAGTACAGGATAAAGCGGTATAGACAATGAGTGAGAGTGAGTAATATAATACACATCATACTATTTTTCACAGTTGAACACACTGTCCTTTAACATGCCCAAGTAGGCATCAGGTGGTGTAAGATTGGGGGACTGGGGTGGGTATGGGAAGGGAATGCTCTGCCACCTTTTTCAAACTCACAACCATTCACGACCACTTCCGTATGAGTGGAAATAATACCCAACTATAAATACTTTTCCTGAGCCTATTAAAAAAAACAGCAAAACAAAAAATGGCTAAATGTTTTAAGACCTACAAGATGCCATTTTTGTAAAAGTCTCAGCACTGCTATACCTTTCTAAAAAAAAATATATGAGTTGCTTTTTTGGTTCACTAGCCTCAAAAGGAACGGAACACGCCTGGATTGTCATATCCTGACGGAAGCAGGATGTATTTTAGAATTGTCACACCGGTCAGGACATTTAGTCAAAAGGATGTAAGAATGTTCATGAGAACACTGAAACACATCCAAGATCCCCCATCCTGCTTCCTTTGATCAGCTCTGTGGGCCAGAAGTAGATATTGTTTAGATCTTTCCACTGAGGTTTTTTCAGCTTGCCATGGAAAACTTCCTTGTAGTCTGTGGTATGGTACAGATGATCTTAAAGATGGTTAAACAATGCATGGCTTTAAAGATGACAGACAAGATTTTGGTCATTCTTTGAAGCCTGTGTTTGACCATGTACAGATAGTTCAACGTCATGCAAAAAACTCAGTTTGTGCTGGTTCTGGAAAGAGTCCTGGAACTGTGGTTTGAACACAGTTCAGTAGACTTAATGACCTAAGTCCGAAAGTTCAATCATTACTTAAAGCTAAAATTATTCGTACTCAGACATGGGCAAACTATGTTTTTAAATTATAATTTTTTTTTGGTAGTTTATTTTTCTGGGTGCACCATACTGAGTCAAATAACTCATGTAGTTCATCCCTCTCAGATTTTTGTTCATTACAAGTGTATGGAGACATTTATACCTTGACACTGACTTAATCCCCACCGCCCAAAAAAAGGAAGGAACATGCAGAATAAATAGGTACTTAGTACTTTTGCATGGAGTTTGCATGTTCTCCCCGTGCTTGGTGGGTTTTCGTCCGGGTACTCCGGTTTTCTCACACAGTCCAAAGACCTGCAGATTAGGCTAATTGGTGTTCCCAAATTGCCTGTAGTGTGTGAGTGTGTGTATGTGTGTTTGCCCTGTGATGGCTTGGCACCCTGTCCAGGGTGTACCCTGCCATGTGTCCTAAGCCTCGTAGGATAGGCTCCAGGTCCCCCGCGACCCTGAATACAGGCTAAAGCAGTATAGACAGTGAGTGAGTGAGTGAGTGAGTGAGCATAGCATAGCATTATAGCATGCCAAAGAACAATTTCAAAACTTAAAAAGGGTTTGGGTTTCCCCTCTGGCCTCTTGGGCCATGACTCCACAAGACCTCACAAGTGTCTGGCACCTGGTTGTCGGCAGTAAATCCTTTTGTTGCTGTGAATGGTGGGGTGGAGCCTCTGTAGATCAGACCAGTTTGTCCTGTACATCCCATGGATACTTAATCAGGTTGTTTGAAGGCCTGGTTGCTAGTCTTGGGTTCTTTGCATGTGGAGCCATATGTGTGGTGGGCTGTGGTGCACTTCTGGTCATCCTTTTGTTCTGTAATTTGTGCTACATTTGATCTTCTTATGTGATTGGACCAGACAGGCTGAACGTTGATCCAAAGGGTGGCATGGATGAGCATTGGGTGACCAAGATCCTGTCACCAGTTTATGTTGTTCACTTCACACGGCAGTGGTTATAATGTTATGGTACATCTGTTTCTATTGCAAATATATTGTTGCATGAATAGTTCTGTTTGTTTTGGGAGTATTTTATTCCATTCTTTGTACCTATTGTGCCTGGGACAATGAAGAAAACTCATTGTTTCTAGTCTCGTCAATTCTTAAATGGAACCTGGTTTGTAATTTCTGTATAAATAAAGTTATATCAGTTCTGTTTTTCCCTTCTCCTTGCCCTGGTTTTTCTGCTCACCTGGGAAGACTTCTTATTATTGCATTTTCATGACCCGCCAAGAAATTTCCTCCATTTATTTCATCGTATTGCCGGGTGGCAATGCCACGGCTCGCTCCCAGTATTAACCGGAGGTCGGCAGAATCTTTGCCGCATGCCTTCCCTTAATTTCATAAGAGAGTTCATTTCGGATTGCGTCCACATTCCAGCATGGGGTGATGGTGTCTTGGATCGAGCTCCTTGAATTTGCGCTTGACATTTGCCAAGTGCTTCTGCAACGCTGCTGAAGGACTGTTCTTGAAGGTGGAGAGTTAGAATTACACTCTGGAGCTGCTTGCCATTCTGCTGCTGTTGCATTCATTTCTTTCACGTCATGTTTGATTTCCAGTATCTCTGCTTTTACTCAATAAACATCCCAACCCCCGCATTATACATGTATTTATGTCTAACAATTCAAGCTAAACAATATAAATTGTGTGGTATAAAAAGGGGGAGGGGGGCAGTGGAGCTGAGGTTTCTGATTTAGAGGGTATGAGGAGGGCAGTGAATGTCTGCACTCTCCTTTGACAGCGCTTCAGTCGTGCCCACTTCATGCATTTTTGCCAAGGCCGTTTCTAAACAAATCAAATTGCGCTGGCAGGCTGTCATCAAGTTCTCGGGTGGTGTGAACAAGCCATAATCATTTTTTGTTCCTGAATGTTTTGTTTTGGCAAGATAGGACATTCAGAGGACAAAGTATAGAGAAACAACTTTTCCAGCTACCAACATCGTCAGTCATTCAGTGATCACTTGTACAAGTTTTAAGTTGGTTTGGCTGGAAACAAATTGGAATATTATGAAAACTTGTATTAATAACAGCTGCTTGTTTTATAACTTTACAAGTTAGACAAATGCTTAAATGATTCTATTTGTGCTAACTATAAAGCAACTAAAATGCTTTTAAAAATGCTTGTTTAAAACACTCTTCAAAAGTTTCCTCGATCTGCACTAAATATATATTGATGTAATAAAGTAAAGGGTATTAATAACTAATAGAAAATATTTTGTGCATGGTTTCCTTGAATCACCAGGGTGCTAAAAAGCATTAATAACAAAATATTATGGCAAAATTGTTATGAATTTTGTATACTATTTACTATTTTGGATGATTTTGTAAAATGCTATAAATCCATCTCTCACAGTTTTCCAAATTAATAAATTATACTTGTGGTAATGTAATTGTGGAATACAATGTTAATAATATGTTAATTAAATGAATAATTTCTACTAAAATTAAATCAATCAATCAATCAATAAATAAATAAATAAATTGGGGTGTTAAAATTTAATGCTTTGTTTTAGAAAACCTTGGGTGTCTAAGGGAAATAATTATCCAGCATGGGTACATATCAGGAATTGGCCTTTATTGCATTTTTGCGATCAATCCCTTCATATGGTCTAATAACCTAAAGTTATATATATGTTTTACAGTATATAAAGAAACAAATGTGTTAAGGCGTGAGTTAGTGTATGTGTGTGTGTCCTGTGATGGATTGGCACCCTCGTGGGATAGGCTCCAGGCCCCCCCGCGACCCTCAATACAGGATAAAGTAGTATAGACGGTGAGTGAGAATATTGATGGAGCACCAAAAAAGAAAAAAAATCTATATATTTTTAAATGATTTTGGCATTTGCAAAAGTAAAAAATGCATGTATGATCAAACACAAACTTTGATATTCATTCATTCATTTATCTTTATTTGCAGTACATTTTGTCTGGGCTGTGATGAATTTTGAGCCTATCTCAAAGCAGGCAAAGCAGGAATACATCCTGCATGGGTCACCAGTCAATCACGAGACACAGTCTGCAATAGCGACAATGCATAAGGGCTTTTTCAAAGTAGCCAACTGACCTACTGACATTTTTTTATTTATAAAAGCCAAGAACACAGAAAGATCCCATATGGGCACAGGGAGAACATGGGAAACACCAAACAGACAGTAACCCGAGTTCAGGATTGAACTGGGACCCTGGAGCTATGAGGTGCTACTGACTGAGACACATGCTGTATGCTATTCTATGAGTTTGTGTTAATCTGTATAATTGAACCTGAACAGAACATGAAGTCTAGCATTATTGAGTTATAACAGTCATGGTTTGTTTGTCATGCACAGTCATGCTATTTTAAGCTCACAATTGCCAGTTTTCTTTCCTCTGGGACTGATTATAGGCCAGGTTAATGGAGCAAGTTGTTAGAGCATCTGAGACCCCTTCTTGTGCAAAAGTCAATTTCATATAGTCTACTGCAATCGCCAGAGTCTATAATATAATTTCATATACAAGGCCTTATATGAAATGAATGAAGAAAGTTTATTACAAAGTTTTTCACTGCAGCAATGATTTTGTCCTTACAGTGCAAACTATAATAGTTATTATGTCATATTGCTCTTTTATGTATTGCAATGTGAGACATGGTGTGTAACATATTGTGCAATAAAGTCACAAGGGAAAAACGTTTTGAGACAAACAAAAGGTATATAGGGTATATTCATTAACCTGGGAGTGTACTGGGTGCTTGAAGTGCGTTGTTCAGTCATTCATCTCCTGTAACTACCGAAGGGTGAAATAGATATACACTGCTAATTTGTGTACATTTTGGGGAAAAAACTAATCAGTATTCATTGGAAAACAAATTGCAGATGTGTACAAAAAATAACTGTAGGGGCAGCTGGAAGCGAGATTGGTCAGAATGCCTTCGGGAGCAGAAAGGAGTGCAAATAAATAAAACAGTTCCGTGCACTCTAGGGGTGTAAGTATAGACGCTGTTTGGTGAGTCCTACTCCTACAATGCTGGTATAAATATTTGATTTATTATTTTTTTGCCCCCATCCACTAGCAATATTTGGGTCCAAAGAGAATGTACAAAAAGAGTACATAAACCTGGAAAGAAGAAGAAGAAGAAGGAGGAGGAGGAGGAGGATGTTGGTTGGAAACATTTTGGCGCTTATCGGTATGGTTAACTCAAGAAGGTAATTTTCCAGTCATTTTATTCAACAAAGTACCAGAATTACTGACACCATAAAATTGGAATCGTATTGTATTTTCTGCATTGGCAAGATTTAAGCTGATTGGGTTTTCTCAGGAACCTATTGAGTTCAGCCACAAGAACCAGAATCAATGCATTTGCCAATTTGCCTACCAAAGATAATACCATCAAGCCAAATAATGATAACCCGCTAGTTAAATTTAACCACACGAATTATAATGTCATTGTTATTACCAATTTTTATCAAGCTTCAGCTGTTCTTTACAAAACGTTTGAAGACAATGCACTGCCAGAATTACAATATGGTGGTATTAACAGTTATTTCATCATTTGGTAAAACCAAAAAAAAAAGAAAAAAAACAACATTTAAACAGAATATCAGCATAGTTTACTTAAGCAATATCACACTTCAGGTTGTGCTGTTGTGCTTGAATATCAGCACTGCTATGATGCAGCATCACATTAGTTAGCTTCTTGGTTCCGAGGTTGAATCCCAAATAACGTTAAATGGAAAGCTAGTGTGCTATGTAGGATGCAAATTAGAATCCCTTGTTCCACACACCAAGTAGTGCCCTTAATAAGTGGTTTGAGTGGAATATGGGATTCGGCTTTGCGTTAGAAGATACAGTAGTTGTGTAAAAGTACACAAATGGTTCAGAAGCAATGTGGAACGACTTAGAAGCAATTACTAAGGAGGGTAAAGTGTTGGTTAAAATGACACAACATTATCAGATGTGTTTTCTTGGCCTGGTTTAGAATGTGGTTTTTGGCAGGCGCTTGCTCTGCCCTCTTTCCAGTTCTGTAACAGTCATACAAAGAGTCTCCCAGTGCCGATTACCTGTGCGATTAAAAAACTGTGTGACAAGAGTTTTCAGATCCAAGAAGGAGGGAGAGAGCACTAGATGTGAATTCAACAGTTGTTTTCAGCCACAATCATTTAACACACACACACACACACACACACACACACACACACACAAACACAGTGGGTGCTGCGGGTGAACTCTCTCTCTGGTTTTCTCTCTGGCCTTCCCTCTCTGCCAACACAAAAAACATCAACAAAGAACCAGCCATGCGATGCTCGACACCACCCCGCTGCCACAGTTAGATGGAAAAAAATCTGACCTAATTTAAGATTTGGGGAAACAAAAAAAGACAGCCCCGACATATTTATTGGTTGCATCAACTATAAATTGGCAAGCATAACACAAGTAGAGGGTGTATCAGATATTTATTGTGTTAAATGTGCTGAAAATGAATTTCCTGATGATCCTAATATAAAATGGTCACTGCGCAAGCGTGTACACCAACAGGAGCTCACCAGGATTAGCCTCATCTCCATGCTTTTTGTCAGTGGAAAATTGATAAACCTGTCTTGTTGTTTTTTTGACCTCGTATGTTGTGGCATTCGTCTGCCATCTGGCTTTGTAAAACCGCAGACAGATTGCCAGACAAAGTGGAACCTGGCTTAGTTTTACATCAGGTATGATGTCACACACAATAGCTCGGTAGAGGAAAGCAGCACGGTTCTTTGCTGTACCATGTCACATAACATACGATAACATGCACAGACACTGGACATGAAAAAAGAATAGGTGCTTTGTTCCTGTTTTGTGTAAACAGCCCTGTTTTACTTTCTGCAGTTACAAATTTGTAATCATTCATGCATTCATTCATTTAAAAAAATCCTTTGCCTTTGTGATGTGATAATCTCTGCAATGTATCTGGAGCATATCCAAGGAACACACAGACACACAGACTGCAGCTCTTTTGCAAGTTTATATCACATATCTATGACCTTTTATTCTGCAACTGCGAGTTAATATGTCACAGTTGATTCTTCGAAGTGGAAGAAATTACAGTTGTGATGGTGAAAATGTGAAACTACTGTAACTGTCTAAATAAACCAACTTATATAAACGTCTTAAATAAACTTCTTTTTCACTTCACTGACTGGACCTCATAATGAAAAGCTCGACACGAAACTTTCAGAAGTATTTTCTTTCAGGCAACTGATGCACAGAAGTGTGTATACACAGAGACAGGCCAATCAGATTTCTCTGTCCAGAAAAGGCACAAAATTTTGAGACTAGTTGAATCTAAACAAGAAATGAAACCATCATTTCTGGATCTGTTCTTAAATGTGAAGTAAACCTTTCCATTAAACTTTGGTCCCAGAATTCTAACAGTAACTGGGGCCAAGGCTAGAAGACTACAAGCATGTTTGTTCATTTATTTGGTGTGTTTTATCTGAAATCCTAATCCAATCAACGTATACACCTGAGCAATTAACTGCTAAAAGGCTTGTATTAGTATCTATAGCAGTTCTGCGATTTAATCCACGAAGGGCAAAGCAAAAGAAGAGATAAGCCACGATGCAAATTACACCCGCCTTACATGAATGCATTTGTCAAAGAGGCCACAAACTGTATGATGACAAAAAGCCCCAAAAAATGTGATTATGAAGCTCATTCATCCTAATCATGAATGCACTGTAGGTTCAATGAAAGGGTTTAAGAAGAACAATAATATGTCTGAACATAATTTTCAACATCTTATGGAGCTATTGTGTGGGATATTCTATCACTAGTCACAAAAAGGTCTTTATCCACTTCGTTTATAACTTGTAATTGAACACTTTTCATTTTGAGAACAAATTTCCATGCATGGTTTAGAGCTGTGCCCACTTTCACTTCTCTCAGCAGGGTTGAGCCAAACCTCTCCAAGACATCCATAACCTTTTGTGTAAGATCTCTGAACTGCATACTTAAGCAAGGCATGCCTGGTGTTTAGTTTTGCACTGAAGCTTTTAGCCTCATGTGTACTTAACAAGTAATGGAAATCATTCTCACCCAAATCCTTTTCTATAAATAAAGTATATGTATTGAATCACATCCAATTTGTCTGTAATGTCACACAGACCTTCTGATTTGCTTTGGTATGACTTATATTGATGGTATGACTTATAAGAGTATAAATTTAGTACGACAAATCTCTATACATTTTTTGAGAAAGGAAACTTTTGGCTCAGTACAATATGTTGTCTGTTGGCTCCCCTAGAGCTCCAAAGGTTTGATGATTGAACTGGAAATCATCAGAATGACAAGAATAAATTTAATA
>JAQMYL010000007.1:17799822-17811619 GCA_030014365.1 Clarias pachynema | reverse complement strand
TTGATGATGATGATGTGTGTGTATGTGTGTGTGTGTGTGTGAGAGAGAGAAAGAGAGAGAAAGAGCGAGAGAAACTGGTGCGTAGTCATACAAAACTACAATACTAATAAATGTAATTAATAATGTTTATGTAGATTTTTACTCTACTCTTATAATCCTCGCCAGATGAAAGCCAGTGGAAAGGAACAAATGATAGTTTTGACAATTGCATGTTTAAGAGCATGTGCGTTGTTTTGATGGTTCCAAGTTGATTTAATTAACATAGTTAACAACAGTTAATAAAACAGTTCTTAAAAATTTGACATATTGCGCAATCATTGTGCATGCTTCGTTGTAGGCCTCCCCTCCCCCAAAAATACTTGACCATACCACCCCCCTTAAATTATTTTCACAGTTCGACCACTGACTGTAACCCAACGTCACGAACAAACCAGGGGAATGGAGCGTAGTAAATAATTTACTGTCTGTTAAAACAAAATTCGTCAATTACCACGAAAGTTACAGTGTTGTGAAAGAACACACAGACGTAGTGCATCAGTGTTTAATGACGTACTAAGAGCCAGGCTAAAATAGAAAAGGTGAGAACAAATGCAGGAAAATGGATGACAGGAAAGCTGGTCATTTCTCCCCATTCTTTCCTCCTACAACCTTTTGTGTAACTTCCTCTCATTAAATCCCAGTTGACCTTTACTAGTGACATCTGTGTACAAATGGGGGAATGAGACACCATTGCACAAGTGCATGACCAAGATCTTGAGGATCTCTTACAACACGTTCAGACTCAGCAAAAGTGGCTCTACTAACTACACCCAACAATTTGAGGTAACTGAACATTGTCAACCTTTGATAAGGTTTTCATCACATATGCCTTTTGACATGATTTATTAGAAGTCGGAATATGGGCTCTCTGATATTTCCAAATGATCAAACATCATTTTAAGGAGAACTCTTAAAAATATTTGGTTCTTACAGTTAGAATTGATCCTTCTTACTATGCACTCTCCAGAGCTAAAAAAAAAAAAAAACTGACTCTGGGTTTTTAAATCTAGCTTTAATTTATTTGCAGCAGACGGTGCATGTGTGAGAGATAAAAAAGAGAAGTGCTGAAAAAGCACAAACATTATAATCCGCTAGGTTATAAAAGAGCATCTGTTCCGATAATAAGGTGCAATAAATAGGTGTTACCTCTGGAAATCTGAGATGAAATTTTTATTTTGCTTGTTGTCAGATTTCGGTGCTGAACTTTACAGGCAATAACACATAGCAGCCTGAGGCCGGAGTGAAAAACTAGTAAAACGAAAGGCCTTTGAGAGACAATTTATATACCACTACACTGAAGACCCAAATACATCAAGAAACACATTACTGTCTCTAAGGCAAAAAGTCTGCTCAAATCCAAACCACAGGTTGTTGTTTCTTTCAATGGACTGTAGCTGAAGAACTCAAAGTCTCTGACCCAAGCATCTAAAATTTTAAAACAGTCTGGGACGTTAACTGGTTTATTCTTCAGTGTAGCTCATCCATCAGTCCTGTCATAATCCTGGATATCACACTCACTGTATTGCTTATATAATCCGAACGAAGCAGTGATCCAGCCCTGGTCCATTACCAACTATGCCTTTGAACCGGTGAATGTCTGATTGCCTTACTGTGGTTTTGACATTTTGTCCAAAGCTCCTGCTGATTTCCTGGCTCCTCTGTACACAGATTGAGAGTCTAGATAAAGATTGAATCCTGTGAACTAGACAATTAAGCTTGTTATTTGGTAATCATCATATTTACATTTACATTCATTGCATTTGGCAGGCGCCCTTAGCAAGAGCTACTTACAGAAATTCTTTAAAGCCTCTATAAAAAAAAAACCTGATATAGGTTCACTAGGTCACATACTAAGAATTCTATTAGTGTAACATTTCTCTTGGAGAGGTACTATAGCAAGAAATTCATACACTACATTTCAGTAACTTCAATTAAAGGTAGATCTTTAGATGTTGTTTGAAGACTGCTAGTGACGCGTCTGTTCAGACATTATGGGAAATTAATTTTACCACCTAGCTGCTAGAAGAGAGAAGAGTCTTGATGCATGCTTTCCTTGTACCCTGAAAGATGGTGGGATCAATCAAGCAGCGCTAGATGATAAGAGGAATCATTGTGCAGTGTGGGGTGTGATAAATGCTTGAGGTAAGAGTGTGCTGGGCTGTTTTGACTTTGTAGGAAATGATCAGTGTTTTAAATCTGATGCATTCAACTGCTGGAGGCCAGTGGAAGGAGTGTAGCAATGGGGTGATTTGAGAGAACATAGGTAGGTCAAAAACAAAGTTATACTGTATAGCTGCATTTTTAGATCGGTTGTAGATGTTGAATGGCACAGACGCAGCCCTGCCAGAAGCAGGTTGCAGTAGTACAGTCTCAAAATGACAAGAGATTGAACAAGCATCTGTGTTGATAGAAACGGACAAATTCTTTGTTGATGTCATTAAGGAGAGATCACAGAGCTGTCCATGGGATGACAAGATCCTGACAGGGGGATAAATCACCTGGGATGAACAGCAATTCAGTTTTGCTGGGATTTTTTTTATTTTTTATTTATTTTTTACAGTTTTGCTGCAGTTTCAACTGATGAGCAGCCACCCATGATGTGGTGTCTGCCAGATCTAAGTAGGGGAAGATGTGAAGTAAGGAAGAGGATGAGTTGGATGTACTGTCAACATACTGGAAGTAGTGAGGTGATTTTGAGGAGAGAACAGAAACAGACCAAGTACTGAGCCTTGTGGGACACTTGTTCACAGACTGCATGGATCACATGTGAATCCCTACCACTTCACGTGATTTGAAAGACATTTGAGGTAGAAAGCAACAAGTTGCATGCTATGCCATTAAGGGTGTCTTTTGATTGACTGTCAACACTGCTGAAAGGTCAAGAAGGATGAGGACTGATGACAATTTGCCTGATACAGCAACTTGTAGCTCCTGACTGATGGCCAAAAGGTCTATGTGGTTTATGTGAAATGTGTAACTTTGAAGCAAGTATGGTTATGATCTTGAAAGTTATTTCTGTGAGGGGTTGTAAATTTTACTGTTGAATGTAGACAGTACAATTATTGGTTTTTTGAAAGAAAAGAGAAAGATTAAATCTATTTGATATTTTCTGATGTTGGATTTTAGTGTATGAGCTGGGGTACGAGTGAGGGTCTGTAAGGTGAAGTATTGAAGAAAATTCAATCTGAAATAAAAAAGAATCTTACACAGAGACTTCCTGAATGCAGTCTTAACAGAAGTTGCTTTCTCATGAGAATAAGAGACAAGATCTTTGTCAAGTTGTGGCCAACGTAATAGCTGAGGAGCAGGGCAACAAATCATTAATTAACATTCATTTATTTGTCTTAGGCATGGTATCACATATTTCCTTTTCATTCTTAACACTTTTTTTTTATTTTATTTTTTTTAAAATAAGGACATGATGTTAGAGAATGTCTAGAAAAATGTGGTTGTGCTAAAATCAAGAATGGTTGCATGATAAAAAAAAAAAAATCAAAAGTAAACACCATAACTATGTTTAAGAGTGAAAGTAAGAGTGTTTCTATATGCACACAATGTGATGAGAACTCGCTTTGGGACTAAACAGCTGTGTAGTCATAGGAAAACCACTTGTTAGTGAGACCAATCAGAAAAAGGCATGAATTTGCTCAGTAAAATAAAGATTGGATATTGGAGCAATGGAAAAAGGTCACAGGGTCTCTAATGCGTTCAGATTGAGCCTATTCCAGAGCAATGGGTATGTCAGAGTAGAAAGGGAAGCAAAAGAAGTGATGCATTATTTAGTGTCCACTGTACAAGCTTCTGGAGGCAGTGTTATGACCTGGGGTTAATTCAGTTGGTCAGGTCTAGACTCAGCAGTTTTACAGTATGTGGCAATAATTATTTTAGATCAATGGTGAAGTTCCCACTCTTAGTTACAAAGTAATTTGTGGAAATTATTATTTTTTTTGATAGATGGGATGATGTTCCAGAGGTCAAAGTGACATAGGAGCTAACAAGTGCTAAAATTATAAAAAATAACAATGAGGCCAAAACTCAGTGACTCAGACTCTGGAATAGGTAGCATTTTACACATTTTATTATTTTTAAATAGAGAAAATATACAACTAAGGCAAGAGTACTATATATAAAATTGGGTTTATAAATCCAATAATAATTTATTTAAAAAAAATGTTTACTCTATCTTAATTACAAGCAATATAGATAGCATATATGGTTAATATTTGCCTCTGTTAGATCACATTTATTATTAAGAGTGCTATTCATATTTTCGATAAAATAAAGTGAAAAAGAAAAATCAGTAAAAATCACGATTTTGGTGGTGGGAAAGTATGTTTATATTAAAGAAATTAAATGAAGTTTTTAATGATGTATGTTTTAAACTTAATTTGAAATTGAGCAGGGTGACTTGGTGGTGTAGTTGTTACCACTGTGGGTTCGATTCCTGCCTTGTGTCTGTTCTCCCTGCGCTTGGCAGGATTCCTCTGGGTACTCTGTTTTCCTACTACAGTCCTAAGACGTGGAGATTAGGCTAATTGCCGATTAAAATTTGGCCATTGTGTGTGTGTGTGTGTGTGTGTGTGTGTGTGTGTGTGTGTGTGTGTGTGTTGGCACACAGTCCTGGGAAAGGCTCCAGAACCTCCGAGACCCTGTACACAGGATAAGCGATATAGATGATGAATGGATGAAAATGGACACATTGAAGAGATGCAGTATCCATGTCTATCCATGCCACTTTATTCAACACATAAAGGGCAGAGTTTTACTGTGTATATTGCATATGTGTTTCTTGTACTTGATGCATGTATACTGTTTTTTTCTAGCTGCTCACTGGGTCGATTTTGGAGTTGGCTGTTGGTCAGTGTCATCCTCTGCAACAGCATGCACAAGGCCAGTGTTATAAAACAATTAATTACAATATTTTTTTTTAGTAAACATTGACAACAGGCCCTACAGACCTGAACACCATACAAGGGTTAAAAACAGATGTTACTGCCAGATGTGCTGCTAATATGGATAACTACATACATTTTTAACATAATGTACTATAACACGAATAACTACTTGCAATTTAAATATATTTTAATCGGTCACAAAATTGTTTCTGCACGTTTCCATTTTTAAGGCAGCACGATAGCTTGGTGCTTAGCACTGTCGATTCCTGCCTCGGTTCTGTGTGCATGAAGTTTGCATGTCCTCCCTATGCTTGGTAGGTTTCCTCCGGATACTCCAGTTACCTTCCACAGGTTCAAGACATGCAGATTAGGCTAATTGACGTTCACAAATTGCCCATAGTGTGTGAATGAGCATGTGAGTTTGTGTGTGTGATGGATTGGCTTGGGGTGTACGTTACATAACATAAAATCAATAAATATATGGATAAAGTGCATATGTGCCAAGATAATAATAATAATAATAATACAACTTTTCCCCACTTGTGCCCCATTTTTATATAAAAAATAAAAATAAATAATAATAATAATAAAAAGATAAACGCGAGGTACAACGTGGCTCTGATGCTTAGACTAATACAAAACATTTTTTCTAAGCTTAGATTTTTCACTCTGGCACAGAGCCGTGACGTCATTTTCTCCTGCCAGGACAGGATTTCCGCTTTTACAGGAAGTCTTATACTTGGCCTAGGTGCTGCAGGAGAAATGGCTGCTCCCATTGTGTATGGCTAAGCTAGCTTACTGTTGGATCGATATTCTTTTATTTAAAGGGTCGAATACTTTACGTAAGGCGTATTTGTGGTAAGCAAATATCTTAAAATGTTAGCCAATTATTTTTAGCGTGCGTTTTAAATTGTCAGGTGACGAAACAAAGCGAAAACGTATAGCGATATTTACCAAGCTAACGCTATATTAGCGAGCTTATTAGCTTGTTTGCTTTCAATTTAGCTTGAATTAGTTAGCCAGGTTACTGAATTATTCGTTAAAAGAAGCGTAGTTTAATTTTCCTCGTGCGTTGTGATTTAACGTTAGTTGTACAGCGGATCAATGCCTGAGCAAGGCCCGAGAATGAACGGCTTCTCCCTGGGCGAGCTGTGCTGGTTGTTCTGCTGCCCGCCCTGCCCGAGCCGCATCGCCGCTAAGCTGGCCTTCCTGCCGCCGGAGCCGACGTACTCGGTGCACACGGATCCTGAGGGCGCGTGCAGCCTGCACCTGAGCGAGCGCGCGGATTGGCAGTACTCGCAGCGCGAGCTGGACGCCGTGGAGGTGTTCGGCACGCGCACGAGCCGCGGGAACCGCGTGCTCTGCATGTTTGTGCGCTGCGCGCCCAGTAGCCGCTACACGCTGCTGTTCTCGCACGGGAACGCCGTGGACCTCGGGCAGATGTGCAGCTTCTACATCGGCCTCGGATCGCGCATCAACTGCAACGTGTTCTCCTACGATTACTCCGGGTACGGCGTGAGCAGCGGGAAACCGTCCGAGAAGAACCTGTACGCTGACATCGAGGCGGCCTGGCAGGTGCTCAGGACAAAGTGAGTGGAGTCACAGCATCACATGTACATCACAGTCCAGCGTGTCCGCCTGCCATGAAATCACTCACTCACTCACCCACTCACTCACTCATCATCTATAGCGCTTTATCCTGTATGCAGGTTTGCTGGGGGCCTGGACCCTATCCCAGGAGACCTGGATGGGGTTCCAATCCATCCGGAGGGTGCACACACTCACACGCACATTCACACACTATGGCCAATTTGGGAACGCCATTTAGTCTAATCTGCATGATTTTGGACTGTGGGAGGAAACCAGGGTACCCGGATAAAACCCACCAAGCACAGGAAGAACATGCAAACTCCTGCCATGAAGTCCTCCCACAATTTAATATTCTTACGAATCAATGTACAGCCATAACGCGCATCAATGTAAAACCCTGCCATTAACATTTAATCAATACCCACTATTTATCAGTTATTTATATTCATGCAAAATCGAAGTCTGATTTGTGATCTGATTCCACATGTGCACACTAAGGCGTCATTCAAACTGCAGGCAAATTAGATTCATGTCTGCCCCTTAGGACAGACTGTACACACTTATTTTAAACTGATCAGTTTCGGGTTTGGATCTGTGAACTTATCTGCCCTGGTTCCTGCGGTAACGACACCAGAGCTGTGTACACTGTGCCAAGTGTGTTGTGATGTCAGAGATAACAAGATTAAGAGGCGAGAGATCACATCTCATTTTTCAAGTCAAGGTGTTGCAGCAGTTAGGGTGCAGAACATCTCCTTCGCACCCCACAGTATCAGTGTACCCTCTCATTTTTCAACCATAGATCCATGTCCATATCACATGCCGGCGTGGACTCAAGATTCAGCATCATATTGCGAGTGATGTAATGAATAGTTTTAAATCTGATTTTAGTGGGTAGATCATCCAAATCTTTAGGAATCTGCTTTCTAAGCACCTCTGGATATGGTTTAAATCACATGTGCAGAGTTCTGATTCAGTGCGTATTTATTATTTTTTTTATAAACTGTTCGGACTACACAAAAGCAATCTTATTCTGAACCGATTTTAAACCGATTCAAAAATCAGATTTGGGCTGAAAGTTTGAACAAAGGCCTAGTTGGTACCTAATGCGTATCCGTTTTATGTCTGTCTGGCAGTGTGTGCCCATTCAGTCAAAATAGTTTGTGGGGTCAGCCAAGGGTTTTGGATGAGAAGGCCTGGAACGCCGTCACGGTTCCAGTTTATCAAAGCTGTTCAGTGAGATTGAGGTGATTTGTTCTGTATAGGTTGCTGGAGTATCTCCACTCCAACCTTGTCACACTGTGTCTTTATGTGCACAGGGGCCTTGTCATGGTGGAGCAGGAAAGCACCTTTCCTAAGCTGCTGCCAATTTTTTTAAAACAAATTTTTAAATTGTTAGTGTTAGCATTAACATTACCATTATCGCCTCCCCGTCAAACTTTCCTGTAGGCACATTCTGAAAGGTAGTGTTCCCCTGGCGTCCATCAAACTCTGTTTTGTCCATCATATTGCCATCTAGTGAAGATTGATCGATCTAGAGTCCACTGACCGAGCACTTTAAACCACTCCAGCTGGAATTTCACTGGAGTTATTTTAAGCATGTGTACAGGTGCTCAGGCATGATGCCCAGTTGCCTGACACACAGTTCCTGAGCTGATGTTGCTTCCAGAGGCAGTTTGGAAATATGTTGTTAAAAGGAGATTTTAACATGCTTTTGTTTCTAGACTCTTCCTTTTAACAGGAGCAGATCTGGCAGTGGAGAAGCGTTATAAACTGATTTGTAAAATTTCTGCGCCGCTGGGTATATGTGGCACCCTGTGACCGTAGTAACTTTAAAGTACAAGCTTTACATTATGGCCTCCTCTACTTCCAGTGCACACAAACATTTTAAAGAAGTCCATATGAATGTCTTCTTTAAGTGGAATCATCTGATCCTTAAAAACCAACAGATAAGTTGTTGACAACGTACGGAGGGGATGTATTTGTCTGTGGGAACTGTACACACAGTCATTCACAAACACCACTTGCACATTACAAGAACTCAATTGGGAGTTATTGCCACATCCCCTATACGGTCCTGACCTTGGTCTAGGCCAATTCCACGTTTGTACCTTTAATGGAGTGCCCGAGAGCCCAGCATTTCAGATGTGAAGCTGGCAGTCCGATCATATACTGAGGTATACTGAGAAAACCTTCTACCTTGCTGGTGTCCAAGCACTAGTGAAACACTGGGATAAGTGTAGCAGGGGATTATATAGAGAAATAAAGGTGTGTTCTGTTATTCGGCACAAGCAAAAGTCCCGGTTTGACTTGAAACCCCCTCTTACATTATAAGTGGTTCATAATAAAAGATTGTTGAATGGATGCTGTTGGGCACCTGCATTATATTAACAACAGCTGGGAAAACCTTGTATTTGCAGCATGTTAATGCGTCCAGTGAATTCGTCCAACCACATGTCTAATGCGTTTTTCATTTTGATATTTTAAGCCTCTGTGATGTTATTGCAAAGACCATAACCACAGTGATCATCAAACAAAATGTTGTTCAGTCATGGTTTGATTTAGTTATATGCTATTTTTTTTTTCTTTTGTAATCCTTCATTCATTCAAAAAAAAAAAAAAGTACCTGCTTCTAGTAGTTAATTGTGGCGGTCATTAGTCAACATGTGAAGGAAAGTTCCTCTAGCATGATCAATCTGTAACCTGATTAAATAGCTTAGACATAAACCTCAGCCATCTTGGTGAGAAGAATGTCAGTGTTATCATACAGCCGTAGCCCAGTGAAGCTAGCAGATCTTAATCTTGACAATCTGCCGCAGTCAGTCATCGAGCCTGGGCACTAGACCTGCTCAATTATGGCAAAAATTATGATCATGATTATTTTGGTTAATATTTCACTATTATAGTTCACTATTACGATTATCCATTGACTGTGGAACATGCATTTACTAACAACTGAAAGACAAGTAAAAAAATGAATATTATATAAATGTACCACACTGTATATATGATCATAGTTTGTTTACACAAACTTGTATGTACTGGTGTGTGTCGAGAGAGAGTTCACTTTATGCCACCTGATCAGCGCGGACGCGACGACACCTCTGAAGAAGCGCTTTGGTATTTAGCACCAAGACGTTAGCAGCAGATACTTTAAGTATCGCATAACGCTTACCTGAAGTGTTTACCAGTTTCTTGAATCCCTGATGGCTAACAGTGCTAATTGGGCACGTCTTTTCACTAGGAATAATGACATCTGTTATTTCTTTGTGCCTCTCAGAGCTGGATGGGAAGGTGGTTGCATTATCAAGAGAACCCTCACTCGATGAATGTGATATGGTTTTATTTGTCAACCTCCTCGAAACCAAAGTGTTTTCAAACAGCTGAATTGAATTTACCTTTCTTGTTGACCAGAGTTTCACTTTTCTCCATCTTTCTCAAGCCAAACCAAAGATTCCATAAAATAAAATGGTTCATTCAATAGCAAAACCTGTCACGTTGCTAAGCCAATTTGCTCTTCTGGCTCTTCTGTGGTAATCAAACTGTCTGCTTGTATGACAGATACTGCTAGGTTTTGCTCAGAAGTGGACTATATTGCTGTGTAGAATTTTTGGCTGAATCAAACATTTTGATCTTTAAGGGAGGGTGAGAGCACATCGCTGTAAAGCAAATGGATGTGCTGGATTTATAACACAAAAACAAAACGGAAAGGTTATTGTGGAACGGAATGCGGCACATTATCTCGTTTTCATAATTGTTGAAAGCCAATAATCGTAATTGAAATCGAAATTCAATTAATCGCACAGCCCTATTGGACACCTTCCTACTGCGTTTGAGGCCGCGTTGCAAAAGACATACAGCAGGTAGAAGCAAACTAAGTTTATTTCACAGCCATCAGATAGAGATTTTTATCTGTGACATCTGATGGAATGTATATTATATGCACGAATGAGTTGTTGATTTGTGTGATAAATTCCTATATTCTTATTATTGTTTATTTTATTCATCTGCTTCCTTTTAAGGTTTCTTCCTCATAACAACCCCTTTGTTTTGGTCAAGAAAGTACTTACTCTGAGATTTTCCCATGTTACAGTAGAAGGCAGAAAGCGCGGATGACCAGCATACAGAGATTTGAGTGACATGAGACGAGAATGGGTGTCGTGTGAAGGGATAATTAGAGCTGTGCAGAAGTCTGTGGGAAATTCTACAACAAAAGGATCTAGGAATGGGGCTGGATCTTTTATTGAGCTCTCACAGATCAATACGGCATCAGTCTGTCTGCATATGCACATTACAAAGTCTAGATGGAGGAAGAGAGAGTAGTGTTGCTGAGAAACAGAGTAATTCCTTGATTTAGAACACACACACACACACACACACACACACACACACACACACAGTTTTTAAGCAGTCTCCTTCATCACCTGGTGTTCATCGAGCTGACAAGTGGAAATTTGTGGGGCTTTAAACTTGGCTACTCGAGTCAGAGGTCACATGCTAATGGATGAGTTTTCTACATACTAAGCATGTGCAGTTCACATGACAGCTGATGGGCAATTTTAATGCAAATGTCAACCTATGCCATGTAATATCAACACGGAAGCAGCACACACCTGTGCAGCAACATGCATACTAAAACTCTCATAAAATACGACTTACCTGCAACATTTACATAACGTTTTTCCGAATAATGGTGTACATAGTCTAAAAAAAAAAGAAGAAGAAAAAAAAAGTCATGTGACTGGATAGGCGTACAGTCTCACTAATGTTTCTTCCTTGAGCTTGGGTGTCTTGTTCAAAAAGGAAATCGATCAGTGAATCAGAGGTTGACTTTCCATTAGATTTTGGGGGAATTGCGAGTTTCAATTCGATTCAGTTGCGCTCTCGGTTATCTTAGCTTCAAGTAGCTATTTTTCTTACAGATTCTGAAGTGTTAGAAAATCCTAACAGTATTTAATAAACATTGAAATCCTGTTTGTTGAAATCCTGTTTTTTTTTTCCCCCCTGCTAATCCTCTGCTCCATTCTCCAGTTGATTTTGTGGCTTCATAATTAAGTGTAAAGCTGCTTTGCGACAATGTCAATTGTTAAAAGCGCTATACAAATAAAATTTAATTGCTAAAACCCCAAAAGAAGAAAAGATGTTATACTCTTGCAAAACGAAGATATTTTTTCAAATACTTTTTGAAAGACTGAAGCAGTATGTTAGCTATTTTTTGCCTGGTGTACATGTGTCTTGTGTGTGTGTGTGTGTGTGTGTGACCCCACACACAAAGA
>JAQMYL010000007.1:17752642-17767287 GCA_030014365.1 Clarias pachynema | reverse complement strand
GTAGCGAGGTTCAACTTGAAATAACTGCAGTGAAATTCTTTTTAACCCCTACGGACCTTTGGTCAAGCAGGACGACTAAGCCATATATTAGCACAGTGAGTTTGAACTGAAAAGCCGTTGCCTGCAAACATCGTATTTCCCTGACGATCACACTGGAGAGAACATAATGTAGCCGCGAGTTTGAAAGAGGCACTGGCTGCATGGGACCTTTTGTAAGGATGGTTTGGTCGCTGTCACAACAGACAACGGCACGCACATCGCCAAAGCGGTGGCGCTTAATCGCTGGACTAGGTTCCAGTGCTTCGGGCATAGACTTCATTTGGCCATCGGTAAGTTAAATTAATTTACTCTTTTCAGATTTAAAGCTACTTAACTTTACATTAGAGAGGACAGCTATTAATAGATTTATTTAAGAATAAATGGAAATACAGTGTAGAAATCGGTGTGTCACAAAGAACACTAGAAATGTCCCATTTAAATTATTTTCATGATTATTAGCATGACTCTAAAATTAATATGTTTAAAGGACACTTTTCTTTCCTTTAATCTTTTCTTCATCGTTAGATTAAAAATGGTGAGTGATTTGATAAGAATACCAATAAAGTATATTTTACATCCTCCTTAAATGTCCCTGTTTTGGGACAAAAGTTAAAAATATTTTTAAAAAATGGGTATTTGTTTTATTTATCTGTACTTTTGACTTCTTAATTTTATTTTAAAGTTAATTTTATTAACTTAAGTTTATTATTTAACTTAATTCAGTAATGTAAAGATGTTTCTGTTATTTAATTTTGTACAATTTTGTTTTAATTTGAAAACATTGTTTATTTCTAGTTGCTAGATTGCACTGTATACACATTTAACCATTACAGGACATAAGATCATGTGGCTTTCAGTTGAAAAATTCAAATTTCAGCATTATTAGTCCCTGTGGGTGCATTTTCCTTGATAACAAGCAAATTGAATCATACCACTTGTTTATCGTATCGCAATCGTAAATCGAAATTTTGACCTTAATAATCGCAATGTGACATTTTCCCCAAATCGTGCAGCCCTAATTAAGACTTTCCACAGTGATTGTCATGAGCTGTGCCTCCAATTTAAAACTACAACTGGCATTTAAAGCTATGTATCTAGAATATCTAAAATATTGGTGCAAAAAAATTTTTGTATGGTTGAAAGCCACAAGATCTTATGTCCTGTAATGGTTAAATGTGTTACCTGTTAATACCGGAAGACGAAGAAGCCTTATGCATTACCACACAAAAACCTTGTTTTTAAGAAGTTTGGGAGTCGGAGTGCAGGGTCAGCCATGATACAATCCCTGTGGCAGCTTGAGCTCCCACTCTCTGATGAGTAACCCAAAGCTTTACCTGTTGAGCCACCCCTGCCCTTAAGCTGTGTAGAATAGTTCGAGTTTACAGTTTAAGACAAGGCTCTATGTTCAGTCCACTCAGGACCTCGTGTCATAGGACACTGTATTTGTGCCATTATTTATGCTGGTAGTGCTAAAACTGCTAACCCCACAGACATGCAACCTATTTTATGTACCAAATAAGCACAGAATATACATGGTATCTATTTCGCTTACATTTGTTAAAATAAAATATAAACCCAGTGTTCAATTATTGATGCATCACACACATGTTGCGCATCCCTGGTTTCTTTCTCAGTAATGGGTCTTTCATTCTGCATAATCGTGTCCCTGCAAAATAAACATACGGTGTAGGCTCCCTGGAGCTTCAGAAATATGATGAATGAAAGCGTGGTCCTCTAAGAGCAAAACCATGATTTATAGTACACAAACTGTAGAAACCTGCAACAAAACGTAGCGGTGGTTTTACTCCATATTTTATTGTGATCTCTAAAGTTTTAAATTCAGCAGCCTTGATGCAGCTATTACCTTTTGAAAAATGTCCCACCCCCCCAAAACAGATTAAATGCATTCCAGTTCAGCATTGCAGCTTAATCTTAATCACTGCAAATCGTCAAATATTGTTGAAGTGCTTGTAAGATAAAATAAAGCCACTTGCACAAGGTCGATGTTCAGAGATTCCAGAATGTGCACATTGTAAACACAGAACTTCAATTGAACTATTTTTATTTATATGCATCATGTAAGACACACTTGAATAATTTCAACAATTTTTAGACTTGGTTAGTTGTGGAAGGTATGTCCTGAAAAAAAATAAAGTTGTGTGACCCAGATTGTTGACTAGCTAGACCAGCCACATATTGCACAAATACATCATAATGTGATCTATAGGGGTTTAAGGTATCTGTACTTTTGTTCATATTTCCTGCCTTTTTTTCTGCTGGCTCACTGAGGTCCACTTTACCTTTTTATTACAAACAGCATCATCACCAATAGCAACAGCAGTGACACCTTCTTGCTCGGTTTACCGTTGCCATGGGAAACAGTGGAAGAAAGAGTGTAACATTTAATTGTCCATGACTGACTGTCACAGCAATCAATCAGCCACATCCTAGTGCTCATTTACTTGTTCCTTTATATCCTTGTTTTATTTGATCGTTGGCTTGGAAGCACTCTCCAAAGGGTTGGGTTTAAGGAATGTACCCTCTGGCCAAAAAAATATATATATATTTGTTGGTCCACATCAAGCAACAACAACTAAGGAGATGGCTGAAATGACTGAAATTGTGCTAAGAGATGGATAACGCATTATTAAACCCTGGAAGGACAGTGCTGAACCTTCAACTTCGTGTAAGAAATGCAGTTGGAAAAAAAATCATGGAGTCGTCACTTAGACGATTGAAGTCGCAAAAATGTAAAAACATCTAGAGTTAAAATCATAGCTATATTTATTAGTGAGAGCATTTCCACACAGTATAACAAGAACTCATAGGATAGGGTCAAAACAGCTGTTTAAACAGCCTTGAGAAACCACTTCTTAGTGAAACTAATGAGGGAAAGGGTTCAGTTTGCTAGTGATTTCCATTGCTCCAACGTCTGTAACGATGAGTGCAGATTGACCCTATTATAGCATGGTGGGTGTGTCGGGGTCAGAAGGGAAGCGCACAAAGTGATGCACATGTCATGAATAGTGGAGGCAGTGTTATGATCTAGGGTCGCTTCAGTTGGTGACTCGGCAAAATTGTGGCTACAAAATGAAGTCAGCTGATGACCTGAATGTACTGAGTGACCATGGTATCCCATAAATGGACTTTCATGGCAGAGGTATATTCCAGGACTCAAACTGGTAAAGTGGTTTTAGAAAGGAATAATTTTTTTTCACATACAGTATTTCTACTGTAATCAAAACTTTAAAAACAAAAAGCTCTTTATTTATTTATTTATTTATTTTTTATCCGGCCATCTTTTACTTTTTTGGTCATTTTGTGCTTTTGTAAATTTCGTTTCCAAATATGGCAACCCCAGTCTATGCAATGATGAACTATCTATGCACTATTGCTCTTTTCTTAGTGTCATATTTTCAAACACTAAGCACAATGCATAGTTCAGCTCAGTGCTGCTTTCTAGAAGTGGCAGGCTGCAGCTTAGAATGAAAATACCATCTGTAGTGGTGGATAATCAGTAGCCTCAGCACTGGAGATGGGATTTACTGTTGATGTATTTTTTATTTTTTTTTCCTAGTTACCCAGCAAGTTGGCCCTTTTTGTCATATTCAAAAAAGAGGAAACCAAAAAAAAAAAAAAAACTTAAATGAAACTTTGTGATGGTGTGTGAGCATTTCAATGCTGTGCCTATAGCATGTGATTTTCACCACATGCTGCACTACACAGAAGGATTAATTAATTTGCACAAGTTCCTTCCAACCTTTTCCTGCTCAGGAAGATGCAGGTATAAAACGGAGACCACACTTGGTATAAAGTGTAAACCTAGTGTATAGCTCTTAGAGCTTGCAAAGCATGGAGTCACCCAACAGAAATGTCGAGAAATAAACAGAATTGAAATAATATCCTTGATGTCGGACAGTAACTCGCTGAGCTTTTGTCAAAGATGCAAAGGGATAATAATGACATGAGTCAGCACTTAGGCAGGAATTTCTATTCTTGTTTGTAACTGTATTAATGCATCGAACTAGCTAACTACATGTCCATTCTTTATCACATTGTGAGAGCAGATTTAATCCTAGTAAATTACATTTCCAGGCAACCAACCCATGGGACTGGGCAGCACTTTGGAGATTTCACTTTCCCACTGGGCTAGTTAATTGATTTATCTCTTGTCCACTTCTGTATTTGTTTATATTTCATTTTCCAAACAGAACATAATGTCATTGGCATAAGATTAAAGTGTCTGTAATAATATTGAGTGGTGATTCGGGCCAAAAAAAATTGTAATTGTTTTGTACATGAATTTTAGACGCATATTGTGTCATCTGGACTTGTTGCTCTTGGAGGATTGACTTTGCACCATGTGTCTTGCTACCTTGTCTTGCTACTACTGGAAAATTTATAGGATGTATTTTGAAAGAGCTGTCTCCCTGATTTACTCCTGATGTTTTTGGAGACTTCTTTTTATAATCTGTACTTGTTTTGAAGCTCATGGCTTCAGATTGCCCTCGTAGCGCTTGAAGAGTCGCCACGTACAGTGATAAATCTACTACAAATCCTTTACTTCCATCACATCAGTGTTTTCAATCAGCTTAACACATTTCCAAGTTTAAGATCACATGAACAAATCCCTTTGGATAGATGAGTTGACACACCACTCCTGTCCCTGCAGAGTTCCAGCCAGCTATCCACAGATCTCCGTTCCACACGCTGGTCCTCAGTTTGCCAAATTCTCGATTCACAGCTGTGTGTGGCAGGAGGAAAACTGTGAATGGATGTATGAAAGTTTAATGATGCGACTTTCTCTGTGGATTTTTCGGGCAGCAGCGTGACATGGATTGGAATATTAACACTGCGTCCTGAAACAGTGGGCCAGAGAAAAGAAATTAAAGAGAGATAAAAAAAATTTTTTTAAAAAGTGAGAACTTGTGTGGTCGTGAATGATATGTGGATGTAACAAACCAATGTTTTTGTTCCATTGGCTAGTAGTGCTTGAAGCCGACCAGCCTGTTTTACTTTAGCTCCACTATGGTAAAAATAGAGAGTGGTGGGCACTGTTTCAGAGACCTTCCTGTCTCAGGAATTGTGAAGTTTTTTGTGAGAGTGCTGCATGGAAAACGGCTTAAGAGCGTCTTCTACCTTAGGAGTCAAGGAGCAAAGGCTAGGAACGAATGATTCACCATGTCGTATCAGACTAAATGCCATCTAAATTACAGGCTACATGTCTCTGAATGAACTTGTAACATTGTGGTGTCTGAAAACGGGGGCTGGCGGAAAACTGTCACAATCCAAACTGTCTATTCCAGAGATACAGAAAGGCTGAGACTTGCATGTTTGATTTCAAATATATCCATCTCCTTTTTATCAAAATGCTTCTTTCCACTGCAGCCAAGTGGAATAAACTTTTTATGATATTTAGCTAATGTACTTATGTGTACGACTTGCATTAAAAAAAACACATATAAAACCCTGTTGCACCAAGCCCATCTTTAACGAGTATATAATCAACCATGGGATACAACATCTTCCTTCAACGTGTAGTGTAATTATTCCTTTATACTTGTCTATACATTAATCTTAATCCAAGCCTGTTCAGGATACATATGCTTTATAAATGCTAAGCACTAATTAGCCTTTTGGTGTGCTGAATTAATATGCCAAATGGATACACAGCAGTATAAAAGTTTTATGGCTTCAGTCTTGGATGTCTTGAGGCATGGACAGATGGCTCATATAGAAAACAGATCATTTCTTTAACGCTAAAGATTTTTTATTATATTTATGATTGATACATGCAGAGATGGAGACTGGAGTGTAAACTGTTGTCATTATATAAAAAAAGATTACTCTTAGCAGTTGTGGTGTTGATGTGTTGCTGCCATGGTGATCCAAGAGTTTGATAATTAAAATAGCATACAGTACATGTCCATATTCGTTAATGGACAAGTGAAAGCTGCAGGGAGCTTTAAATAAATAAATAAACTCTCACACAGTAAAATTTGTAGGTGGAAAATGTTCAAACAGATCAAAAGCATTACCCCGATGACTTTTATTCCCCACAGTGTTTTATTGGATTATGGTATAATTTTACTGAATTTCCTAAACATAATTATGCTTTATATATGGCAATTTTTTTTTACTTTGATTAGTAGGCAACAGAGGTTTAATGGCTTCCATGTGGTTCATCTCTGAAGGTTTACTATTCTAGTGGCCCCCTTGTTTACTACCCATATCTTAATCTGTCCAAAATTCTCTCCATGTTAAGGAATTGTATCTATAATGAGCTATTCAGATTAATTTTGTTGATCTCTACAGGAAATTTTGTCTTAAGCAGTTTTTGTGTTAACCGTATAGAGGTTCCTTGTCCTAACTTGGACTCTGTTTTTCTTCTCCTGCTTCAGCATTGACAAGGTGTCCAAAGTGGCCTCTCCGGTCCTCGTGATTCACGGCACGGAGGACGAGGTGATCGATTTCTCGCACGGCCTGGCCATCTACGAGCGCTGCCCACGTGCCGTAGAACCGCTGTGGGTGGAGGGTGCAGGGCACAACGACATCGAGCTGTACGCGCAGTACCTGGAGAGACTCAAGCAGTTCATCTCCTTCGAGCTGGCTACCTCTTGAAAGCACACCGCAACACACTGTACAACATCACGGCACACACTGCGATGAGCTCCTCTCAGCTGTTTACACACCAAGCTGAGGATCAGCGTCAAGGATTTGCACTTGCTGATGGAAATTCTGGACTCTTCTTTTAAAGTGTATATGGTGGTATTAAGGAACCGGGGCCTTTCCGTTTCTGCAAAAGAGGAAAAGCCTTTTTTGTTGCATTTCGATTTTTTTTTATTTTTTATTCTTTTCTACTTGATGAAGCAAAATTTTAAGTGCACCACATACTTTACATTTTTTGCGTTTTTGTTTTGTCTAGCTAATTTTTTTTTTAGTGTGTATGTAAATACCCAACAGGGGTAAGTAAATTGATGCACTATTGTGCTATTATGTTGTTGACCACTGTTTTTGTATTATTTGTTGTATTGTTTTAATTATTTCTCTAGGCATTCCATTGAATTTTCTTGACTTGTGTAAAAGAGAATTTGCTCTCAGATTTTTTACAGAGCCAGTCTGTTTGTATAGGTTTTTTCTTTTTCCTTTTTTTTTTAAGCCAGTAAGTGAAGGAATATTACCACTGAGAACGTAACTGATCAAACCACTACATAGTTTCTGGCTCTGGTGGATGGTGCTGTGTGTTACTACAGTAATCAGGGCATTGTTTGCGCATACACACTACAAAAAATGTGTTCATATATAAAACTTGGTCTCTGTTTTGGCGCCAGTGCTACAGTAAGCCTCCCGCTCTCCAACTATTTTTTATTTTTTTTTGGTCTATCATTTCTTGGGAGCAGGCTTTTCTCAAGGTTAATACTAGCTGCTACTCTTCCACTGAGAAAAAAAAAAAAAACACTGTGAGACTGAACTGGCAAAACAATAAGGGTACAAGGTGAAACGTATTGAGCCACAAAAATCATCTCACCCGCCCCCAGATTTTTCAGCTGCTTCTCCTTCATGACATTATCTACTGACCCCAAAGGACTGTAACCCCTGAACACAGAGACAAGATAACACTAAAATGCTTCAAGTGCGTATATTTCAGTGCTAGCTTTGCAAATGTTAATGTATTCAGGGGTAGCACTAGACACTAAGAAGATACAATGGTTTAATTAACAAGAAGGAACTTGGTTTATTCGAAGTAGCTGCAATTACCGTGTTGCAAGTTTTGAAGGGTTTCATTTTTTTTATTTTTTTTTTTATGTTTGAGCAAATGGGCTGAACATACTCTTATGTATTGATGTAAAATAACACGTGTAACAGGATGATGCTGATGTTTCTCCACAAGTCCTAAATGAGGTTTGAACCTTCTCCTTTGACCCCCTGTGGAGTTTTTGATGGAGACTTCTTTTAAGGAACGACTAAACCACAGCCCTGACTGAGCCCTGCTGTTGCTTTTGATACCGACGTTTTTAAACAAGGTCTTTTCCAGTACTAATTAATATTATCTTTACACCTCTTTTAAGGCTGGTTTGTAAGATAATCGTACTGTACAAATCATCTCTCCTCTTGATAGATACGTAAAACAGGAAACTGTATTTAGTCTTTTTAATGATTTTGACACTGGAATCGCTGTATGCAAGTATAATGTCGAAAATATAAGAAATATAGTTGGTACAAAAGTGCTAGTGTAATTTTTTGTTTTTTCAAATGAAATGAAAGCCTTAAATGTGCTGTGAGACAGATTTATTACTCACTTGACGTTGCCTCAGAGCAACCCTCTGGATGTTGTATTGCTGTATAATGGAATAAAGGATGCATGGAATAATGAACATACATTTTCTGCTTTTTATGAAAAGTGCTTATGATCTGGGTTTTCATGTCCCTTCTCATGTCTCATTTATAGTCAGGTTCACATAGATAGATTAACTTCAGTTATTATTTTAGCTACTATTCTAGCTGTCTTCCTCAATATATAGGGGAAAACATATTGTGAAGATAAAGTGCAGGTGTTTTCTTTTATGGATGTTTCTATCCAAATTGGTAAAGAGGTATATAAACTGCTTCTCTTTTTATGTGATCACCCAAAAGTAATTGGCCAAATTATCAATCATAAGTCATTTTAAAATGAGGACTGCCTAAATTCAGAGATCTATAGATACCACCTAATGCTGTTATTTTTTTTGGTGATGTTCTGCCAGGGTTATACATCAGGTGACCTTAGTTCCTGCTTGTTGTTTCGCATTCAGCAAGTGATTAAATGCTTGCTTGATTACATTCAGGTCATTTGATTAACTTGGGTCATTGTCCATCTGCACTGTGAAGTACGGTCCACTGAGTTTTGAGGCATTTGGCTGAAACCAAGCATATAATATAGCCATATGCACTTAATCAGTATCTCAGAAAATTAAAATATTGTGAAAATGTTCAATATTGGAGACTCATGGTGTCACAAAAGAGCTTCAAATGTTTTTTAAAAAGTCTGGTTCAGTAGTCTGTCTGTTCAGAGTGCTGTATCCACATCAATGGAAGGAAAATAATTGGTATAAAAAGGTGCTCAAGCTGCAGGGTCAACCTCAGCCTTGAGAGTATGGTGAAATGAAGCCCATTCAAGAATTTGGGGGAGATTCACAAGGAGTGAACTGTGTCTTATCAGGTCCGAAGTCAGGATAGCCGTCTACCAAGAAGTTTTAGAGCTGCATACTTTCCTCCACTGACCAGCTTTTTGGAGATGCTGATTTCATTTTCCAGCAGGACTTGGCACCTGCCCACACTGCCGAACGTACTAATATCTGGTTTAAGGACCATGGTATCCTTGTGCTTGATTGGCCAGCAAACTCTAAACCCCTTAGAAAATCTATGGGGTATTTTGAATACCCCATAGCTGAAGATGCGAGACACCGAACCCGACAATGCAGAAGAGCTGAAGGCTGCTATAAGAGCAACCTGGGCTTCCATAACACCTCAGCAGTGTCACTGACTGAACATCTCACACTGCGCCGCATTGCTACAGTAATTATTGCAAAGGGAGCCCTGACCAAGTATTGAGTTCTGTACTGTACATGTTCATACTGTTTAGTAGTCCAACATTTCTGTGTTAAAATCTTTTTTGTTTGTTTTTTGGTCTTTTTTGGTCGTAATATTCTAAATTTCGGAGACTTTGGGTTTTCAATTTTTCATTAGGTGTAAGCCATAGTCATTAAAATTGAAAGAAATAACCACTTGAAATATATCAGTCTGTGTGTAATGAATATATATAACGTAAGTTTAAATGTTTTAATTGAATAATTGAATAATAAATCAACTTTATGATGATATTCTAATTTATTGAGATGCAAATGTATACACACGGTGTAGTATGCTTAAAAAGGAAGGGGAACCACATGGAGAAAATTCTGGGAATTCTACACCATTTGTTTAATAAAGATTTATGTTTATCCTTAGAGCTTAAAGTCTGCACTTTAAGCTTTCAATTCCTATATACACTGCCTGGCCAAAAAAAAAAAAGGTGACATTTCAAAAGGGTTAGATTATTGGCCTGCATCAATCAAAGACTAAGGAAATTGCTAGAATTAAGAACTGTTCAAAACACTAATGAACCCTGGAAGGAAAATGCTGACCTGTCAACTTGGTGAGTTGCATTATAAAAAATCGTAGAAAGTACAACTGTGTTTAACAATGAACGATTGGATTTTGGAGCAATAGAAAAGAGGTCTAAAGCATCCAGATGTAGCCTGTTCCAAAGTGATTGGTGTGTCATTGTAAAAAGGGAAGCCCGTGAAGCTGTTCAAATCAGGGGTTGCTTCAATTGGTCAGGTCCAGACTCAGACTCATCTGATAACCTGAATGTACTGAATGCCCAGGTTATCACATCTATGGAGTTTTTCTTCCCTGGGTGAAGAGGTATAATCCAGGACTCAAATTGTGAAAGAGTGGGAGCATGAGGAATCATTTTCACACATGAACCTGGTCAACATCTCAAGTAAATATATGGGGTTTTGTAATGGGGTTAAATGGAAATTGGGATGCTTCACACACAAAATATATTGACTTCAAGACATTTCACAAAAGAAGTTACATACATTTCTTACAACAATTATTTTTAGTCAAATAAATAAGAAAGTTTGATTTTATACAAAAATTGATGTCTGTCAGTACCATTCAGTCACTCACTCACTCATCGTCTATACCGCTTTATCCTGTATACGCTGAGGGCCTGGAGCCTATCCCAGGAGACTTGGGGCATGAGGCAGGGTACACCCTGGACGGCGTGCCAAACCATCGCAGGGCACACTTAAGTACACGCTCATTCACACTCTAAGAGCAATTTGGCAATGCCAATGATCCTAATCTGCATGTCTTTGGACTGTGGAAGAAAACCCACCAAGCAGAGGGAGAATATGCAAACTCCATGCATGCAGACTGGAATTGAACCCTGGACCTGGTGGTGCAAGGCGACACTGCTAAATCCTAAGCATTTTCTGTTCTATTTTACAAAAGACATCATCAAATTAGTCTTGGCGTTGTCACTCTTGGCCTTCCAGACCTAGGGAGATCAGAAGTGGAACCAATTGCTCGAAATCTGTTTCACAGCCTGGAAATGGTATTCCTGGCAACTCCAAACCGTCTGCTGACGTCTGCTTGTGTTGCATCCTGATGGCCCTCTCTCTGCTAGCGTTGCCTAAACGGGGCATGACATTAAGTCAAAATGTTTTCCTTACTTTTCATACCAAGATAGGTCGACTGAACATAATCACATGATCACAAATTTTATGCTTGTGCACGGTGTCCCTTAAGAAGATGTGAAATAAATGATAGCATGACAGTAATGTAGCAAGTGGAAAGTTTCTTTCGTCAGAGAGTATATTTATTTTCATTCCTACATGGGAGTCTTTTAAATCAGCAGAGTTGAGCCCAAGGCAGCTGTTAGAATATAAATAACAATAATAGTTTATATTTTATAATGTAGTGCCTTTCACCCACTCAAGGTCACGCTTCAATTTTTTTCTTACTCTTTAAACAAAAGCAAAGAATGATAATTTCGAAGATCTGTGCCCTTGAAACTCCATTTTCGCCGAGCTTTTGTCTGGACATGATGTTTTTACACAGTGTTGGCAGGGACAAAGGCAGCACTTATCTGGTAGCTCGAGCTGACGGCCAAAATCAAGGCTCGCGGGGCAGAAAGTGCTTGTTAAAGTGAGTCATTTATGTCATCTGCACAGTACATATCTCTTTTAAACACCATATCCACACTTCCACTCTTCCTCTGCCTATTGCTTAGAGAAGGGTGTTGTTCCGCTGGACGCTCTTCAGCATTAATCACTCCTGTCCAAACGACCTGGAGTGGCCTGTTGATTAGTTGCCGGTTCACCTGAGGGTCACGGGGACAGTAGATTGCTGGCTTTGTGCCGTAGTTGCTGCCAGGCCTTGAGCCAAAGTTCTGTTCTTTGCACACATGCCAGAATGAGAAAAATAAAATGATTAGGAGTTAAGGAGAGAGATAAAGACAAACTTATGCTCAATGCTTGCAGGCTTTGTTTGTTGAAAAATAAAAGGGATGTGACCACTGCAGTTTCTATTTTATGATCAGGGATAATATTTAGCTTTATTTATTCCTTTGGCTGAGACGTGTTTTCAATAAATGACTGGGAACAAGTGCAAGACAGACATAAAGAACAAATGAAGCCACAAGTAAATACAAATGTCTGCGTATGTGCTAGTATTCTGGGAGCTCATTTATCACCATTGCATGAAAACCCTTAGTGTTTCTTAAGCATAACAGTAAAGTCTTGTATATACAATAAATGTGTGCTAATCATTTGGACAGGTGTGCTCCGTGTACTGTAACTACGCCCCACAATTTATTTATTTTATTGTTTTTATTTAAAACCCAAACCTTATGCTTAATGTAATAATACCTCTGTCCCAGTTCTTATAATTATGGGAGAATTCTGCTCTTGGCACTTAAGTTTAGAGATGCATTGCATTATGCAAATGAGTTAAGCAAAGTTACCGACCTCTGGTGACCACACCCTCATCCCCTCACATTCCTATGCTGTTTAAGCTTGGAGCTTTGTTCAAGCAAGAACTTTGAATTAAAATGATTTATTATAAGAAATGCTGCACACGTAGGCAATAATGATTTTTTTTTTTTTTTAACCATAAGGGAATGCAATAAAAAGTGTCTATTTTTATACCTTGGAATCTTTCCAACAGATGAATAACAATATCCACTGCCTACACATGAAAGCCTTGACTAAGCTAATATTAGTGCCATGAAACATGCGAATAGTACAATCTTCTCTGAAGCAGGGATTCTTTCCCCCTAAAGGGGGATTTTTCTCCTAAGTTTAGTCAGCTCTCGACTCCCTCTGACCAGTCAGCTCTTCCCTATTATACTACAGCTTAACATTGGGAATGGGTAAAAGTTAAACGTGCTTTTGTCAAGGTGTCATTTTGTAGAATAACACATTCAGGGGAAAGTGCAATCTGCCCTCTTCTGCATACGTAACCTGAAAGACGGCCATGATTGGCGAGAGAGGGAGAGAGAGAGAGAGAGAGACCCCAAATACAGAGACATTTTTGTGTTGCTGAGGAACCCCAGAGATTTGTATACTAACCTACAATAATAATGTATTTATGCTGTTAATGGAAAACCACAGATTCCATCCAAGTCCTGTTTCACAGGAATCCATTGCACACAGGTATACAGTAATAATATACACTGTCCAGTCCAAAAAAACATGACCACATGGATTTATCTAAGCAAATATTTAAAAGCTTTCAATTGGATAATTACTGCAGTGATTAATATTCAGTAGTTCAGCTGGCAACAAGTTATGCAACCCTTACTGATGCGGTGAGTAGCTTCTCATTTCTTAAACAACCATGTCAGAAGACACATCCTGTGGTCAAGGCAATTGTGTTACTCAGAAGAATCATATTATTGGCCTGCATCAAGCAAAGAAAACAACTAAGGATATTAAGACTACCCAATTTGATTAAGAATTGTAAAACGCATTATTAAAACTTGGAAGGATAGTGGTAACCCATAACCTTAGAAGAAGAAATGCAGTCGGAAAAACATCCTCAATGAATGTGACTGGAAATCACTGAAAGGCTTAGCAGCAATAGAACATACTGCTATGTTTAAAAGTGAAAGTAAGAGCATTTCCTCACTCATAGTGTGAAGAGAATTTAAAGGATTGGGACTAAACAGCTGTGTAACCTCAAGAAAAATACTAATCAGTGAGGCTAACAGGGGAAAACGCATCAGTTTGCTAGGGAGCATAAAGAATGTACTTTGGAGGAATATAAAAAGGTCATGTGGTCTGATAAGTCCAGATTTACCGTGCTCCAGAGTGATGGGTGCATCATGGTGAGAAG
Source organism: Clarias pachynema (assembly GCA_030014365.1). Lineage (NCBI taxonomy): Eukaryota > Metazoa > Chordata > Actinopteri > Siluriformes > Clariidae > Clarias > Clarias pachynema. The sequence goes on along the minus strand of JAQMYL010000007.1, from coordinate 17,753,319 downwards.
AAAGACTGATGAAGTGATCAGTCATCATGTCCAATGCCTATACAAGCCTATGGGAGCAAGTTATGATCTAGAGGTGCTTCTGTCGGTAAAGTCTAGGTTCAGTAACGTTATATGCCCAAAGAATTACCTGATTATGTATTGAATGACTTGGTTTTTCCATAAATGGATTTTTGGCACAGGTATATTCCAAAATTACGATTTGTCAGGATTTATCAGATCAAATTGTGATTGTGAGTGGTTCAGAGAGCATGAGACATCATTTTCTCACATGGATTGGCCACCACAGAGGCCAGACCTTAACCCCATTGAGTATCTTTGGGATTTGATGGAGAGGACTTTACACTGCAATCATTGCCCATTATCTATATAAGATCTTTCTTGGGAAACTAATACAACTCTGGACGGAAAGAAATGTTGTGACATCACATAACCTTAACAAAACAATGCCAAAACCACAATGAAGGCAAATGTGGTCCAGAAACATTAGTGTGTGTGACATGCTTTTGGACAGGTACAGTAGTAAGAATTGTGCTAAATGAAATGATAACTTCTAACACTGCAGGCAGGATTGATGGCTGGAACAAAGCTGTTTAGATACTGCAGTTTTAAAGTTGTCTATAGCACGATTTGAAAAACCAGTTGCACAGTCCTGCATTTGTGTTCCTTGTTCCCTGTAA
>JAQMYL010000007.1:17729615-17745858 GCA_030014365.1 Clarias pachynema | reverse complement strand
CGCCTGTGTATAAATCTTTATTGTCAAATAACTTGAAAATTTTAGCCAACCAGCACCTTTCCCACCCATTTTCTAATTCATCTAATCAAATATATGAAAGAATTAGCACATTTTATCTCAATCACTCACTCACTCACTCACTCACTCATCGTCTATACCGCTTTATCCTGTATTCAGGGTCGCGAGGGGCCTGGAGCCTATCCCAGGAGGCTTACACTAGGGCACAAGGCGGGTTACACCCTGGACAGTGTGCCAATCCATCGCAGGGCACACATTTGATCTCAGAGGTCAATCATTTCCAAAAACTTGTAGACCAGTGTATTTCAGAAGTTGAGTGTTTCTTTATTTGGCATGAGTATTTATCAAAGGGGAAATGTAATAAAATGTGGAAAAGTTTAAAATGGGTAAGTACTTATGCAAGTTATTGCATATTAAAGAAAGTAGTTAAAATATCTATTTATTTTTGCAAGTTATATTTTTTGTGAATGGGTAACTTGACAAAAGTGCATGACGGTGCATGTGGTGGAGGGAATGAGGATGTGGTGCTCCCACTGGGAAATGGGATGAAAGATACAGTGGCAGTGGAAATGTCTGTGGTCTCAGTTTATGCTTCGGTTCACATTTCTTGTGTTAGAGAAATCATCAAAATGCCTGCTGCATTTATACTCATGCCTGACTATATATTCCTTTCACCTGAAACTCTCTTTACTCATTTACAGCTAGCCATTTCATTCTTCTTGTGTCTGAATTGTATTCTCATAATATTTGCATTTTTATGGATGATCCCTATCCATCCATAATGATGCTTCATTGCTCATTAGCATGCTCATTATTTTTAACAAAGTAGTGGAAGGTCTTCCACCCACCAATAAGAAAATTTTCCATCGTTTAGACTGAAGCTACAACACACTGAGCAAAAGTTGAGCATTGATTCGAGTTTCAAAGCCTGTATAGAGAGCACACAGGGCACATAAGCAGGCTTCTTAGTTTTTTTTTTTGTTTTTTTTTTCATCTGTGCATCTCCTCCAAACAGCATCGGAGCGAACTTAAAGCAGTGTGTTGCCTGCTATTCTATGATGCACTAATATTAATAAAAATTATGCCACAGTAGCCCTGTTAGAACATGTTTCAGTTCATTAAAAAAGAATCATTTAAAAATACCTGTCAGAGTCGTAATCTGATTCACAGATGCGTTTTGAAATCAAGTGCCCAAATAACGTTATAGCACATCATTACTGTGACACATAAACCATGTTTCCATTAAATGATCAAATTATATGCAAATATATGCAAAACAGTCTGGGTTTGCTGTCTTAACATTTTAAAGACAGCACTTATATACCTGACTGCATATTACTTCATTTACACTGTGTTTTAGTGCACTCCAATAAAAATAAAAAAAACATTTAAAAAAGAAACAGTTAAATGTGGTCAGAAAAATGTTTAATAAATAATTGTTTCTGCATGTGGCCTAAAAAGTCCAGCTCCATAAGTATTTTACTTGAATTGAATTTGATATTTATTCTTTTATTACAGACCCAAGATATCTTCTAAACTAACAATGGAAGACTAAATAGAACCAGACCTAACACCACTCGGATTACCACAACCAGCCCTGAACATTCATTGCACTGAAGTAGGAAATCATCTGTGCATGTAACACCATCTGGTCTAATACATTAAGAAATTCACTATTCTTGTATTCGATGTATACACAAGTGCTCCGTAGCCAAACGCCATTTGTTTAAGCATTTGCTGTAATTTATAGTTTTTGAATACATATACAGTATGACTATAGATCCAGACTTTTAGGGGATAGACCACATTTACACCCCCTCTTAAAACTTTAGGTTTTTGTGATGTACAAAAAAAGAAGGAAAAAAAACCAAAACAAGATAAAGTATATCATTATGGTCACTACATTTTTCACCTTCAATGTGAAATAACAAGGAACAAAATTCAGGTAAGAAATTAGGGGTGGAAAGGGACAAAAAACAAAACAAAACAACTGATCAGCCATAACATTAATGTGCAAAAAATTTTATGGCCAATAAGTTAAGCTTTTATTTGTAACATTTACATTACAGCATAGTGAATTTCTTTCTTTGCATATCCAGCATAACTGAGATCAGAGCAAAGAGTCACCCATGATACAGCGCCCCTGGAGCAGGTAGGGTTAAAGGCCTGATGGGGCAGGGGATCGAACCACCGACCTTCTGGTCAGTAACTCAATGCCTTAGCCCTCAGAGCTGCCACTGCCCCTATAGTGTTGTGGTGTCTGGCAGCAGGACATTGGCATTGATATTTTGGGTGCTGTGGGTTCTGGGGTGTGTCCTCCATGGATCCGATTTATTTGTCCAGCACATTTCGTTGTGCTTGATCAGTCTGGGATCTGGGGACTTTGGAGGCCGTCGGGAGGCAGTCTCAGGATCTTTACCCGCTGGACCCCATGCAAGGCAAGCTGTGGTGCCTTTCTGTCATGACCACCTTTTTTTTGACAATTTGTGCTGCTTTGACTTTTCTGTGGGATGAGATTGGACGGGCTGGCCCTTGGTCTCCAAAGGCATGAGTGAGCCTTAGGTGCCCATGATCCTGTCACTTGACTTAAAAATGAAAACTTTTTCCAGACCATTACATCACCAGCAGCTACCTGAAGCATTAACACAATGTAGGTTAAGGATTTTGCTCCTTACAGCCTTAGAATCCCAATGCAACCAATCTACTGTTGTAGTCCATCCAAATTAACAAGTTGCTTTTCTGAGATGCACGCCACATATCTCCTTAAACAGCAAATTAAGCAAGATTATGCAAGTTACTTAACAAAGGAAAAAGACATTAGACATATTTTAAAATTCTATTAATAGATTGAGTAACTAATTAATGTTTGATTTTAATGATAACATTGCTGTAAAACTTGATAAGATATTTTATTGCACCAAATGTATAACTGAATCACATTTAAAGGTCCAAATAATTTATTCATGGAATTATTTCCAATTATGACTTAATACTACTGTAATTGACAGTTGGACACAGTTCTGCTGTAGATCTTGTAACATTGATAACACTGGTCTACAAGGAGAAAGCCTTAAAAATAAAATGGCTACATTTGACCAGAATTGGATCACTAATAAAGGAAAATTAAGTCCTGAGTGTTATCTGGCTCTAGTTTGCAAGAAACAGCTAAAGTTAAAACTGCATCAAAATAATTCAAAATTACGAGGGGGAGTGTGATTATGCTCCACAACTTTTCTGCAAAAATGTGATGTAGCAATGAGAATGGTGCCACACCAGTGGAAATAAATTCAATAAAATCTTTTTATTGTCTTTTCATGTAACATTTTCCTGCTTTTGTCATGAAAAAAATGACCGCATTGTGGGTGAGTTGGCCCCACTGCTTTGTAGCTTCCTAGACTATTAAAATACAACCTCAAAATTATACATTTTTAAAGCTTACAAAATATAAGTTGAATAATATCAGGTAATTATAATTACAGAATAAAAGCTCTAACATTAGATTAAATGTCAAGGCTCCATCTTTAGTATCTACATGGCAATTTAGGGGTGAACTGCAAGAGGAGGATCATCCCTGTAGATATTCCAGCAGTAATCAGCAAGCATGGATGGACTCCATTTCCCTGCTTATCTTTTCTCTATACATCCATCCTCCTAGGAACCTCTGTAATCCAACCAGGGACTGTGGAGGCCAATGGTGTCCATTGTAGACCAGTGGGGAGCATTGGATTTATTCCCATTTATACGGGCAATTTAGAAACACCAATTAGCCTAATCTGCATGTCTTTGGACTATGGAAGGAAACCCACCAAGCACATTGAGAACATGTAAGCTCCATGCACACAAACCCAATGCAGGAATTGAACCTGGGACCTGGGGGTGCAAGGTGACAGTACTAACTACTAAGCTACCATGCCACCATCTTTTCTCCATACCTGTGATATCCTGGTGGAATCTCTCCCCTTGCCCATCACTCACTGCCCACCAGTTCAAAGGGAAATAATCTATATGAAACTGTAAGAAGACCATTTTCAGTGACATTTTTGGACCAAGTGCTTTGAAAATCCATTGCCATAGACTTGAAGTCTTCCCATGGCTTGTCACAACAGATGATCAAACCTGTCATCTCGGAGAAGTTCTCGAATCTGTGGATCAACAAAGATGTCTTCCTTGATTTTTTTTGCTTCCCTAAGTCTTAAAACCTTTTCAAAGAGATATTGGAAACCTGGTTTTGTTTTGTCCATAGCCTTTACAGTTCATAAGGCCCAGCTTTATATGTAACGGTGGTCAAAAAAAAAATTTGGACATTTTTCTTGAGCTGGATTTTGAACATTTTTCTATCCGGGCTCCCAGGACTGTCGTGATGGCCAGTTATTATTGACAGAATGAGAATCTCTGGCTCGACTGTCCCATTCACAGAGGAAACAGTAGTACTTTGTGTTTCCACCCTGCAGGCTACTGTAAGTAACAGGGAAACAACTTTTAAATCACCACAGAGCTGCCACCAATGTTCCTCATTCTTCATACACCTCAGCAGCTGTTTCATGTTTTCGTATGTTTCTTTCATGTCGACTCCATACCTGAGTATGGAGGAACAGATGGCCTTTGCCTTTGTGGGGGGGAAAAAAAAAAAAAAAAAAAAAAAAAACAGTTTTTAGATTCAGTTTAAATTAATCTATGAACAATTTCCGTTCATCTGGATTGTGGGTAATGTTAAGGGCTTTATCTATTAAGCCACTGATATCATTGCAATAAACCAAATCCCCTTCCATTAAAAATACCAAATCAGATTGTTTTTTTGGCGATCATTGAAAGTGGAGATCCTAACATCACACTGCAAGAGGTTCCACTGTTGTAATCTGGAGTTCAGTAGCTCTGCTTACTCTTATGCAATTCCAAATCCCTGACCAGGTCATTTAGTTCACTCTGTGAAATTAGATGTGGTTCAGGAGGAGCATACAGTGGGCTAAAGTCTGGGTCCGCTGACATCGACGGCCCTGGATCAACTGCATCCTGCTGATCGTCTTGATCATCATCTAAGTCTAGAGAGTAGGATCCAGGTGGATCTGGAATTGGCAAGTCCTCAAAATGGGAAACAGGATGCAGTGCAGATGGAATGTTTTAAAAATTCCATGGTCCACTTCTTCTTTCTTGAGATGCTTTATAGATAAGACAGAAGTTGCAGATAAGTTGCACATGTAATGCAACAATAATGAGGGGCCCAACTCTTGTCCTGATCCCCTATTTTGCATCCAAAATCCCTTTAGGTGGTAAGCACTGACAAAATCTTTCCTCTTTTACATACACAGATGCCCATGTTTGGCAAGTGCCACTGTAATTGACAGGGAAGAAAGAATATGGCATTCTTTCCACCCACGGACGGTTCTATTTTCTTGGATTCTCACTATGGATTCACAATTGTGATTCATGAAAAATAAATATTTTAATTTGAAATTAATCTAGGAAAAGGCTGCTCGATTTTCTGTAGAGGACACATTTATCATTGTGAGATTCATTAAGTGAAAAGTTAACCTGAAAAAATATTTTGCCCAACCCACATAAACAAAGTAACCAGCTCCTTCCCTATTCAATTTGACCTCTTAATAAAGGCACAGCTTTTCTCTGATTGTTTTGCTATAGCTGTAATTAGATATGTAAAATAGTTCACAGGGTGTAAAGAGTTAGAAAACTGATTGCATTTGTAGGAGCTGTTGGCATTGATTCAGTTTTAGACTTCTTTCCTTACGATTATATAAATAAGAATAGTGATGAGATGTGCAGAATAAGTTCCATAGGTATTTTAAAACAGTTATGAGAGTAAGAACTACTTGTATTTCTCGATATAATCCACTGCTACATTAATGCACTTATCCCAGCATTTCACTAGTGCTTTTATGACATCAGGGTAGTAGGTTTTCTCAGTATGCCGGAGCCATGATCGAACTGTTGACTTCACATCTGAAATGCTGGCCTCTTAGGAACTCATTATAGGCTCAAAAATGTGCAATTCTTTGGAGCGAGATCAGGACTGTACAGGGCGATGTGGCAGTAACTACCACCCAAATTCCTGTAATGTGCAAGTGATGTTCCTGAACGATCGTATACAGTTCTGACAGAAAGATGAACTTTAGATATCAATTGATTTTCAAGGATCAGACGTTCCACTCGCCGAATGTTCACAGGAACGACTAGAACGTTATTCTCGGACATACAGCCTTCTTTAAAATATTTGCACCTTTCAGATGTTACTGTGGCTTAGAGTCACGTCACTGTACTGTGCTCGAAGCCTTCTGTAAATGTCAAGTGGTTTTTCAGCTTCATTCAGGAGAAATTTCATCATGAGTCCTGGTGGGACCTGAACAACCCTTGTAGTTTTTAACGCACACAAAAAGCATCTTCTTTTTGTCAAAAAATGACAAATGGTGTAAGAGTTGGTCCTGAATTTCTCCTTGATTATTGAAAATGTTGTCTGGACCTGCAGTGGCATACTGGGTAGTGTGGGAAGAACCAAGAGAGAAACAACTAAGCATGCTAGGGGTAGCTTAATTACTCACACCAAGTAATAGTAAACAACCAAAACGCAGTGCCGTATTATGGGAGAAAACAGGCACAATTTCAGGACAGCCCCTACAAAAAAATTTTATTTCTGTGCCAGCATTGGCAGTTAACCACCATAGGTTTGTTTATTCCAGGAACTGCATATATATATATATATCCAAACATATTTGATTGAGCACGACAGTGTATTGAAAGCAAACACTGCTTAATAACAAACTTCTATTTGAAGTTTCCTGATTTCTTGTATTGGCATCCAGACAGTAGTATAATAATGCATTCAGAATCATTATTGCATCCTTGGACTACTAATCCTCTGTCCAACAGGAATAATCCATAAAGTCCGTTGGAACCAGATGAAATGAATCAAATCTGGTGCAACAGCTGCTCTATCATGCATGTTGTCTGTTCATAAGCATACGCCAAGATAAAGTACTAATCAATGAGCTCATTCTTGAAACAAACAGCTCCAAAGCACGTATAGTGCTTTTGCCTTGTTAACATTGGTTCACTATGTTCTTTCCGGGTGGAGAATGTAGCCCATAGGGCGTATCGGTGTCAAAAATAGGATGTAAATGTGAAATGCGAGCTTGTAGGTATCAATCACAGCATTTCTATCACATATTTCATCTACCACACCCTGAGTGTAAACCAGAGTGTATGAAGATTTTCTCTCTCTTCTGGTGGTCATCATAATGATTTGACTCCACAAGTGGTATATTATGACTTTAATAGTGTTGCTTATTCACTGTTACAGTCCAAAGGTCTGAAAAGATATATGCAGACATCTCAACTCTTATCCAATATTGTATGTTGATTGACTGACCCCAGTCCTTTCTCTGTCCTACAGAAAACCCAATTTCTGCACTTCCAGGAGAATTTTAGCATAAACATAGTACATACTATTTAATATATCAAGTTAGCTCATCTGGTTGAAGTGTGGTGCAAATAATTCCAAGGTTGTGGGTCAGATCCGAAACTTGTAACTGCTTGGTAATGCTTTGCTCCTTCTGTGTGCAGTTGTAGCTCCATGTGTTAAGGCTGTGGGTTATTGATTGGAAAGTTGATGGTTCAAGCCCTAGCTCCACCATGTTTCTGCTGTTATGCCCTTTACTTAATGCTTTTTATACCTTGTGGTCATGTAGTATTTCATAATTGGTGTTGCATCACCTAACCTCAGTATTTTAAGAAATAACCATGCATTATTTAAATATCGTATAGAGCTATAGGTAATACAAATCCTACTATATTGGTATTTTTAAATAGATTCAGAACCCCCTCCCTCCCCACAAAATAAATGGCTACAGGAAGAGATGTTGATATGCTATATTACATATGTTTTCAAGCTTGGAGCCAGAATTGTGTGAATAGTTGAATAGAGTCCATCTGTGTTCAATGAAAGTGTGAAATGATCTTAATATCCAAACACCTGTTCCTGGAAGAGATGAAAGTTTGTGAGAGAAAATCACTTGAAATTTCCTGTTTAAAGTCTCAATTCAATTTAACATCATTAAAAAAAAAAAAAAAATTCCAAAAAAATGTGCAAAAAAAAGAAAGAAAGAAAAAAAAAAAAGTCAGATCCAGAAGTGCAAAGCTGACATATAATACCAGAAGACTTGTAGCTGTAATTGCAGCCAAAGATTCTATTTCCAAATATTGAGCTAGGGCAGTGAACAAATTGGCAATCAACAAATGTCTTTTTGACTAATATTAGTGGTACAAAAAGAATAATTAATGAATAACCTCGAAATGTTAGACATTGTGTAAATTAAATGGTAAAAATCAATTTCAATTGCAGATTTCACACTACAAAATGTGGAAAAGTGAATACTTATGAAAGTCACTATAAGTCTATGAATGCATTAGAATTTTACATTGAAACATGAAGCATGTTTATTCAGTTACCTGACTCAGTTTAATAAAGGAAAGACCTTGACGATGGGCAAAAGCTTTATACAAGTAACAAAGCTGTAAGTGTGCTTTTCCCAGAAGTTAGATGGCAGAATTTCTGATTTAAAAAAATGAATTGATTGTTAAACTCTTTTAGTGTTGTTTTATATGCATCATGTATTTTTTTCCCTGTGTTTTGTAAAGGTATTTGACTTAACTTGACACTCAATTGAGTTGTGATTGTTGACAGACAACAAGTTCACTCTTTCTCCCAATGACCTGAAAAGAAAAGACTATTATTGGATATTTTTATATACTGAGGACTGAATATATACAATTGCCAGTAACAACAATTCAAGGTTGTTTAGGTCAAGTGCAGCGAGATCTTCACTCCTGATGTTGGAGGACCCACAGTGGATGCACGTCTTGCTTTTTACTGTTGTTTTGCTAAAGATTGTGATAAATATGTGCACTTATTACACAAGTCACATTACCATCTAAATAAAGTATATCTGATAATTCTATGTCTCAGTTATATTCCAATGGGGGGAAAAGTGTCTGTTAAAATTGGCTCTGAAATCTCCTCAACCTCTGATATACTGTATCACTTGAGTTGATAATTGGTCTTAACAAGAGATAGAGATAGAATTGTTTTACTTGTGCAATTATTTTGTTGGTTTGTCTAGCAAATTTAATTGGTTTTATTTACCCAATATATAGCTGTTTAGCTCATCTGGTTGGAGTATGGTGCTTTTTATACCAGTTGCTCTGACCCCATCTTTCTAACAAGCTGGGATATATGAACAAAACAACTGCACTGTGCTGTAATGTTTATGTGACAAATAAAGACTTACCTAACTTAAACTAATAGCCTGATCTAAACGATTGCAAGCCCGATCATGAATAACGTAAATGCATTGCCAACACAAATTAATGTTTATGCTTACTGTTTGGATGACTTTAATGCTCGTAGGACTATTGAGAATCCTCTCCTAATATTGTGTAAATTTTATGATCTGTTAGAGTTTCTCACATTTTTTAAGAGCACCTTCGCACAATTGTATTTGTATTTCTACATTTATTTAGAACGCAATATCCTGCATATATTCTGAATAATGTATTTCTGTTTGGGTTACATCCTTTGTGTGCTGTAATACAATGAAGAACAAATTGTTAGTCTGATATCTTCTTTTGATTTACAGTCATCAGGAGAGTTGAAGTCATTAATGCATGTAGATTCAACACAAAGTTAAATATGATAAAGTAAATAACATTATATAAAAAAGCCCCCTGGTTTCTCCTAGAGAAAAAGCAGAGGTCACATAAATTTGAAGAGAGACTTCAGCTTAAATGGGATGTCTCACAGGTTTTTCTCCTGAGACAAAAGACAGCATCCTCTTTTCAAATGGAATTTATTTTTATTTGCTTTTACTGTGTAGCTGTTCATCCAATGCTTAAAAAATAAAGGTTTTTTTTTTTTTAGAAACTATCCTGTGGGACAATACACAAAAATGGTGTATTTATAGATTTTAACATGGGTCCGAGATGGTGCAGTGGTCAAGAGATTCTTTCGAATTCAAAGACAAAAGACAATGTCAAACATGAGATTTTTGTCTCATTCATTTCTGGCCTCCCATTCTGTATTCATTCGATCCACACAAGCAGAATAATACACACTGTGTAGTGTTCAAGTGAGTCCCATTGCATAGAAATATAGCACTCTAATAATTACTGGACTGGAACCGAGTGTCGTAAAAAGTATTTAAGTACATCAAATTAAAGTTAGAAAGTGAAGCAAAATTATCCAACCATTATTAGGAGTGAGATTTCCTAAACTGGAAATCTCGCTCACAGAGTACAGACTTCTATACATTTATCTGTTTACAACAGATAATTAAAACTTAGATTTTTGTTTTATATTTCCTTTAAAATCTGCATGATATCTTCATTGGTATTCTGTTTTTGGTGCTAAAAGCTTGTGTCAAATGAATAAATGTCTACCGATCAGCCATAACATTACAGTGCAAAACATTATGCCGAACATTGTATGGGTTCCCCTTATATCACTAGGGTAGCTCTGTCCCCTCAGTGCAAGACCCTGCAATGGATTGGCACCCTGTCCATAGTGTAACCTCCTTCATGCACTAAGTCTCCTGGCACAGCCTCCAGGCCTTCTGTGACCCTGTATACAGGATAAAGTGATATAGATGATGAGTGAGTGAGTGCATGAGTGAGTGAGTGAGTGAGTGAGCTAGCACTTATACAAAGTTTTATCAGAGTGAAATAGTTGATTAAATGGGATATTTCAGTTCAGCTTGCATGTTAATTGAAATGTTTATAGGACAGCTGGCATATGGAATGCTGAAGATCAAACATAAGTGGACACCATTTAATATTTGAGATCCAAGCAAGTCAACCTGCCAGAGATACAGTGGTAAGAGGTATCGACATGCAAGGACACTGGGACAATATAAAACAAAGGTCAGTTTAGAAGCTAAGGACAGAGTCTGATTAGAAGCAGATGAAAGAGCATCCAAAGGACAATAAGTGGGATGTATTATTATATTTCTTTCTACACAGGCTACTTAGGTGCTTGTTCAGTCCCTTGTTATTTCAAGACTGGACTCAGTCCTGGCAGGTCTGTTTCTGTCCACCATTCGTCCTCTCCAGCTAATCCAGACTGCAGCTGGATGTTCCGTTTTCAGCCTTCCCAAGTTCTCCCACACCACACCACTTCTCCACTTCTCCACTCCCTGCACTGGCTTTCTGTAGCTGTGGCAAATTCATAACGCCGAGTCTTGCCTACAAAACAGCCCAACACCCACTTATCTTTCAGCTCTAATCACACCCGCACTGCACCACATTCCCTCTGATTCTCCAGCACTGCTTGAATCATCTCCCAGAGATTGTGGAAGACATACATCTATACTTGTGTTTTCTGTTACAGTAGGTGGTAGAATGAACTTCTTCCTCTGGATGTCCATACAGCTGAGTTTCTACCAATCTTTAAACAGATCTTTAAAGGATCTATCCAATGAGGGAAACTTCAAAGCACTTTGGATGCCAAATGACTAAATGTAAATGTAATATAAATGTGTTTTATTGCCATTTATTCTCATTGTCTAAAGGAATTTTAGCTAATTTCTCTAGGTAGAAAGTGATCAAGTCTTTGAATATTTTTGCATATCTAAAGAGCATTATGGTGAAATTTCTAGTGTTTTCAACTGTCTATTGTAAAACAATCCAGCACATTAGCTCAGGTAGCACAACACAGTGTAACCTGGTATTCTAAAAAGAAAGTCAGGAATGCATTGTGTGACTATGGTATATGTGCCATTTAACATTTGAGCAATATGGGTGTGTAAAAAAAAAAAAAAACATAATCAGCAGTAGGGAAAATCTTAATTCTAACACACCCAACATCAAACTGCTGGACTTTACAGTTTTCATTTTTGCATGCTACATTTCAATGTCTCTTATTTCTTTCATACTCACATCTTACTCTTATGGCACACTTTTTCCTTTGTTTGTGTCTTTCTTTGCACATCTCATTTGACCTTGGACAATGTTGGAACTTAAAGGCTGGACATTCATGTCACACTGCTGCAAATGCTCTGCAGTTAGATACAGTATGTGTGTGTGGTGTGTCTTTAACTGAAAGGTGAATAAAGTTCTCGGCAACAAGTTCTGTCTTGAAAAACTGCTGTGCTTTCTTTATGCATGCCCTTTACAATGCAACTTCAACCTCGTCAGCAGTATATATGTCTTTTTCTTTCCAGTTCGACTTCTTCATGAACTGTGTTGAAACAGACATCACTGTCCTCATCCGTGCATGCATCTTGGATAGTGCCATGTTTTTATTTTTTCCACGCACTTAAACTCAAGATTTTTTTTACCACAGGTGCAACACATCAGGCCATCGGGTGATGCCCTGATTTGTGGCAAATCAGAGGTGATTACACATCTACACGCTGCAACATCATGTCTGAGGTGCTGTCGATTTGCTATATCAGTGTACGCTCACGTTCTACTCCGTTACGAAGACCTGTACCCCTGCACATTCATGCAAGTTATCTAATCATGTACAGCAGCACATAAAAATCATGCAGATATAGGTCAAGAGCTTCAGTAAATGTTAACATCAAACATAAGAAGTATGATCCTTCAATCTTTGCAAGGTTGTTGGTGTTTGAAAGATCAGTGGGACTTTTTAAGAAACTGTTGATTTCCTGGACTTTTCATGCAGGACAATGAATGAATAAATAAATAATCAATCCAGTGAGCAGCAGTTGTGCAATTCGAAGCAGTTGTGCACTCTTGCTGGCTTAAGAGTGATTGGAGCTGTTTGGATGCCCATGAAAATGCACACTTCACACTTATAGAATTAAGTAAGCGTCTTTTCCAGAGCAACTTGCATCCAAACATTTTTCCAAATTTTCAACTGTCCAGGGAAGATGAGCCTGTAGGATGTGGAATGTGGGCTTCTGCTTTTGTTGCCTATCCACCTTAAGCTTCAGGCTCTTGTGCAATCTGAGATGCTTTTTCTATTCACCTATTCGCACGTCCTAGAATCCTGAATCAGCTTCTTGGGAAGACAGGAATGAGGATGAATGTGACATATTCACCGAATTGTTTGCATCCATCAGGGTCTCTGTCACAGTGGTATTCGGGAACACACTGAGAATGGCAGCTTTCTCACCAGCATGATACATTATTTCTGGGAGAAAAAAAATGATGTCAGCTGTACAGGGATTGGTCCTGCAGTTGTGGTCTCAACGCAAAGTCCTCATGACAGGCCTGTTTTGTGTCTCACTATCCAGACATCTGTCCAGTACCTTGTTCTTGGCAAAGCAGAGGTGTTCTGTGTCCCACCTCAGCATGCATCTTGTTTACATTGCTTAGGAGAAACCAATAAGCAGGCTTGTCTATTACATGGCTTGACTCTAACATGAAACATATCTCATCTATTCCAGCTAGACATGTACAGAGTGACAACACCACTTCAACTGACATGTTAATATTGGCCCTCAGGCTTTGGTCTCTCACTTAGGCACTAATGCGCACACACACACACACACACACACACACACACACCTTCACACTTAGCGATGATTTTGCATGGCCAGTTCACCTCATTCACTCACTTTCTGTCACCACTTTATCCTGATCAGCATCACAGTCGTTCCATAATGCTGGCTTTTGCAAGGCACATTAAAAACACACATTTATTCACCTCTAGGGGCAATTTATTAAAGCCAGTCTGCATACTGATTGTTTCCTTTTTTTTGCATACTGATTCCTCTTGTTTTTTGGAAATTAGGAGAAAACCAGAGAACCCAGACGAAACAGATACTAACTCAGGTGTGAACTCTGTGACCCTGAAGCTGAAAGGTGTCAATGCTACCTGCTGCACCTACACGCAACTCACTGTTTCTGCATTTGCACTTGCTCTTTCCATGCTGATGTACAGTATTTGTATGTTTAACGAGTTGAGACAATGAAAGTGAAATGGTAGCCATAGCAATAAACACATCTTAGTTTGTGCCCCAACTTTCAACAACATGACAGATCACCATATTCCCTATTGAAATCACAGGAGCTCATTAAAAGCTCAGTGTGTAGAGGAGATCAACTAAACAGCATTTATATGAATGACTTCTAATATGGCTCTACCTCAACACATCAACACATTCCCTTGAGAGCAAATTAAATCTCTAGCAATATCTCCACTGTTTAATTGTGCCTGTATCTGAAGCCGTATCTGCATGACAGGCTGACGGATGTGTCCAAGTGGACTTAGGTTACTTTTGGCGGGCATGCATGAAGGAGGAAAAAAAAGCACTTTCAAGAAGCCTCAATATCATAGCATGCCAACACAAGGCATAGCCAGCAGATCTGCTTACATAATCCTCTTCCAGGGAAAATAAAGTGCGTTCTCACATTCAACACTCAGGCTTAAATGAGCCCCAGGGTTACATCACTGCCTCTGATGAGAGACTAGAGGCAAAACTGATAGAAAACAAATTAGACTGTTTAAAAAAATTTCCCCTCTTCTTTGGAAAAGATTAAAAAAATACATATTTAAAAAATAGCTGTGAAGTTAAATCGCACATGTTGTTTGTCAGCAATATACTGTGGGAGCAGTGTAGCATGACTGTTGTGGGAAAAAATGTGGAGACCTATGCCAGCTATGATCAATAGCTATAATGGAAAAAAAAAAAAAAAAACATGGTTAGATTTATTTTGTCTGCAAACATTAATGAATCATTTGTGGTGGTGACATCATGGATTGGCTATGCCACAAGGCAAAATCTGTTATAGGGTTGCATTAAAAAAAATGCCCAAGAAATTACATTTACGCCATATTTACCCTGTGCGCAAATGTAGTTTATAATGTAGATTATAGCTACCAGTTTAGGACTGAACAAACTGCAAGTCTCAGTAATCACACACTCGCTGTGTCGAGCTGACAGACTTTTTAATGCAGTCTCTGACATTTCATGATAGATAGATAGAAAAAGGGCCAAAAAAAAAGATCATGGAGCTAAAACAGTACCAACTTTCTTGAATTCAAATGACTTCCTCAGCACGGTTTAAAGTGAATGGCATGGTAACATATTCTCAATTTAAATTGGAGTCTGTATCATGTTTTTCCTCTGCTTTTGTAAATCATCCCCCTCAAGGTTCGTGGTGAGACTCTTTTCTGCTCACCAAGGCTGTATAGCAGTCACAGTTGCAACATTCTCTTCTAAACTCTTTCAGTAGCGAGGTGTTTCCCTCCTCACTAGACTGTTGTGTGCAAAAATTTCAGGAACTCAGCAAAAAATGTTCAAAACCCATCAGCACCGACAACAATACTCGGATAACTCGGGTCACTAGTCAGACGTTTTAGATGTTTAAAATGAACATCAACTGCAGCTTGTACCCATTATTTGCATCTTTATACATTACACAGGCTGATTAAATAATTGGATAACTGTATTAATGAGCAGGTATACAGGTGTTCTTACTAATGTGTATACAAACTGTGAGAGCTGATTCAACACTGTAGATTGTGGTGTAGGGGCGTGCTCCATTTAATTCATTGTGACATTTCTGGCATGCATACTCTTTCTCATAGTTAATTACTGCAAGTCCCAATTCCTGGTTTATTAAACAAATCCCAGATTGGATTGATTGTCTTCCAGCCCAATTAATGCTTACAAACTGCACAGCAGTGCCACTTTAATGCAATCCCAAATGAATGTTCAACTACTAAAAATGATAGAAGACATGTCATTCTCTCACCTACTCATTATATTTGTTTTTGCTCCCACAGAGACTTGCCTGAGTATTTGATTGGACTTTTGGCTATTTATGGCAACTTCTATTTGCTTGTGCTTCCTGTATTAGAAATTTGTTGCATCACTTAAGTTTTTTTTTTTTTTAGTTTAATTGATGGATGAATCATGCATTGACTCACCTCCACAAGTATGGTTTTGATTATTCTAAAATACTGCACACAATATTCACCAAATTTCCACCATTTATTTGAACTGTTCACTGTCTGTTCTTTGTTACTGGATCGACAAGGTTACATTCAGTTTGAGGCAGTAATAAACTTCTGATAAGCTCCAGTGCTACATGGTTTGCGGTGATTACCTGATACGGTAATTAACCTGGAGGAAACCCATGAGGGCACTGCAGGCTGTTTCTTGCTCTAAATGGTACAAACCGGATTCCAAAAAAGTTGGGACACTTAACAAATTGTGAATAAAAACTGAATGCAATGATGTGGAGATGG
>JAQMYL010000007.1:17674909-17729515 GCA_030014365.1 Clarias pachynema | reverse complement strand
TTTGCCATCTCCACATCATTGCATTCAGTTTTTATTCACAATTTGTTAAGTGTCCCAACTTTTTTGGAATCCGGTTTGTATTGTTGCTTAAGACCCCTAAGTAGATATGCAAAAAATAAAAAAGAACACTTTACTATTTAGGAAGAATGTTATTATGTTATTAATTTACTGTACATGTCTGAATTATGTAACTAAAATAACTATAATCAAAAGATCACAAACAAGTGGTGATCATCAAACAAGAAATAATACAGAAGAAAAATGCATCTAAAACACAGGTAAGAAATAAAAGCTTATTCATTTGATTTAGAAAGTTTTTTAGTCTTCTTCCTTGCTTGATGATGGAATTACAATGGAAAAAAAATGTGACTAGGCTACCGGCTATGACAGTAATAACCTGCTGATTTTACAGAATATCAGTACTGTACTTATCAGTAAAATATATTCGGTTATTATTATAACTCAAGGTGATGCAGGTAAATGTTTAAACCCACTGTGCTTGGTGGGTTTCCTCCGGGTGCTCCGGTTTCCTCCCACAGTCAAAGGACATGCAGATTAGGCTAACTGGCGTTCCCAAAATTGCCCATAGTGTCTGAATGTGTGTGTGTATGTGTGTGTGTGTGTGTGCCCTGCGATGAATTGGCACCGTGTCTGAATGTGTGTGTGTATGTGTGTGTGTGCCCTGCGATGGATTGGCACCGTGTCCAGGGTGAACCATGCCTTGTGCCCTAAATCTCCTGGGCTCCAGGCCCTTCCAGACCCTGTATACCGGATAAAGCAGTATAGACAATGAATGAGTGATAGTGAGTTAACAGCTAACAGGTATTAAGTGCTACAACTATAAGATTCTTTATAATATTTGTTTCCTTCTCCTAAAATGCTAATAGCAGATATTAAGTGCTACAACAAGAAGATTCTTTGTGGTATTTATTTTTCTTTTCCTAAAATGCTAAGAAATTAATATATATTTATTTATTTGTATTTATATACTTCTGAATATAGGTCATGTTCAAGAATTTTAGTTTTATTATGAACATTTTATTATGTTCATAATAAAACTAAAATTCTTGAACATGACCTATATTCAAAAATGATAAAATTTATTTATCATAACATTCTAATGAATTTTAGAACATTATTTTTATTATGCTGTTTTACTTTTATCCAAGATACAATTTTTTACTCTGTAACCACAAGGGGATTGGATCCAGGACCCCCTGCAGTTACCAAGAACTGCAGATGCTTAAGTCCCTGATATAAAATGGCATCGTGTTTGCATCTATCTTGTGTATGTTTTCCTGTATACTTTAAATCATCTCAAGATTAGTAATAATACCCACTACAATGTAAATGCTGGTGAAAAAAGTTGCTAAATTGTATTGTTCAGGCAACAATGGCAAGAAAAAAAGAGCTTTAATTTCTCCTTAAGAGATAGCACTTTACAGACCCTCTTACCCTTTGAGGGATTGTTTGGATTACATAATTGTTTTTAGGAGCTGTTTTTCACGCAACACAAGTAGCAATCAAATGAGACCAGAGGCAAACAATGCTTAAACAATGAGTGCTGGGAAGAGAATGAGGATTTGTGAAATGACAGGAGGCTACATCAGGCTATCACTTCATTTACCTTGATTTAACATAGCACTCTGGCTCCCGCAAATGAAACTTAAAAAAAAAAAAAAAAGCTTTTTGGAACTTTCTGGAATTTTCTGGATTCCACAGTCAGTTGAATCCAGGGGGCATTCATTCTTTTCATTCTTGCACATGAAATAATATGATTAGTGTGTTTGGTGTGGGTGGGGGGGCTAAGCTGTTGTTTAGGACCATTAAAAAAGGACCTGGGGGCACAGAGAAAGAGTGTGAAACTCCACAAAGACAAAACACTACCGAAGCAAAGGAAATACATCAAACATGTCTTGAATTATTGACCTAATTTGGAGTAAAACTTACAATCTTATCATAGTGCCCATTTTACTCCACTGGGCAGTTGTGACTCAGGGAGTTGAGGCTCGGTTTGAGAGTCAGGGGTTCGAGCCCCATCACCGGATGGCTACCACTGTTGGGACCTCGTGCAAGACCCTTAACCCTATGGCCCATACAACCCACTGCAGTGCATGCCCAAGCCTGATTAGAAAATGGGAGGCTTGCAACAGAACATATGGCAAGGGTAAAACCTGTGTGAGATCTTGCCTATCATATGATACAGAGACAAAGCCCAAGTAAGAAAGAAAAAAAAATCTATTTAATCCATTGTTTCCCAAAACTGAATCTTAATAGATAAGATTCAGTTTTGGGAAGGCGCCGATCTCAATAAGCTACAGAAGTCATAGAATTAACCTACCCCAGAATACAAGTATAAATGGCTGATGAAAGGGGCAAAAAGGCACATATAATTTCTTCTGATTCCAAAAGTTACTGTATTGTATGTTCTAAAACGAAAAATCCCTCAACTTCTAAGGAGGAAGTTGTAATAATTATTTATGATCTAACAATCCTTTGGGTTTATGTAGTAAAGAAGCACTAATACAGGAAATGAGCTATGTAGTGCAATTATCATATCATATCATATCATATCAGGTGTAGCTCAGTGGTTAAGGCATTGGACTACGGTTCGGAAGATCCCAGGTTCAAACCCCACAGCCACCAAGTTGCCACTGTTGGGCCCTTGAGCAAGGCCCTTAACCCTCAACTGCTCAGATGTGTAATGAGATAAAAATGTAAGTCGCTCTGGATAAGAGCGTCTGCCAAAATGCCTAAATGTAAATATCTCATATACGTGACATGACTGTCATTTTCTATTGTTTTTTTACTTAGTTTTACAAGGATAAAGTCTCTTTCAGTTGTATTTTGTAAGATTCTTAGAAAAGAACGCATGAAGACATACTGTAACATTGTGTAACTTCTTTAGAACAAGGAAAACATGTTTAACATGTCCTGTCTACAGTCTAGAAGAACACTATCAGCAAATTATCAGTAGAAAATGAGGCAATAAAATGCTCTTAACCTTATAAACCTTAAACCCTATAAACCAAACATGCAGCATATTTTTCTGCTCATGATAAGAATTCTAGTACCAAATAGTACAACATATGAATTACACAACAGTTTTTTTTTTTTTTTTTTTGTAAAATGCAAAACTGTCAGTGACTCTTATTCAATCTGGCAACCCATGCCATTCTTCAGATGCATGCCTGGAGGAAAGCAGCAGGTGGGAAATAAATATATCACTGCTGCTGACACTTTTATCAACAACTTGCAACAATTCTTATTTTAAACTTAATGTCATTTGTATTGGGATGAGAATGTGGGGTCAGGATAGACACTGAAGAACATCCACAGTGTTAATTCAACCTCCTGTTAAGTGACAAATGAACAGTACAGAATTTAATATCAGAAAAAGTTAACATAATTTTTTTTAAATATAACTGCTATAGTGAATGATTAACACCATATATTTTTCACGAACTTGTGTAATATGTAATTTTTTTTCAGTTCAGAATTAAGAGTGTACATTGTATTAGTACTTTAGTGTGCATCACCTACGACATTACATGAACCATTTCTCTGCCAAGTCCAGAACTGAATTAACACAAGTATCAACAAGATATTAAAAAATTAGTAATGACGGTATGTTCACTTACGTCGTCTATATCGCTTTATCCTGTCGGGGGGTGGGCTATACCAGGAGACTTAGGGTACGAGGCGAGGCACACTCTGGATGAGGTGCAAATCCATTGCAGGGCACACACATGCACACAAACACTACGGGCAATTCGGAAACAGCAATTAGCCTAATCTGCACGTTTTTGGTCTGTGGGAGGAAACCGAAGTACCCAGAGAAAACCCACCTAGCATGAGGAGAACCATGCACACAGACCCGAGGTGGAAATCGATCCTGGAACCTGAAGGTGCAAGGCGACTGTACTAACTGTGGCCACGGTGCCGCCTCGACTGTCTGTTCAGTTATAAATAAATTTGTCTAAATTGTAGGTTTTTATTTAAGTCAGCAAGGGGTGATTTAGAAATGAAGTTGGTGCATATTGGATGGTCCAGGTTCATTTAAGACTGTGGGTGTAGGGTGTTAATTATTCAGCATTCATTCAAATACGTTTGGAATGAGAATGTGGAGTCAAGTCTAGACAGAGAGAGAGCAACATCCAGTGTTCATTCAGTACATACCATGATGAAATAATGTTTAAAACGTTGTATTAAATACTTGTCCAGCATGTTCCTAATCACCAGTGCATCATTACTGTAAAGATCCAACACTTATACTATATAACATTACATTCACCAGAACTGTTAAGCTTCTTAAGACTATAAAAGTTCATATAAAATTCATACATCAAACATGTCTTGGATGATGACTTAATCAGAGGCTCAGATGTTCGAGCCCCATCACCGGATTGTTACAACTGTAAATACCGTTTGGTGTTCGTGTTAATTCACTTCTGGGTAATGAGTAACGGCTTCGTGAAGCTGCATGTGTTAATTCTTCACAGTAAAACTCTCCTCATATACGTGTGTACGCGCTTCAACACACTCCTCAGCTGCTTTCACGCGCTCTGAATGAACTTCTCGCCGAAGCGCCTCGCACCGTTTCGGATTCCACGTTCTGCCCGCAGCGCGCGGATCGCTCTTTTATTTGCATATGCATACCTGGTGAGCCAATAGCGTGCCACAGGGCGTGGCTTTTCCCCTCAGCGCGGTGCTCGCGGCTCGCACAGGTCTTGTATAAATGGGGGCTCAGTCGCGCGCACAGCTCATACAATCACACACGCACGCACACGCGTCGACGCACGCGCTCAGCGTTTGATCTTCTTCTCCCGCAGCAGTTCGGATGACAGTTGTTTCTTTCTTCTTTTTATTATTTTATTTTATTCTTTTTTTTTCTTGCAGAGAAGCGGACAACGATTTTTGTCCACGCATCCAGGTTTGTGTCTCACTTTGGACTTTTAATCTTTATGGACTTTTTTTTTTCTGCACAAGCTACATTTATCTCTGTAGATCCTTTCCAAAGGTTAAGAGAGGGGTTGATATTTCAGTAAGAGACACAGGTGCGTATCAGGATTATGATTCATTCAATGTGGGCACCTTTCCATATTTAGACTGGTGCAATTAAGAGGATGCCTGGTTTAATTGAAACTCGAGGCTGCATTTTATCATTAACAACATTTCACGTTTAACCCTCCCAATCTTGTTGCGCTTGATTGACTCATTTCACAATTGTAAACCGGTGATTTTCAATTCCAGTCCTTATCATTTAATACCGTTTTTCAGTGAATCTCCCTATTAAAAATCATGTGATGGTGTGGAGTCAGGTGTGTTAATGTATAAGATGTACTGCGCAGGGGGACTGAAGAAGCAGGACAGGGGAAACAGTGCGCGCGCGCGCGCGAGAGAGAGATGAGACGAACAGCTGATTTTGAGTTGTATGCACGTGGTGCAGAATCGTCTGCCAGCGCACTAATAATAAGCTTCTAGATAAGCGCGCGCGCTCGGGAACTTCCTTGCTTGGTATGATGCTGAGATGAGCGACCCCGAGAAGAGCACCTGTTACGGCACCGTTGCATCATCATCATCATCACACACAGAGGTGAGTGCATGTTTCTTTCCATTCTTATGGGGAGTCATGATCAAACATTTCATGACAGTTGTTAATTGAATAAATCTCCTAGATAACACCTGGTGTTGGGGAGGGATATCAGTGAGAAGCATCTTATTTACACAGAAAAACCTTCAGTGTTGGATTGAATACCACAGTTTTTAATTGCCACCAATGTTAAATTACATTTTAAAGTACTTGAAATGAGCGGTTCAGTGACTTAGTGGTCAGCACTGTGGTCTCACACCTCCAGGGTCCGGGTGTGATTCCTGTCTCATGTCTGTGTGCATGGAGTTTGCATGTTCTCCTTGTGCTTGGTGTGTTTTCTCCCACAGTCCAAAAACATTCAGATTAGGCTAATTGCCATTTTGTATGCGTGTGTGTGCCCTGCGATGGATTGGCACCCTGTCCAGGGTCCTGTCCTGCCCCGTCTCATGCTAAAAGTATGATAAACTCCAGGCCACTGCGACCCTTTATACAGGATAAAGCGGTATAGTCAATGAGGTATAAAGTTCTTGAAATAATGTAGTCTTAAGAATAAAGTTTAAATCAACACCTCCACTGCTGAGCTAACTCTTACAATACTAAAGACCTCCACTGTTAGATCTGTGTAAATGTTACTTCACCGTGAGCCGGCGGTATCAACACTGTAGATGTTCACTAAACACTAAGTGTAAATTATACCTTAAAAATACCCAGCTTTGTAGAAATTAACACTGCTGATTCATTGCTGCAGTTACTAAGTCAGAATTGTAGGTGTTAATGCAACACTAATGGTGTTAACACATCAGATATTTAGTACTGTCGGTGTTACTGCAACACTAACCGCGCACTAACATTGCGGATATTCTGTATTGTAGGTGTTAATGCAACACTAATAGTGTTAACACTGTGGATATTCTGTATTTGTACTGTAGGTGTTCATTCAACACTAACATTGGTAACACTGTGGATATTCTGTATTGTAGGTGTTAAATCAATATTAGTGGTATTAACAGTGTAGATATTTTGTATTGTAGGTGTTAATTCAACACTACCAGTGTTAATACAGTGGATATTCACTATTGTAGGGGTTAATTCAACACTAATGGTGTTAACACTGTGTATATTCTATGTTGTAGGTGTACATTCAACATTAATGGTTTTAAAACAGCAGATATTTAGTATTGTATGCGTTAATTCTACACTGCAGGTTTTAAACCAACACTGAACACTTTATTCAATGCAAATTGTATAAAATCAATGCTGTAGCTTTTACAACAGCATTACATTAACTGTATAGATTGAACACTAATCATGTTCACACTCCAGTTTTGTGATACTTATGTGTATGTGATAATTCAGCAGTAATGTTGTTAATTAAGCACTGTAGGTATTAAGTCTGTGTTTTAGGTGTTATTTAAAAAAAGTTATGATTAAGTGGCCATTGTACAGTATGTGTTAATTGAACACTATAATAATGAAGTATGTATAACATGTTTTAATTCAACGCTGGTTATTAATTCAGTATTATATACAGTATGTGAATTTAACACTAGTTATCAAGTCAGCTTTACATGTGTGAATTTAACACTGCAGTTATTGTACAGTTACTTCATGTGTACTTCAACATTAATGGTGTTAAATCAGCACTGCTGTTATTGAGTCAGCATTAAAGGTGTTAATTCAACACTAGTTATTATTACGTCAACATTGTATGTGCTATTTCAACAGTAATAGAGGGAAACTAGGTTTTAATTAAACACGAATGATGTTAATTCAACACTGTAGTCAGCAGTGTACTGTACTGTATGTGATAATCTTAAAACCAATGGTAATTAATTCAGCACTGTAGGTGTTATTAGGCACTGCTGGTATTAATTTAATAATGTTGGGATTAATTCAAGTTTAAATTTAATGCTGTGTGAGTGAAATTCAACACTGGTGTTATTAAAATGTGTGATTATTTAATTCAACATTGCAAGATATATTTTAACACTGTAATGATCACTTCAACATTAGGTCTTGATTCAACCACGTAAAAGTTTAAGTTTAAAATGCCCCTTAAAACTAGTCAGCGTAATATCCAGTAAAATATCTCATGCAGATCTTTGTTGGTGTTTTTTAGCTAAGGCCAGTTAACACACACACACACATCACAGTCCTGTGATGTGAAGTAGGTTGACTGTTACAAGCCGATCTGTATTATTCACATCTCACAACTGACTGATGAAAAGAATTGTCAGCTATCTTCTCTGTGGGCCAAGCTGGTACACAGGAGCTTCCTTTATGGAGAACATTTGCATTTGCATCTGTTCATTGATACTGTTTATTTCAATGGTTTGTTTAGCAGCTCCCTGTGGTTAAGATCAGTATTTCCTCAGATGAATTTGTCCATATGAAAGTTGGAGGTCTTCCAGCCTCAGTCATACTGGCACACAC
Source organism: Clarias pachynema (assembly GCA_030014365.1). NCBI lineage: Eukaryota > Metazoa > Chordata > Actinopteri > Siluriformes > Clariidae > Clarias > Clarias pachynema. Next base: position 17,721,489 of record JAQMYL010000007.1, on the reverse strand, counting down.
CAGTTGGAGGTCTTCCAGCCCCATAATACAGGCACACACCAGCCTGTGGAACACTGGCATCTGTAGGCTTGGAGCCATTATTGGGCTTTCATAATGCAGTAGGTGTGATTTGCCAAACGTACTGACATGTACTGGTGCCAAGTCCACTGGTATTGAATTGGCATGATTGCTGTTATAGTGTTGGCAAATGGACTGGCACTGAACTGCCAAACCAACTGGCATTGGCAAGCCCGTTGTCTGTGATTTTCCAGGCCTACAGACATTGGGTTGCCAAGTCGACTGACTCTGGATTGCCAACACTACAAACTCAAGGTCTGGATTGCCAACACTGCAAACTCATACATCCAACTTTGGTTTGCCCAGTCCACTGGTATTGGATTGCCAAGTCTATTGGCATGGAGTTAAGTTACCAAACCCAATGACACATCCAAGCTCATTGGTACTGGGTTTCCAAACTTACTCACATTTTCTTGCCAAGTTTATTGGCATTAGGCTGGCCTGCCCAGTGGCTTTGCCTTTTCAACACTACCAACTTTGGTTTGCCCAACCAGCTAACCATGGCCTGCCAAGCCCACTGGCATTGAGATGTTTTTTGTTTTGTTTTTTTCTCTATCAGTGTGAAATTGAAGCAGGCTGCCAGTAACAGCTTTTCATTCCTCGTCCAGCAGCTACTAAATGGCGTGTGAAATTATCGAGAGTGGCGATTCTTTCCCCACACACTCTCAGAGCTCCCACTCCCGTTCCCTCTAAGTTGTTAATTAACGGCAGAGGTGTCTTCAGAATGAGTGTTTTAATGAAATTAGTGCCGCGTGTGTGCGACAGTCTGCATTCCATGCCTCACTAATGACTTGTACAATCACAGCAGGCTGGTTTCACTCACCTACTTTCTCTCATGGCTCTTCAGAGGAGGACTGGAAAGTGGCACATAGATGTAGAGACTATTGTGGCTGCATCTTATTCATATAAAGTTACCCTCAGACCAGTGGCAATTAGTTTATTGTAGGGTAGATGGAAACACAGCAGTGGCTGTAATTCTGCTTTTCCGGTCTGAAGGTTATTTTTGGCTGTACATTAAACACAGGCTGTCTTCAGAGTGACCTACTTAAACACACACACACACACACACACACACACACACACACACAGACACACACACACATACACATACACATATACACACGCACACACGCACACACACAGGTGGAGGCTGACAGATGTCCTCTCACTTCACCTATGCCCTTACTATCCCTCTGATTCTTCCTCCTTCAATGTTTTAGTCCAAACCCATTATTTATTCTACTCACCAATGTCTATTAAAAAAGCCACAGTTTAGGGTTCTTGTTAGAAAGTTTTTAAGCACACCGGAATACAGAGAGTCAGGTGGATCTCAATGGCATCTCCAAACAGTGTAATCGTGACAGCAAAATGTAAAAATTCACTCACTCACTCATCATCTATTACGCTCTATTCTGTATACAGAGTTGTGGGGGGACCTGGAGCCTATCCCAAGAGACTTAGGGCGAGGCAGGGTACACCCTGGAAGGGGTGCCAAACCATCGCAGGGCACACACCCACACACACTCTGACAATGGCAATTTGGGAATGCCAGTTACTGTAGTCTGTTTAGCATGTCTTTTTACTGGGAGAGAAAACCAGAGGACCCAGAGGAAACAGTGCTAACCGCGAAGCCACCCCCGGGTCACCTATCTCAAAAAAAATCATGCATCTTTGTTTTATTTATTTTAATTACTTTACATTTTTTCCCAAGTAAATTGTTTCACATTTTCTTGATAAACGTGACCGCATGAATTCTCCTAGGAGTCTTCACTCCAATGGTAGCATTTTTGACATAGGTTAAGCCTCCCTGTCTGTCTATGTCTGGTTCGGGACTGGAATAAGATTTGTGTGATAAATTTAGCTCAGTGGCTAGGATGAGCAGGTGGAATAAAAGCTAGTGTCGAAACATAACGTAAGATCTTGCCGAACCTGATTTTCGAACAGGCCGACTCATGTTTAATGCAGGCTCACATGAGCTAACATCAACAGCGTGTAACAAGTAACCTGATAAACTTTCATTCAATAATCCATGACTCATTCTACACATCAGTGTTTGCCATGGGTTCCGAACAGAATTGAACAAACATGACTAACCCTGGGTCACCGTTTCACATCTAGTCACTTGAAACAAACGTTTATTGTTTTTTCGCCAGGGCTAATGTACTGTACATACTGTTCCTGTGTATCAGTGAGCATGCGCCTGCCAGTTCACTCTCAATCACTGCCATATACAGTAAATACCACTACACCACTTATCCTGTACAGGGTCATGGGAAGCCTGGAGCCTATCACAGGGGGTACAGGGCACGAGGCAGGGTGCACTCTGGATGGGGTGCCAGTCCACTGCAGTACAAACAAACACACACTCACCCACTCATTCACACACTATGGGAAATTTGGAAATGGATGGAACCCATCAAGCATGGTGAGAACATGCTTGCACACAGACCTGAGGCAGGAATTGAACCCTTGACCCTGGATTTGCGAGGTCACAAGTGCTAACCACTGCACCACCTTACTATCTTCTGTATAATCAGGTTCAGTTTTTTCTTCAAATTAGGCACTGGCAATTCCCACAATCACATGGCAAATTATAACCGCAGAAGATACAGATTTCCTCCGACGCCAGACACCAACTCTATTCTAATTGCTACTCATGTAGCAGGGCCACTGAACACACTAAAAGCAAAGTGGTAATTGTCTTCTAACCTATACATAAGCTAAAAGACTAGCTGGAGTCACTTTGATGACCCAAGAATACACTTAGACAGCAAAGGCAATTACGTTTCATCCATGCCTGAATTTGACTTCACAATCTCCAGGCGTCCTGGAGAACACTTTCTGCTGCATCAATCAATCGCCTAGCATTTTTAACAATTTATAACCATTTAATCATTTGCCAGATTTATTTATGGAAATAATTAAATTCAGGTCTATAGTTGAGTACTCAGCATCTAAAAGTTTAGCTCTAGGCCACAACACAATGGTGGCTCTTTTGGCATTTAGGGATTTTAAATTAGAACCTTTCGGTTGCTAGGACAGAACCTTAACCGCTTTAATTCCATTGGTTTCCTCTTCAGGTCTTAAAAGTCAGGACTTGCTTTTGCCTAACTTTTTTCCACTTCCACTCATTTCCATGCAAATGAATACTTATATGTACTCAGGACTATTGGCATGAGTGCTGAATATTGAAGGGGCCACAAAGTCACGGTGAATGTAGAGATTCATATCCGTAGGGGAACTGCCTCCATTTGTGCTTCATTTTAAAGGTTTAAATTAATTCCCCTTTATTAAATTTTCAGATGCTGATCAAATATAAAAGGCTGCTAATGCTGCTTTCTTGAACATAATAATTCAATTCCTTTGAACATGATATTTGTGTGGTGTTACGGGCAGCAGTGTTACATTCTTGTCAGATTTAATAATTTAAATCTGTAATACAGCGCAGTAGTCAGCTTCTGAAGTTGTGCCCAGGGGCAAACACTAGCTGTAAAGCAGAGGTAAAGACTACTGGGCAGGAATACAGAGTACAGAACTCCGTTCATACAGTGAATAGAAGTGCTCTACTTACTGTTATAGGTTATATATTCATTTTCTCCGAATCAGCAAAAACAGAAATAAACATGTTAGCTTTGAGAAGTAGGGGCTTATGACAAGCAGTTACTGTATAAAAGGCATAAATTCCCCAGACTCACAGCTACAGAGGCCGTAGAAAAATCAAATTGTCCATAAGGTTGCACATTTCAGGTTTAAGGTGTTGACACCCACATAGGGGATTTGACCACACAAGTCTCTAGTTACGAGTTGCTAAACTTTTTTGTTTTCTCAGTATGCAGCTCTATTTGAAGTAGCAGCTTTTGTCACTTCTACTTTAATAGCAGCATGAATAGCTGGACAAAGGATTAAAAAAACTGCAGCGGCACACCTCAGTCTGCCTCCGAGAAAGCACGTACACACTTATGGATTAGATTGTGCGAAATTGGAAAATGATGAAATTCGACGACAAGTGAAATGTATAATAAATGGTTCTATTTCTTGTGTGTGTTCTCCCGCTAGCATTTTGTTGAAACTGTGAAAGACGAATTGCTACTCCCACGGGAACACACGACGCGCATTATCCGTTCCACAAATGTTCACCTGATAACTGCTTGACCTCTTATTCATTATGAGCTGGTTAGAACGGACCTTGAGTTCAGGCAGAAGCTAAGAAAGTGTAGACTTTATGCTGATGTTGCAAGATAGGTGTTACACCAGCCCTGGCTCATTATCTGCATATGGGAGGCAGGAATTGTACTAACCAGATGATATGAAGTGACTGGACTTGAGCAAGGTGAGAAAACGGAGCATTGCCTGCAGCCATTGTCAGCTTTTCTTAGGTTGTTTGGGGCCAATTAGTGTGTTTTATGCCCGAGATATATGTGTTTTGTAAGTGTTCGCTCCTTGATTGATTGGAACGTATGTGCACTGTATTAGAAAGGTTCATGCATACATATGCAGCAAATGCGTCCATGATCAGAATGACCCCAATAAATTCCCCAAATCTGCTAACAAATTGAGCTGTGTAACATGGATGGTGTGCGTGTCTGCACATCGAAGAGTGAGTGAGCACTGTGCCAAAACTTCCCTAAGGCTATGAAGTTGTAGGTGGATACAAATTTCTCTGTTGCTTCCTTTTTCAATCTGAAAAAAAAAAAATAAAAAAAAAAATCCCCATTGTCAAACCTCCAGTACTTCAGTGGCACTTCGACCTTGGAGAGGCATTTGGAATCCTCCATTAGTTTTTTTAGCCATCAAAATATATTCCTATTAAGACATTTAAAGTATAATGTATCGCAACGTGCATGTTACACTGCATGTTATTTTGATCTGTTTTGCATATTGGTTGTCCATAAAGGATTATAATGACGATACCACAGAACTGTTAACTGCTCTGACAGTCATACTTGTATGGCAGACAGCTTACATAAGCATATATTTTTTAGGAATATGCATGAAAATGGTGGGGTTTTTTTTATATGGAGAGATTTATTTAGCATTTTGGAAGGAGTCTCCAGTGTCTGAACTTGTAGTAGTCATAAAGGCAGAGTGTTGTACTTTTTCAGTTTACAAGCTGCATTCACTTAGTCTTAAAAAACATAATAACTGGGTTATGACATACCATTCCTGCATTGGAACATGCTATTCTAAAAGAGGACTAAATAACTTCCGGGTATTCTGCTATAGGAAAATATTCTCAACCATTTATTTCTTGTATATTAATCTATCAGGATGTGTTGTTGACTGGTTTATTACCGCATTTATGATTTTGCAGGTCAGACTTTGCGGGGTTAACTACATGTAGCGACATGCAATAAGAAAGCTGTGAATATAGAAGCTCTTCTGTGATGTTGGACAGGGTCTAGAAGACTGTACCATGTCATCTCAAGTTGTAAAAGCGACTTCCAGTTGGTAGAAATGTGTTGAAGCTTCAAGCGAATGACAAGCCGACATCTTTGTGTAGCACAAATGATTGATTACTACAGGAAGGGCTGTGTTTACCCACACACACCTGCTTTGCCCCCAAGGGAATCGGTTTATGCCATGAACCTGTAATAATACACAACCTCGGGCTGCTTATTGACAGCTATATAGTGCCCAACCGCTCGGAGTCTTTTAGAGTCACTGAAGGCTAAGTCATAACTCTCTGCGGTACCTTCTGTTCAAAATGGAGTGCTGGTTATTGGACCAGAAGAGGATAATTATTACTTATTATTACACTTTCTCAGGATGTTTTGTGAAAGAAAAGATCAATACGTCTGGACGTCTCATCAACTTGAATATGGGTCTTCTGCTTATTGCCCAGTTAGAGTCATAGCTCCTTTTTTAGAGTGCTATGTTCTTTATTCTAAATGAAAGGACTCACTCCACAGACCACATACCACATTCCCAGCCCTGGTCCTGGAGGACCCACTTCCTTCTGCATTGTAGTGTTTTCTCTGCTCTATCACACTGACACACACACACACACACACACACACACACACACACACACACTTTGATTAAGAAAAGACTGCTAATTAGCTGATTATTTGGGAAGTGAGAGAACAGGTCCAGGGTCGAGAATTACCACCATAGACCCTATTTACATTCTTTAATTATCTACCTAATTATCTAACTAATGATTGCAAACACCTACTAACTATTTCCATGACGTACTGTATTGTGCCGTTCATTAGAACATGCAAGCACATGCCGTGTACTATAAAACTGTAGCTGTACATATAACTGTATTTTTTTATTTGTTTAGCTGTGGAGGCTGCAGTAATAGACTGGCTAACAAGTTAACCTTAGGTTGTACTTACAGTAAAAAATGTGGTTGCAGTAAAGTTGACCACTAAATAAAACATTACCAGAAGACTTACAGTTTATATTTAGTGTTTTTAAGGACGTCTGGGATAAGCTTTACTAACTTTATAAATCATGCAAGCAATGTTCTTAATGGTGATAGAACTGTGTGCCAGGAATAGCATATCTATCTTATATAACACTTAGGAAATCTTGAATCAGATTGGTCGAATTTTTATTTATTTTTTACATTTTATAGATTTTCCATAATAGATTCGCTAACAGTTGTTATAGCTGCAAAACAAATCACAGGTTTATACAAGAGGTGTTCAAGTCAAACTAGGACTTGTGATGAAATTTCTTGTGAGTGAAGGCGTAAAACCGATTTTTTACAAAAAACTTCAAGCACAGTATGGTGAAGAGACTCTTAGCTGCAGTAAAATATTTGAATAGTGAAACATTTTAATGAAGGCCCTACTTCTATGAATGACGATCCCAGCTGTGATGGCTTGGAGTCCATCATAGTCATTCCCTAGAGCATTCAGTGTGAGGAACTACTATCTTCTCGCTAGCTTACAGAAGAGATGCATCTGTCTATGGGAAATGTACACACAATCATTCACAGACATTACTTACACATTACAGGAACTTGTCTTGCCACATCCCTCATACAGTCCAAGCCATTTCCACACGTTTGGGCCATTAAAGGAGTTCCTTGGAGGCCAGCGCACTGAGACATGCAGACAGCAGTCTGAACAGGGTTCCAGCATACTGAGAAAACTTTCAACCTTGACAGTTGCCAAGCACTAGTAAATTCATAACTCTGTCCTTTTTCCGTGCGCAGCATTCTATAGAAACAAGTAATTCAAAGGAATTTGTAAGGCAGACACTATGTAATCTAAGAGTAGTCATGACCTCATCAAATAAATAAATAAATAAATAAATGAATAAATGAATAAATAAATAAATAAAATGTTTTTAAAACATAGAGAAATACATGTTCAAGGAATCTCTAGTAATAGAACTTTGTAACGGTCAGAGCTGCATTTTGTGGTTTACCAGTATGATAAGATGCGGTTTTATTATTTTTTTTATTGTTAATAATGGAGATTGGAAAAAGTGATGTTAGTGAGAAAACACCTGTTTATAGCAGCTATAACATTAGACATAACCAGAACTAAATAGTTTGATGGACACGCCACAACATTAATTGCAATTATAAATGGTTGCTGGTTGTTATTGTAAAAAAATACAAACATACTATATATATATATATATATATTGGCAAATTGCTGTGGTATTAAAGGAATAAAACATTTTGTGACATTATTAGAAAATACTGTACACAACTTAAGGACATAAAGGCTCGTACATAATTCTAACATAAAAATGATATTAAAATATTTAACAATGTAATATGTTTGCCTTATCATCATATATCTATACCTATATATACCTATATATACCTATATCATATAGCTAGTGCCTCACCCATCCCTTGCCAAGGGAGCACAAACAGCTCACTTTCTGATTGGTAGGAATGGAATAGTCTTCCTCCTCTATCAGTGAAAGCAACATAAGCGGATTGTAGGCACCTGTGGGCTCATGTTTGTAGAAAGTGGCACTTTTACTTTTGTCTAAATGTGGTACATTGCCCAGGGATGCAGCATAAGAAAAGATTTGCTTGGCTGGCTTCATGTGTCTCTGGAGGAAGCACCTTACTCTTCTCCCTGCTTTTGAGACAGCTGGCTGGTTTATAGGAATCGGCAGGTGAGTAAATCTGGGGGGAAATAGGAGGTGGGAGTAGTTTGTGGGAAATAGATTAAATTAAATCACTGGTGTGGGATTTGACTTAGGATTGGGAAGAAAATATTGCCTTGTGTAAATTAGGCAAATGTAAAATTCTCTACCATGCTAAATGATTGGACATGTCACTTGGGAGTATGATGAGCATAGACATGATGAGAGAATATGTGTAGTTAAACCTGCAAAAATTGCCACCAGAGTGCCCGAGTTCACCGTATGGGAAATACGGGCACTGATTGAAACGTGTAATAAGAGAGGTGTGTAATAGACTCTTCTATTCTGCTATCTCCCACATCATCTGCAGTAAAGGCTGGAGCACGGCTGAAATGAAGCCACCGAGCAGCGAGAAATGAAGCCATATATCTGCACACATACTGACTCGCTTACAACAAGTGAGCAAGCCACATTTCCACTTTATTTGGTGTGTATTCTGCCTGGCAGTTTGCTGATGCAATCATCCCTTTACATTACGGATGGCTATAAATGAGGTTAAGAGAGAGAATGACAGTTGCTGCGAAATTTAAAGAACTTGTGATGTCACTCTGCATCTTTCTCAAGCAAATGTGTTCGTTTGCACCTCTTGCAGTATTAATCGTTGCGAATCAATCATACCGAGGGCTCGCACAGGAGGACTTGAGCTGTAATCTCACTTGATGTGCTGATAAACAAAGCAGCGGCAGGCAGACGCTCTGATTAGGAATCACAGTGGTGGAAGAGTAATGAAATGCAAAGCAGTGTTGATTGTACTGACAATGTTTTGGGGAGATTTCAACTCTCGTATTGTGCTTTCTACATTTTACAGTATATGCACAAACTTTTCTCGAGACCCTTTAAAGATGTGGCTTTTCTAGTGGACATTACCATGATGGCTAACTGTTGGTGCAGGGATTGAACTCAAAGCATTCTGGGCACATTAACCACTTACTTACATTGAATACAGCGGGTTTTTGCAAAGTAGATTTTCTCTTTGGTTGGCTGTTGGTCCTTGAAAGAGCAGATTATATTAAGTATTTTTTAGATTCCTTTGTTACTTAGATGCTAAATTCCAGCTACAATGAAAACACTACATTTCTCTTACAGTGAAAACTATGCAAACCTTGAGTTAACTGTTGTGTATTTTGTTTCTTTTTGAAGGCCAAAGTAAAAAAAATTAATTCATCCTAAAAGTACAATAGAGATAAATTGCACAATGATGCTGTAATTAAATTTGTATGAAGTATCTTTAAAATATAGACAAAAATGGAAAAACAAAGTCCTTTACAAATGCATCTTTAAAAGCAAATTTAAGGCGGTTGACAAAAACCCATCAACTATTACTCTTTTTGTTCCTATCTGGTAAATACAGTATGAAAAAATGTCTTGCATGTATTAATATAGATATGTACAGTATGTACACATATTGAATTGAATCAGTTGAATTACCTTTCTAAATAAACGAATAAAACATTTCTACTAACATGACTCAGGGTCAGAGAGCACTTAAAGTTAGGGTAAATTATGTTTTTGCCTGAAAACTGTGTTTTTGTGTGGCCTGTTTGTTATTATTTTTCTTTCCAGCAAAGTACATTCTGTACCTTTACACACATCCCTCAGACTTTTCAGCTCAGTGGAGTGCACTTGTGTGATTCATATTTCAGCTGGTAACCCCCTGACATGTCTTTATAACTATCTCTACATAATTTTTTGTTAGAAAAATAGACACAGACCATCTCTGCAGAACATAGGCTTCACTGCTGTGGTTTAGTTAAGCTTATTTACAACAAACTCAGTCATGTGCTATTCCTTGTATAGGAAAGTTAGTGCACTAATCAGCCATAATATCAAAAACAAATCACCTAGGTTTGAGTCCCACATGTGCCTTCATGGTGTGGCTCTGCGGGGCCTCTGAGGGTGTGCTGTGATGTCTGGCATCAGGACTTGTGCATATGATCCTTTTATGTGCTGTGGGTTGCAGGGTGAGGCCTCCGTGGATCGGACTTGTTTGTTTGACGCATCCCATGGTTGCTCGATCGGATTGGGATCTGTGGAGTTCAGAGGTGGTTCAACAAACTTGGGCTTTTTGCCTGCAGGGCCCCTTGCATGGTATGCTGTGGTGCACTGGATGTTCTGGTGTCTTTTTGTGCAATTTATGCTCCATTGGCTTTTCTGTCGGATCGGACCAGATCGACTTGCTTTTGGCGCCCACTGGCATGGTTGAGCCTTAGGTGCCCATGATCCTAAGGTGTATATACTATACTATGCCTTTGAATGTAGCTAGTCCTCAAGCTTTGGTTAGTTTACTTATCAAGTGATCAAGTTATTCACTGCATCCATATTCATGTGCTCATGCAAGCTACTCATCAAAACATTCCAAACAAGAATCCATTCATCAGAAAGAGTTGCAGCATCATATGACAGTCCTAACTTTATACACATCTTCACATGGATTCCAGCAGTCTCATTTCCCTTTTCCATACTTCAGTCATCATTAAGAAACGCTTCTGTGCGGACTTCATAGTCCGTTCGAGAATTTGCAAATCATCTGCTAATGGCAAGCATGTACAGCCATGTTTCTCCACAATATAACATTAGCAACATGTGTTCCACTGGGAGATAATGGTCTCACAGTGGAGGCAGACAGTTTGTCTTCCATTAACAGCAGATGAAATCTCCAGGATCCAAGGATTTTTGCCTATTTCTGTTTGCTGTCACATTTCTCACAGCAGGAGTTAAATCCATGACATGAAGAAATGACAAGGGCAACAACATTGATAGCACTTAGCTGCATGTGTAAACTCTGATTTGTGCTAATTCATCATTCCCATTAGCAGTGACATTTATGAATACTATAAACTGGAAAAAAAAAAAAAGGAAATCTGTCTGGTTAGCTCATGTTATCTAGAAATCTTACTATCTGACTTCCTGATACAGATGCAGAGGGACAGGTGTATGTACTGTACATCATTCAATCTTGATTCTCATGTCAAAACTATTGAACGATGTGGAGGGCATTCATTATATTATAAATTACTGAATTAATGTTTGTGGTCCGCAGCTCCTATAACATTTGGGATACTGTCAGCATCACAAGTTTGTGTTGGTTGGCTAGGGCCAGTTTTGCCAGCTCTGACAGCAGCAGCCCAGTTAATAAGCTTTTCATCCATCCTTATTCCGTGCATGGTGGGTGGGGATTCTGGGAGTTTAGGGCACATGATGGGGTCGACTTTGGATAGGGTGCAATCTAAAAATACCAATCAGCCTACATTGGATGTCCTCGGACTGTGGGAGGAAAACAGAGTACCTGGAGGAAACCCAAAAGCACAGGGAGACATGCAAACTCCATGTATACTAAGCATAGGTGAGAATCAAACCCGCAGTTCACTATGCAGCTCCAATTAACAAGCAATAATGAAAAATATCATATCCACAATGATCTTATATATTATATCATTATTTATTATAAATATATGAGGAGGAAATCTAGGGGAAAAAACTGTCTGGCAAAGCCAGCCAAAAAAGTTGAATAGACTGAATGTAATATTTAATCAGTTCCCATCCTCACCGTACTTTCTGCGCTGACTTTCCATTTCAAGTGGGCTTCTTTTTTTGTGCAGAATTCACATCAAACTACACCTGCAAATAGGGTAAAAGAGCTTAGTCTGGCTCAGATCCACTCCCAATCAGTACCATTGTCATTTCCATAAATGCTTCTGTAGTCTGATATGCTATTGTGGAAATTGAAAACATGTTTTTCTGCTTAGATTGACGTTGTAGGGAAGCAAACCGCTTCCTTCAACAGAGCAAAGTGCATGCAGATTTGCTTTAGCTGTTCAGATTTGATTAAATTCTGTGGAAAGTTTGTGCACTTTTTGAATCCAGAATATGATCTCCTGTTTGATGTGCAGTCGAATAGTGACCTCTTTGTTTGTCTAATTTACATCAATTTGAAGAATTCTATCCTTTACTCCGCTTGCATTTCTGTCTGTCCTCTAGGTAGAATATTGGCCAGACTTTTCTAAAAAGGATTGATGAGTGATAGCCAAAAAAAACCAAACTTTTTTCCAATGTGAATGTTAAAGGCATATGCATTGTAATGATGTAATAAACAGTGTACCTGATGCTCTAGATGGTGTAATATTCTTGTCATCCTAGCAATAGTTGATGGAAAATTCAGCTATTATTTTTTCCAACGTATACGGAAATCTCAGGGAACTTAGAGCTGCCCTAGATCATGTTGCTACATGGTGCTACTGTCTGGGAGCAAAGCGACTGCTTCATCCCAGGCAGAATTTCTCAAGAACATTCCCTCTTTGTGTCCTCAGAAAGCTTCTATTCCTTGTGGATGTTATTACAGACAGGGCAAAAGAGAGCCTGTTTCCTGTCTCCCAGCAGATTTCTGTCACAAATCCTGATAGCCTTGTAAAACAATCAACTGGCAGAGGAGGTGATGTCATCACGAGGCCGTGAGTGACTTCTTCACTTGGCGTTCTCAGTGTCATGTCTGCTGTGTTCAAGCAGATTACGATAAGAGCACAGAGCTTGAAGCTTTCAAGACTCAGCTGTCTATAGTTGCCATTAGGAGTGATCATTATGAAAACTACAGTATGAACTGGAGGGAAAAAAGAAATCTGTCTGGTTAGCTGATGGGATGTAGATATATGTAGGGCAGGAAGCATAAATAGTCATTTTGAGATGGAGAGATGGACATCGACCATAAAACAACTCGGGGCTATTATGGAAATGCCAAGCTTGGTAGCAAAGATAATGTGTTCATAATTATTATTCTTATTCAATAAAATCTCATGTCAAAACTAGTCAACAGCATGTAGAGCATTAATTATATTTAATTACAAGGCTTTTTGTGGTCAGCTCCACCTGCCTGCATTACAAAAGTGATGCACTGATTTGTGTTTTGAATCTTTTTTTACACCAGAGAAATTGTAGCCCAGTATCTTAAAATAATCCTGTAGTATTACATCTTTAGTCATTAGTGAATATATATATATATAAAGAAACAAATGATGCATAATTTAGCAGAAAAAAAACTAAAATCTTGGCGTACGTGTAATATCTGTAACTAACACCATAAGTATAACCTCTGGTAGAATTATTGTTGAATGCCTACTGAAATTCCAAATCGATCGATTTTAAATCTTATAGAGATTCTGTCTACATAACAAAGCGAGCCCAAGCCTCAGCCCACTACCTCATCAACAGTTTTTTTTTTCTTTTTCGGGGAAGCATAGAAAATGTGCATTTCATGATGAAATTTATTTGAGTGAACAGTCTGGTCAAAGTGTGAAAATTGCAGGGGTTTTACCACATTCCTTTAATCTCCAGGAACCATGAATGGCCCCATATTTCCACTCCTCGCTGCTGTAATAAGTAAGGAATAAAACATGACTGGCTGTGCTGTTATATGGAAATAATTCATGACAGGGTGGTGTGATATGGTTTAAAAAAAAAACAGAGTTACTGTTACCACCGCAGGGGTGATTATTTTCTTAAAATAGCATAGCCTGAAGTGTTCAATTCGTCTTATAGCACAGCACTTTCCCAATGATTGCAAATTTTATTTTGTTTATAAGCAATAATATGTTTCTTAATCATTTATAGTTGCATTTGATGTTGTCTGTGATGCAGGTAGCTACTGTTATCACTTTCATTATAACAGGTATGACTTGTTACTCCTTCACCAGTCTTTCTCTTGCGTTTCATACTGCAATATACAGTATCATGTTGTCAAGCAACAAATGCAAATTCCTCTGTCTTGAACACCTGTCTCTTGGAGGAAAATTACTGACCAGAGACTCCTACCATAAGCATTATATAAGCATTCCCTTACAGAAGGTTTTCGCCATATCAATGCTTATACATTCAGTTCTCTGTTAGTCCTAGATTATATAGATCATCTGCATACCAATCCCTATACAGTAGATGAGTTGCTACTAGAATAATATCATAATAAAATGAGAACTCATACTCGGTACACAATCACCCATAGCATTACAATGTAAAACATCATGCCCAATATTCTGTAGGTTCCGCCTTGTGCCACCTGGGCAGTCCTGGGCCCTTGTGGCATGACACCACAAGATCTCTGGTGTCCTGGTGTCTGGCACCAGGATGTCGGCATTTGTTGGCGAATCCTTTAGGTGATGTGGGTCACGGGGTGGGGCTTCATGGATTGGACTTGGACCTTTCTCTGGTTCCATCCCATGGGTGCTCGATCAGATTGGGATCTGCGGAGTGTTGAGGCCGGATTGGCGACCGTGAGCTCATTACCTGCTGGGCCCCATATGTGGCAGGCTGTGGCGCACTGAGTGTTCTAGTACTTTTCTATCATCTCCAGCATCGACTTTTTCATGTTTTGAGCTGCATTGTCTTTTCTGTGTGTTCATGCCAAGGCTGGCCTTTGCTCTCAACAAGCATAGGTGAGCCTTGTGGGCCCATGATTCTGTCACTAGTTTATTGGCATACCATTGATAATCAGTCTTAATGTGTTTATGGTTTATGGTTTGTCATGTTATGGCTGATCAGTATATATACCTACTATGTGAATTACAGTTGGCGCCACTGTCTGAGCCATGCTATTGTAGAAAATTACTAAACTTTTCTGTGTGTAGTTTAATTTTCACGTGTGTAGGATATACTGATTTCATGACTAGAATAAACATTTAGGTGCTTCTGTTCAACTGAATTAAATTCAGTGCTTAATGGTGAATATGTCCTCTAACAACATTTTGTTCTGGAACTGACACATTCAGTTTAGAAAAGAAATAAGATCTTTAAAACAAGCTGGGGGTGACTTTGTAACATTCATAGCAGATTCACCTGCAAAACTCTATAATTGCTGTTTGGAAACTTCAGCTTCACTCCATGATGAATAATAAGAGATGTATGACAGGTGTGAGAGCAGGGTTTTGTTTACTCCACCTGTCCCGGTATCACATTGGTCTGCTAAGCTAAATTGCAAATGTGTGCCACTTCATGGATTCAGGACTTGTTAGTGAGCGCACATACCCTGTTAGTACTGTAGCTATGAGTGGAGCTCACATCTCTTACCTGGAGTGAAATAAAAGTAGGTTTGTGTGACTGAAGTGTCCTTATATGATGTTGAAAAAGCGTGGTGGTTGTGAGGAAGCTGTGGTAAACTCAAATGATGCCTTCATCTGTTGATGTCATTCGGATTGTCTGGCCCAAAAAACAAACAAACAAAAAAAACCCTAATATATATATATATATATATGTATACACAACTTGTAGACTTCCAGTTGACTTAGTAGTGGTGAGTAATGTAACTCCTGCTTCCCAGCCTGTCTTCAGAAGGAAGGAGAGACAATGTGGGATTTTAAACAAACTATAAATGTATAATGGACATGGATTTTGTCAAAACCTTTGATTGAACATGCCTCAAATCCAGAAAGTTTCTTTAAGTCAGAAGCCTGCCTGATGCTAAACCTGTTTGTCTGACTACTTCAGCCGGCTTAAGCTGATTTGTATTAGAGTAATGGACCGTCCTTCATTAAATTGCCAAAAAGAGCAGCGAATTAAAGCGAGCCTCTGTGTGCAGTGTGATTAAAGTGAGCTTAAATGGTAACACGAGCAAAAGGGTCACTGTAGAGCCTTAGGGAATATTCACACATTAGCAAATCATTAGCATTCTTTAATTGTATTTTTCCCCTTCCTTTGTTAGATAATACTTTTTAATACGTTTATCGGCTCCTCGCTTTACAGAGGTTTCCCAGGTTTCGTAATAAATATTGTCTTGATATTTTTACATTCTACTCTTGGGACATGAAAAGTCACTCATCAAGGATTTTGAAACGAGCAATATTGTGTTTTTGTGTGAAGAGATATCTGATTAATACTTTATTTTTACAGACACTGCAGTATTAAAAGAAGGACAAATGCTGGCGGTTTTGTTCTTCAAGCTTTTTATTAAGATCAAAGGTTAAAAGTGAATGGAGAAAGTTAAATTTTTAAAGACTTTACAAAGCAAAATGAAGCTATTATAATAAATACTAATTAACTCTTATTTAACATGTTGATTTTCATCATTGAAATATGTCGTTTTCAGCAGTGGTCCAGACAGACTGCTGCCTAATGATGATAATTACAGCTTGAATGAGCAGCAGATTGGTGATTAAATAGGATAAAAGAGAAAGCACTTGCTCATATTATGGGTGTGTTTGATGTCTTATTTGATGTTAAGATTTTTGGGCTTCAGTGGTTTTATAATGAAGTCTATTATATGCAGCCCAGCCAAAAAATAATAATTCTCATCGTCCAATATTTCATTGACCGCTTTTAGCTTTGATTACGGTGTACAGCGTGGTGGTGAATTCATGTGTGAAAATTATTCCTCATTCTCCCAGAACCACACTTTCGTAATTTGCAGCTTGGAATATGCATACTTCATTAGGGAGGCATACTTCACAGCTGTTTAGTCCCAATCCTGGAAGTCCTTATGGAATTGTGTGCCTATGGAAATGCTCATACTTTCACTATTAAATATATTTCTTATTTGTTTTACCATGAATCTTTACTGAGTATGTAAGTGATCTCCACTCCACTAATTATTTTTCTGACCACATTTCTTCGACAACGTTTCTTTGAATTCGAAAGTAAAGCTGCTACGTCCTACTGTAGCATCTTGCAACTACGTAACCTTCGCTCATCTATGATTCCAGTCTTGCTCAGATATCCACAGTAGGATCAGGAGCCCAGAAGTTACCAATAAAATATTTCGTCAGCTTTTCTGTTTTGCTAGTGATACCAACATTGTTCAGGGTGTCATATTCAGCAACCATAATCTTAAGAAGCAGCACATTTTTTCATTATTATACATCACCAGGCATACTCCTTTTGACTCCTGGTTGCAGCAAGAATCCAATTTAAAACTTGTGTTCTTGCACTAGATCATATTATGTATGGATCATGGTTTAATACTACACACACCCACACACCAACCAGGTCTACAAAGTCAGGGTGCTTAAATTTTAACAATGATTCTGAGACGAGATCAGCCTGCTACAGCATACTAGTTCCTTACCGGTGGAATAAATTTACCCTGCACATCTGGTCCAGTATCTCAAATACTTTATTTCTGGTCTAAAGATATAGAGTACATTTCAGAAATGAGAACTTTGTATTTCGTTGTATATAAGTATTTCAAAGGATGGTAAAAGTCTGTAAGAGATCATGTCTGACATAATATTTAATATGTTAGGAACATGACATAGAAATGTATGTAGAGTTTTATGTAGTGCAAAGTTAAATCACAAATCCACTTCGAAAGTATAGCAACAAAAATATTTATTAGATAAATTTACTTGACTTTTAAACAACATCTGACCGAATGTAGTTTTGTTATTTACTTCTGAGTCATTCAAAGTCATTAGCTACAGGTTTCTGAACAGGTTTTAAACAGTGATGGGCGAATTCAGTACTTGAAAAAAAATACTCAAGTAAAAGTAGAAGTCCTTCTTTTACATGTTTACTTGAGTATAAGTACAATAGTACTCACCTTCAAATTTACTTAAATATTAAAAGAACAGTACTTGTATTAGCTCACAGTACAGATATTTGCTGAAAAAAAACAATCATCTTCTAATAAGTCTCCTAAAGTAAATGACAATTACATCAAATACATTCTTAAGCACAATAACTAAGTACATTTACTTCCACGTATGTGTAGAACATTGATATTAGATAGCACAAAAACATGAAAAGATCTCTAAACCCTTATATGGGTTTTGAAGTTTCCAGTACAGACCATTTTAACATTTTGCATAAGACAGCATTAATTCCTAGTCTTTTAGGTTCAGTAAATGTACTTGTTGAACATTGATCTCTTTTTTAAACCGTTAATTGTAAGACTTTTTATAGAATGCACTGTAAGTATAATTCATTAATTCTTCTAAAAAAAAAAACATTGCAACTATATTAATAGACTTGAACCTCCTTTAATAAATGAAGAGTTTGCTTCAGCTTGGTCAGTTAGGTTTATACAGTAAGCGTATATACCGGCTCGACTGAATGTGTCCTCTCATCTGGCTTCTCCTGTAAATGGCAGCCCATGAATTGAGCTCTAGCAGCAGTTTAGAAATCACAGTGGGCCATTCACTTGAAGAAGTGAGGCAAAGCAGCCTACTTCGGGTCTTTACACTACATTATATGAAGCAAAAAAAGTATGAGAAATATTCAGGCAATAAACAAATAGGACAGAGAGATGGAAGCGCACGCTTGTTTAGTTTAGTTTAATACTGAATGAGCACCCTTCATGAGCATACTGTCCTTGTCTTTTTCATTTTCCCCTCTCAATTTTTCCCGCTTCCTGCCAAATATTTATGGCAGTTGACACATCCGTAATGTGATTCCTCGTGAGCAGCGATAAATATTTGCTGGCCAGATGATTGGTCCCTTTGCCACCGAGGCATGAGTATGTTGCATGGAAGGAATATTTACGAGTCGATGAGGCAAACGTCTGTGTCTGAATGAAATTTTTTACTTTTCACTTTCAGTCAGCAGAACAGTGAAACAGAGCTCAGCCTGGCCTGCGTGGTGGCATTTCTCAATATAAGGTCATTGCCAAAATCGCAGGAATTTCTTAAAGTCACATCATTCGGGGGTGTCACTCGGTGAGAAGATACAGTTTTGCAATATGGACTGTCGCTGCTTTGTCTGCTCGAAATGCCATTTCTGACATGGGTGAACATGTCAAATTTGACATGGTGTAATTTCTGGTGGAATTAGATTTTCTTTCTTTTCCAAAACACAAATCTACATCCATGTATGTGCCAATAATTGGTCTTTGTGATTATAAAGACTCCTGAATTTTTAAAGCAGAGTAATAATATCCCCACTTACAGTATGGCCTGCATTCAGTTTGACAAGACACAGGGTAATTATGCAGTATTGATTTCTGTGCAGCATAAGGACAGCTGTCCAATTACTGCCACAAATGCAAAACTATAACCTTGACTTTTTCAGGCTAAATGCTGTTCAATGGGACCAGACTCAGGTTATCATGGACTCAAAGTACAATAGTGTCCAAAAGTCTTGAGCCACCTTTAAATTCCTGATATTAAATTCAATTAAAGAAATGGGAGCAACCTCAGCAGCAACCTCATTTCCCCTCTCATCTGTTCCAACCACTCAACATTCACCACTCAACATCACCAGTATCCTAATCATCTGCCTGATCATCTGTCATCATCTGCACCTGTTTCTCACTGGTCCATGGCTTAAATTAGATGATTTTTCACCGTCTGGCTTAAAAAACAAAAAATATTCTTCTGAAACTTTCAATTACAAGAACTGGAATGAAAATGAGGGCCAAAAACGAGAGATCAAAATGTCCTTCTGGAAGCTTGGAAAACTCTTCCTTAAGACTACATAAAAAAATACAAGAAAGTCTGGCTTTTAAAATATAAAGAAATGAGGGGTGACTCAAGACTATTGCCAAGTTGTATACTTCTCACAAGGTTTACAAGTATAAAAAAATGTATGGTCTTGCAAAAAAAAAAAAAAGAAGAAGAAGAAGAAGAAGCTAGTAAGCAAACTTATACAATTTCAGATAAGTTTTGCAAAGTTTTGTCAGTATTTTTATACACATAGCTTTCCTTCTGATGTTGTAGATAGTCTTGCACTGATATGCCAAACATTCACCCACTTATTTCGGTCACAGAATTCTTACTCTTGCTTCAGTGAGATCACACTTGGATACTACAGGTGTCTATCTAAGACCTGCTGCGGTAATCATAAAGACTGCACCGTGCTCATCCTACAGTAGGACAAACGAAACATCTGTTGCAATGTCTTTGCTTTGGACGTGTTAATTACCACGCGAAGAATAAAGCTATTTATTTCCCTTTTAATTGGTTTTGGCTTTAGAAAACCCAACAGCTAAGAATTGATGGACCAAGTAAATAACATGAGGCCTGAGGACAATCAGTTGTTATAAAATTGTAGCTTATAATAAAGCTTCGGTTATTTTTGCCACACGCCTATCTGCACTTCACTACTTCAAAGTGAGCTCATGCTTTATTTAAAATAAAATAAAAAGCTGGTCTTGCAACAGAATAATCAGACAATAGAACAGGTGTATGTGTTTGTGTGTGTGTGTGTGTGTGTGTGTATTTTCTGGCTAGCTCAGAATGGGTCTATAATGTGACTAGGATCATATTTGTGCTCGGATTTTGATGTTTGCAGTAATTACAGTGTGATTTGCATCGATTATGAAACTTAAATTTTTCTGAATCGCAATTAGGAACATACAGGTGCGACAATAGCTAAAGTTGACTGCTTGTGCAATGAGTGGCACTAATGAATTTGGCACACCAGGTGTGTACGTGCAAGGTTGTGTGCCCTCGCTGAGCTCTTTTATTTAGTGTGATTTCTCTCTCTTTTCCTCTTTCTTTCTCTCTCTCTTTTTCTCTGTCCACTTGGGATCCTCCCTGGATTAGTGCCAGCCTGCTACTCCCACACATCCTCGTTCTTATCCTCTCTCATACACTTTCTTGCTGTTTTCTCATTTCTTTTGCCCTCTTGTTCTCTCACTCTATCTCTCTTCTTTGTCATTTCATTCCCTTTTCTTTGTATTCAATAATTCCACTCTTTTTCTCTCTTATCTTCTTTATATTTCAATCCTCACCTGCTTTCTGGACATATCCATGTGAAACACGAGGATTGTGATCGAAGAAGATCAAATTCTAATACAACTAACTCCACTGATGTCTTCCGTTTAGGAATAACTGTTTTAAAACTGATACGTCTCTGAGGATTGCAATATGCATTCTAGCACTTCTAGCAATCTGCACATTCATATAAGCATTCAGACATAAGTCAAGACATTGATGTACCAAAAACACTAGTATTTGGGTTTACTACTTTGTACCATAATGTAAGGCATACTGTAAAGAGGTTTTTCCCAATACAATCATAGATAATTCATACTCCCTGGCCAAGTCTGCACTGTCACATATAGGGTGCAGGCTAACACATTCTTCATCCACTACCCACGAAGCCACAGGCCATGTCAAATGACCTGCAGTATAACATTATAGGAGAACTTTAGGTCATTTTTCCCACAAAAAGAACATGCAGCACATTTGGATTCCATAGATTGAATGTTTTGGGTCGCCCCTCTTTTCTATATAATTTGCCCAGAAAATGAGACAATTGGTACAGCGCAGTATGTAACCATGCAACCATGCATGTAGATACAGTATACTGTATAACACAAAGAGAGTTTGTAAAATTCTAAAGGCTTGAAAGTCAACATTTGGTATGACCACCGTTATTATTCAACACTGCCTGAACTTAGACACGTTTTCTTGTGGCAGTGTGTTTGGATGAATACATAAAAAAAAATAGTCTGTCTCTTTGGAAGAAGATTATAACGTAATGAGGTATGGCTCAAGACTTTTGCACAGTATCGTGTTGTGTGTGTGTGTGTGTGTGTAAAACTTTTTCCCCCATGCAATTATTGATTTAACAAAAGTGAATAAAACAATACTACCCCAAGATACAGTATAGTACCCCATACCTTACTGCTTCGACAGGATTTTATAGGGTAAGTTGTAGCCAGGTGCTGCTAATAACCAGCTCTTGATTAATTGATCATCAGCAGGTGTGCAGATCTATAGAGTATCTATAAAAGCATACGTTTTGGCAGTTTGCTGATCTGGAACATTCAGATGTGTGTTAACACAATGCCAAGAGGGAAAGACATTAGCAATGGTCTTAGAGAAGCAATTGTTGCTGCACCTTGCAACATGCAACACCTTGCTCTTCTGTAAAACAGAGTATTCTAGAGGCAAATATGAGGCCGTCTGTCCTACAGCTGATCAACATCAGAATGGCTGAAAAAAATAAATGAATTCAGGCTTTGGAATGGCATAGTCAAAGTCCAGACCTCAACCCAATTGAAATGCTGTGGCGGGACCTTAAGAAAGCTGTGCATTCCCCCCCCAAAAATCTCAGTTGAACTGAAACAATGTTGTGAAGAAGAATGGGCCAAAATTCCTTTTGACTGATAAAGTCACACAACAGAACCCACCTTTATTTTGTTGCCTACTGTATCCAGGGGCACTTTCAGGCAGAATAATAATGCAGGACTAATGCGTTTGTATTCTGTTACGATACCTAATCCATGGAAGTGTGGAAAACCAGTCAGGCTGCAACCTTCGGGTTGCTGGAACTATACAGCCTGAAGCTTTGGACTTCTGCCCATACTGTAGTCACAGTGCTGTGGCACTACCACATTCTTCATCCAATACCCATTGAGCCACAGGCCATGTCATACGACTTGCAGAACATTATAGAAGAGCTTTAGGTCATTCTTCTAACAAAAAGAGCATGACCATGTCTGTAGCTCTTTGTCCTTCTTAATAAATAAAGTTTTGTCAATGCATGTGGCCAGGAATTGTCTACCTTCCCAAAAAGAGGCGGTTTGGCTGATATGAGTTATAGCCAAATACTCAAGGATTTAATGTCTTTGGTCACCGCTCTTTTCTTCTTATTTTGCACCGTCACAAATTCATGTTCATGAGCTTCATCTGAACCCACCTTTATTTTTTGTCCTACTGTATCCTGAGGCACCTCCAAGCTTAACCACATGCTGGTACTGTGTTTGTATTCTCTTACACCCTTAATACATGGTAATGTGGAAAACCAGTCAAGCTGCAACCTTCAGGATCCAGAAACTAGTGGCCTTGGACTTCTGCCCATAGTCACAGGGTGTAGCAGTTTAAACTCAGTTTTCAGACGTTGTCCTTATTGTGCAATCATAATAATTTCATCAACATACAATAATGAAATCTTGGATTTTAATGAAGAATGCTTTTATCAGTTGTTTGTAAGCAAAATACCCAAGGTGGCCTCAAAAATATAAGACACCGCTGTATGCAGTTCGAATCTTGTGTACAGTATGTCTAGATACACAAGCACAGAAGGGTGATTAGTAATCTACTAGACCTGGTCATGAACATGTATTAAATTCCGAACATGAGACAAAAGGAAGCTTTTGTGTGCATGAAATGATGCAGCGTGTCTGTGTGTATGTCTAGGTCTCCACCCAGTCCTGTGGCTTTCAAATGATATTCATCTCTCTCTCGAAATGGCAGTGTTCTCCTAGGGCAAGCTTGCAGGACTGCACGGTAAGCTCTTAAACCCAGATAAGCAGCCGCCCTGTTCGGTCCTGTTATTATCCTCATAGATGGGTTATTCCTGCAGCCTTTACAATAACATTCATATTCTGGAGTGTGTTGATTTGTGCTTATCTGACTTTGTGGAGCTTGTTGAAAATGGCAGATGGTGGATTTTGAATTGCTGTCTCATCACTATTTACACTTAGTGACATTTTGTCCTGACGACGACCTGACCTTTTGCCTTTTTGCTCGAGTAGAGTGTGCCGGAAAACGCCACAGCACTGCAGTTTGTGGTTTTGGAAAAGCTAAATCTGGCATCCTTTGACCCAACCAGAGTCGTCTAGGTTTGTCTCTAAGTTTTTCTTACCATGCACAGATTTTTTTATTTTTTTTTTACTTGATTATTCTTTTAAATTGACAGACTGTTTGCTATTTGCATAAATTTGCATACGATTACACATATAAGGTATCCGACAGCGTGGCATTTTTTTCAGCTTCTCAGCACGCTTCCTCTGAACACGGTATGATACTGCTGTTTCATCAAACACCATGTCTGTACTCTCCTCCACTTATGAGGAGTGGTTATAATCACTGTAATCACTACCATCACACTTCACAATCACACACCGCGGTGTAGGTCTGTGTGTACAACACAATGTTGTGTATCTCTTCTCTATCATTTGAATGTCTTTAAAGAAGCGTGAATGCCTTTTCAAAGATAATACGCTGCCTGGTTTAGTTCCCAGACTACAAGTTGTTGTTTTTGGTTTTAGCTCTAGGAGGTACAGATACTTAAAATTTTGCTGACTTAAAATTTTGCTGACTTAAAATTTGCCCACACCCCAAATATTTTCGGATTGTCTTGGAGCTAACTCCGTGCACTTGCTAATGGGATTTTTGCTTTCGGGAAGCATGGTGACCCGCTGGATCGTGTCGACGCCGCGTAGCTCCGCTGTCCCTGCTTTTAAACCTGAGCTTGAGTCATTGTCTTTATTGTCACCTTGTATGATTAGTGTTTCTCAGTGTT
The DNA here is from genome assembly GCA_030014365.1 of Clarias pachynema. NCBI lineage: Eukaryota > Metazoa > Chordata > Actinopteri > Siluriformes > Clariidae > Clarias > Clarias pachynema. Next base: position 17,697,141 of record JAQMYL010000007.1, on the reverse strand, counting down.
TGCCGGTTTTCTTCCACCTCCCAAAATATTGCGCTAGGTGGATAAGCTTTGTTGAATTGCTTCTAGAGGTTAGTGTATGTGCAAAGTAGGACTTGTGTAGTGGTATAAACCTAAAAAAAAAAGTCTTCTTTAAATCATTCCTCCTGACTACACCTGGTAGTAGCATTTCATTTCAGTGACTTCCTACGCATTGGTGCATTTCTGCGCCGCACAGCAGGTGTTGACAGCCTGATTATGGAAAGAGCATGTGTATGTTTGGATTTTTTTTTTTGTGTGTGTGTATGTGTGTGTGTGGCATTTTTGGAGTTGTTATTGCTTAGTGGTGTCTCTCTCTTAACCATGCCTTGCTGTATGGGGCGATGTTGGCTAAATCACATCCATGCTCAAAGTAGTGTGTGAGTATACGTGAAAGAGAGAGTGAGAGAGCACGAGAGAGAGAGAGACAGCATGTACACGGCACATCAGCGTGATAAACTCCTGCAAGGAAGCCGAGGTGAATGTTAGCGTCCGACTGATCTCATGAGAGGAGCAGAGGCACGGTTAGAAATAGGTTTTCAGAGACTGACAGAGGAAACGAGAGACGGGTGGAGAAGGATGAATATCATGAAAACGGATGGGAGGAACAGCTGGGTGTAGCGAAAAGATGGAACACAGCAGGATGGAAGGAATTGGGTGTGTTCGACTTTGTGTGGAGATAAAGAGCTGACAGGTCTCAAAAAACGCAGTGCAGACTATATTTTTAAAGCAATAAATCGGAGCAGTTATTAGCAAATATTTGATTGCAAAATACAATTTGTAAAAGTTTGGACCAAGTGTTTAGAAGCAACTAATTACTGTACAAATAGTTAACTAAGTTGTTCAGAAATTAAGGAAACGCTTATTTTTAAAGGATCAGGAAAGGAGCATTTTTTTTTTTATATAACAAATTGACTTGAAATTGCAAAAAGCAATTGTAAAAAAAAATCTGATTACTCCCAAAAGCAATCACATTCAAATATTCCAATCCAGCTGTGGCATATAGGAGCATCGCAGACATTTTGACAGCTTGTATCTAATACCAAACTAAACTGATTAAGCTCATGTCAGTCATATAGCTATCTAGCACCTTGGTAAAAGTCTGACAATCATTGTGTGAGGAAATAAATCTTAGCTAGGGAATTTTCACCCCCTTCCCTGGAGGCGCAAACATGTCACGGAATACCAATGTCCCTGTGCGCAAAAAACAAGGTCCATGAGGACATGGTTTTCCATCAGCGCCTGATTTCACCAGAAAAAAACAAAGATGTGCCTCCAATGTAGCCATATTTTAAAAAGTTGAAGAACTTGTTCTTTTGGGTCTATTTCCCAAACATTGTACTGCCTAGTTTGCACCTCCAGGCTCCGGGTTTGATTTCCGTCTCGATCTGATTTGTGTGCATTATGTTTGCATCTTCTCCACATCTGTTCGGATGTTCGGGTCCAAAGACATGCAGATTAGGCTAATTGGCGTTCCCAATTTGCGCGTAGTGTGTGAGTAAGTGTTTGTGTGTGTATACAGTACAGTACTCCAGGCCCCTCACGACCCTGTATACAGAATAAAGCATATAGATTATGAGTGACTTTAGCTTTTCTGATGACATAATTTTTTTTATCTGCTTTTAATTGTGTAAATGTTCTGCTGGGAACCAAGTGTAGGTACCACTCCCACCTCAAAGTAAATACTGATAAATAAAAGAATTTATGACTTGCTTGATTTATAGGACCCATGTCGTTAAGTGGGTGTGGCTAAGAGTCAGACTCCTGTTTTGCACTCTGCAAGAAGACAATGTGTCAAAACTTTATAGTTAAAGAAAAAAACTATACAAAAAAAATCTAAAAGGAAAGAAACATTTTGACAAATCAATTATCTAGATTTTTAGCTGTTCTATAAATAACACTGAACTCACTAACAAAGGGATCGGAAGAGCAACATGAGAAGAGCAACGGAGACGCAGAGGTCTCTTTCTGCAACAGACAAATCGATTGCTTTTAAAAATGTCCAGCCCATTGCCGTGCCATGATACTGTCAGGATCGATATTCACCTGTGTGCAGAAAATAGATACACACAAAAAACTCAGCGGGTGACGACAGAGAGCCTAAAGAGAGACGTCTTCAAAAGATAATGCATTAATGTGGTCCAGCGATATAAAATCAATTCCTTCTCTCCTCAGTAATGCATCAACACATAGGTATTGATTTCTGTAAGAGTGAATCAGGTTTTGAACCTGCTCCCACTCACAGAATTTAAAATACCCACACCCAAAAAAACCAACAAGTGCAACCAGACCCATATATCTTTGCTGTGTCAAATGCACTTTGTTTTTATCCATTTCGTTGCACTTTATTGTGTTTAATCGATACACAAACATGATCTAAATAGCTGATTGCAGATGCTTTGTATTGAGATGCTTTGAAGCCTCACTCTTTGTCATGCAGAAGATAGATAAGTCTTAAGCGTTCATTTCCAGAGCCTCTTTGTGTGTCTGCCAAAGTGTCACTGAGTGGCATCCCATTGCCAAGGCTTTTATGTAAAGAAAAAAAAAAAATCCATGTACCTCAATTGTTGCAAATTCCCATTTTACACACATTCTGCTTCCATTTAGGCAACGTAAAAGGTTATTTCCGTATTTCCCATGCACCAATGGCTTCCTGTTCTTCTCTCCAAGCATCACTTTGCAGCAGCTCTTGCACAACAGATTGCCTGATGGTAACAGACAATTCTTACTTTAGTGTGTGCTACTGTCAGTGTGAACAGTTCAGTGCACATTTGTTCTCAGGTAAAAGGAGGTGAGTTTGGGCCCGTCTTACGCTGTTCCTCTCCAGGGGATGAATCATTACATAATTTGTTTTGCAATTTTCACTCTGCATAGTCTGAGAAACCACCATGCTTGTGCAAACTCGCTGGAGGAATGAGATGGTGGGGAAAAATGACAGCAATTCAGAGTCATGTGTGAATATCGTGCCACTGTTGTTTTTTTGTATTTGCATTTGCCTTTCTTAGTCAATAAATTGATTTTTTTCCCCCTGTATTTATTTATTTTGCTGTATACAGTTTTTAATTGGTGCGAAGGCACATAAATAAGAAAGTATACACTATTCCACATATTTTGCTTCATTTTCACCCCCTATATCATTACCTGATTTCCAGGAAGGTGACAGAGGTCATGCTTTAATTGGCCCTCAATCAGTGGCCTGTGGGTTGGAATCCATAATGGAGCATGCCACCTGCTTCGAGCCAGCACCTTGCATCAACATAATTGCTCATGTTTTTGAATAAATGTGCCTCTTCGCCATGAGAAAGGCTGAACATCCAGCATTTGTGGAGCACATTTTTACGATTTTGTGCATTCTCCTGAAATTCTCAGTAAACGGATTGTCGATACATGCTGCACCAACCCAGTTTGAAAATGTGCAGACTTAAATCGTACTCATTTTAAATATAGGCCCTAATGACCACTACTGTTGTGTGTGTGTGTTGCATCCTGAGGATCTGGAGTGCATGCATAAATCAAATTGAGCAATTGAACCTTTGAAAAGCAAAATGAAGAGGCATATTAGGGTGTTATTTGGGTCACACAATTGCGTGCTCTATTCGCGGACCCAGAGGCAAGCAGCGGAACGTGTGGAGGAGGTGAATCTGCAAACGACGAAAACCTTTGGCAACAATTGTGGTCAGAAAGTAAAGCGCTGTTTGGAGAAGTGGCACACAAGGATAAAGTACAGTATGTGAAGACTTTTCACTGGCATTATGAGAGATTGGTGGCTGCAGGTACATGAATCATCTACACCGGGTGTATTAAAGTAAAATTTGTTGAGGAATATTTATGTAAAATCGCCTCGTCGGGCTGGATAAAAAACAGCAAATTTTAAGAACAAATTACCTTGTTGTGACGATGGTCTTTTTTGTTCATATGTTAATTAGTAGGTTTTCAAGTGCCTCTTTGATTTCTGCAAACAATACCTGTAGGGTAATAAGGCAGTAGTATGGGGTAGGTAGCACAGATGCAGGGTTGGCACCAGGACAGATTAAAGGGGTTAAACAACACTAACGAGTCCCACAATTTTCAGTCAAGTACACTTAACGATAAACAACAAACAGGACGGTTTTTGACAATACAGTATTAAAGACAGGTAAGTGGCACTACAGTACAGACTCTTCTCCTATAAGGTAGCTCTGGTACTTAACACGTCGAATCATATGCCGTCTTATTGACGCTGCTCTATTGAACACAAAAAGATATTTTTTGCACATACAAAATTTGTAGAGAAAATATTTGCTCTCATTCAAGCTCTCTCTCTCTCTTTCCTTCTATCGAGATATTAGACAAACTCAAATACCCTGGAAATGTGCTACAAGACTGGACCAATCAGAGACTGGAAGAAGGCCAATTCTGATTGCCTGGTTCTAATTGGCACACAAACACCCAATCAGAATTAATCATCTTCAAGCATTTCTTCTTCAACTGAGAGATGAGAGGGCCAAAATATAATTTGAGCGTGCGTGTGAGAGTGACACGAGCAAAAAACCTGAATAGTTTTCCGCTCAAAATGACAGACAAAATTAAGCACGTACTTGGCTGAACTTGTGAACACACACACACACACACACACACACGCACACATAGTAGCTGATATTAAAACATTTAATGCATCCTACCTATACTTTATCTCAGCTGATATTTCTTATTTGTGAAAAAACCCTTTTCTAATATCCACTGCCTTGATGCACCAAACTTAAGCTTCAGGTCAGATTCACAGCTCACAGTTATAGCAGGTGATATAAGTGTCATTACGACGTCATCCATGTCATCGTGCTTTTCCTTTTTCTTTTCGTTTATTTTAGCTGAATTTGTTTTTTTATTTTATTTTACACAACAAAGTATTTTATTTGTTTCTATATTTGTTTAGCTCTTATAATTATTAATACAAGTATATGCTATTTTTTGCAGTTCATGTATGGATGATGATGATTAGTGGGGCAGGTGTGTGTGACAGGAGGACTGACCACAGCAACATGTATAATATGCATTAGCCACTCGACGGTTAACAGTTTTTTGTGAAAGACCTTTATGAGACATGCATATTTATCAATAGTATTAAAAAAACGAGGAAAATGTTAAAACCTCTACATATACAGTACACACAACAGTGACTAAGGGTCAGTGATACTGTATGTCTTTGTTTAATCCTGCCAAGAATCATTGCAATGCAGTAGCAGTTTTCCATTTTCCATGCAGCTCACTGAGGACAAATTCCTGAATCCTGGTAAAGCCTGGTAAAGCATCAGCAGCACCATATTATGTCATTTCGAAAGATATTTAAATGAACGTAAAATGTTCCTGCAGTCCCTTTTTTTTTTCAAAAAAATTGCAACACCCACGAAACTACTTATGAGCTCGACAACAGCGTTCTCCGCAGGTGCAAACAAGAAAATGAGCTTGGGTGCAGAGTAACAGATGGCATTAAACGGGTGTGAATCTGGCACATTTTCTAATCGGCTTCTTAAAGAAACAATGAGCCGACAGGTGGTAAATTCTCCAGGAAGCATGGGACTGTTTCCTAGGGCGCAGTTTTCCTAGTATGTGATCTTTTCCTGTTTCCTGTTACGAGATAACTCTTTATCTTTTTTCCAAGTAGAAGAGCAAAGCAAAGCACTTTTGCAAAAATAATAATAATAATTCAACAGACATGTTCATACATTCTCTATACTGTATACACTGCCTGGCCCAAAATACGTTGCACACTGTAATAGTGGGTTGGACCGCTTTTAGCCCTGATTACAGTCCTGTGGGATTACTTCACCAACCTTTTGCAATGTCACAGCATTTATTTCTATCTAAAGCTGCGTATGTGAGTTAAACCTCTCCATAAAGTCTTCGCTAGCGCATCCTAAAAAGGTTTCGATGGGGTTAAGGCCCGGACTTTTTGTCAGAGGTGATGCTGGAGTCTCTTGGGGCCCTAGGCAAAAATTTGCAGTGGGCGTCTCTAACTAGCATTCATCACCATTACCCTCTAAGTAATAAGCAATTTTGTTAGCCCCCTGGGCCATCTACTGGGCTGGGGTCATAAGCAGTTGCCTACCTTGCCTGTTAACACACAACACCTCTGCTCAGTGGTGGCCAGTTCATGTGTGAAAGTAAATCCTCATTTCCCCAGAACCTCTCATTTACAATTTCAGTTTGGTGAATCTTGGCATTGTTTTCCCTGATCAATCTGGGAAGAAAAATCCATTGATGATCCATGATCTGGTGATCAGCTGACTACATTTTTATTGCATGCAACAATGTTGCTGAGGCTAGACCTGACCATCTGAAGCAACCCCAGATCATAACACTGCCTCCAGAGCCTTGTACAGTGGTGCATCATGTCATGTGATTCGGTTCTTACCCTGACACGCCCATCATTCTGGAATAGGGTCAGTCTGGACTCATCAGACCTCATGACCTTTTTTCTTTTTTATTTAAGGTTAAAATAATTTTTGCAGTTGAAACATATTAACCACTACAGTAATTACCTAATCAGTGGACTCTTAAGTTTTTGGTTCCAAACAGTGACTTTTTAACTAGTTTATTACATCAGTAAGTGATAAGCAGAAGCTATGATGCATCCAGTATATACACTGAGTCACTCACTCACTCATCGTCTATACCACTTTATCTCATGTATAGGGTTGTGGTGGGCCTGTGGCCTATCCCAGGAGACCTACAGTAGGGCACGAGGCGGGGTACACCCTGGATTGGCTGCCAATCCATCACAGGGCATACACAATTACACAAACTCCCTCACATTCAACATGCAAGCTCCATACACACAGAAGCAGAAATCGAACCCAGACCCTGGAGGTGCAAGGCGACAGTACTAAAACAGTGTGTACAGTATGTATATATTTATTCACAGTCTTCTGTGTGCCACTGTGTGCCATCAGACCTGAGCTCAGACTTGAAGCAAGTAAACTAAAACTTCAAGTCAGCAACTCTGCCTGCTCAATCTACATGAAGCATACTCTTTTCCACAACTGATTTAAAACTAATTTCGAATTTACCTTATTGTTTTATTATGGAGGTTAAATAGTAGCGGAAATGAGCAACAGGTGAGAGAGACGTCAGAGGAAACTAAGCCTAATTCATTCAATGAAGTAGGGTTTTCGTATGATTGGTGTGTGTGTGTGTGTGTGTGTGTTTTTCAAATATTTTGCTAGCTGATCCTCCTCGAGTTCCGACTGTGCAGCTCTGCTTCATGCAGTTTGACATAAATGAAAATCTTCCCTCTTTCCTTACATGTTTCCTAAATGTTTGAATCCATTCCTGTGGAAAAGAAAAGAAAAGAAAACAGATGGCCAAGAGACAGCTCTCAAAAACATTACTCGTCCTTTGGTGCCTTTTTCACACTGCCTTTTATTCCGCTCAGATGAAAAGTGTGCTCTGTCTTAGTGTGGTTAATAACAGGTCTGGCGGCTGCACAAATAAGTAATTAAGCTTTTGTGTTGCAGCTCGTGCTTCAATGTGAAAGGGACACAAATGGCCCTGTTGAGGACGGTTGGCATCAGAGAATGAATATTCTATGCAAATAGGCTTCATGAGCGCAAGCAGGCCTGTCATTTCCGACTGCTGCTGTGTGGGAGCGAGTCTTTATGAAAGAGGAAAACAATAACAGTAATGAAGCAAATGTGCCAACAGACGAATTGTCAACAAGCTAAGATTAGATTTCTCCATGATCATCTGCACGGCAATGTGTTATCACCACGTTGATTGATGTCGAAGTCCAGCTGGCAGGAGGATGTGGGCGAAATTGATGAGATGAATGAAATGTGACCCTCATAAGGACTGTAGTGAAAGCTTAAACTTAGGTAATAATACAGTGCTGAAGCATGGCAACACATAAAAATGAAACTGCACCAACAGGGGACTGCAATATTATTATTATTATTATAGAGACAGGGCACCATTAAAGACGCCTGGCACACCTGTGCCACTTACGCAGCTGAATGAAGCTGAATTTTTACAAGAAGGCAGAGCTCAGGGTGGTGCAGGCGATTGTTATATGTTCTTTATGGATGCAGATCTTTATGGTTTTCTTCCAATGTTGTTAAGTTGACCTAGTAAGTTTAACTTACAATCTCGAGCAGTTATTTTCAGCCTTATAAAACCATACTCCTTATATAATTAATTAAAGAGACTCTTATTTAGTAATGTAATTTAAGTAGTAATTTAATAATGTTTTGGCACAAATAACTTTTGAGAAAACTTCTAGTGACATCTTTGCCAATATGATGTGTGTGATTGTCGCTGATGTTATTTGGTTTAATTGCAAAAACTCCAACTTCAGTTTATGCATTGTTAACATTAGTGCACCCCCCAGCCCCTACTACTACTACCACTCAGTCGGGAGCGCCCGTGATTTCCTTTGAACAATGTGATGCCAATCAACCGCATTTTTTCAAACTGCTCGCTCACGTACTGTTGGGGGCGGCATAACACACTCGGAGGACATCGCTATCCGCTTGCGCGAGCTCACAGACGCCCCTGATTTCCTGTAGAGCCCTGATTAATGTGGGAGCACTAAGTACCTCTCATCCCTCCCCTCTGAGGGAGCTCGGCCAATCAGCTCTCTCTAGACCTCCGACTGCGAGAGGTTACAGCATCACCCGGGAATCGAACTTGCAATCTCCAGATGATAGGGCGAGCACTTTACCACTGCGCCACTCGGAGGCCCCTTAGTGCCATAGAGATAGAGAGTAATAGAGGAATGTTTTTTGCTTCAAATCCATCTTCAGTTTCCAAAGGTATCTTCTAACACCGGTTCCTGCCTTTGATTAGAGTCGGCATCCATGCCAGTGTTTAACCGTTCAATCACAAGACTGTCATCCTTAATCATTGCTCTTCAGCAGTATACCAAACCAGGGTAAGGAAATTGCTGTTGATTTTACAGCACATAAATCCACCCACTTGCCCTCTCGGGGACATGTGACATTGCAGGGACGTTTTCCTGTTTGAGACCTGCAAGGTTCTCGGCTAAATTAAAGATTTACGACGGGAAAGGAAGTGCATTCTGTCCCTTGAATTTAATTATTTGATGAACTCCTTCAGTCCACTAGCCAGACTTATTCTTCATAAAAGAACAGTTTAGGTCACTAATGAAAAAAAGAAAATTTACATCTCACAGGCAGATGATCAATACAGGGCTCCATTTTTTTCTCCTTTCTTCTAATCACATTTTCACAGGCAGAAAAAGAAAGTAGAGAGAAAAAAAAGCCAGGCTTTTTGTGTTCAGGAAGCGTATATAATAGAATATGAACAGATGTACCTGACTGAAAATGGTCCATTTTAGCCATAGAGCAGCTTTTGTGTGAACATGATGGACAATTAGGGCGCCCTAATGTGGAGCTGATTGAGACCTGAAAGAGACCTGATTGGGGATTGAAAAGCTTCTACTGATCATTCCTCTTACCCTTTCTATCCCTCATGTCATCACGTGGAGTCAATGAATGATGAGGGGTCCCTCTCTCTGACAAATTGTTCAGCCCTAGGCTACTGCCAGGAGCTGAAAATGTTGGACACAGACTGCATTTTGCAAACTGACTCAATTCCATATGAGTAGTTTTGCTAAACCCTACACAGTCTGTAACACTAACTGCATATACTGTAGTACATTTCAAACCCGTAGAGCAGGGGTCGGTAACCGGCGGACAACATTTCAGTCGCGGAGCCAGAAAATGATTCCAGTGGGCGTAATTCAGCAACTCCACTTAACGCTCGCTAGACGTGAACCATATCGTCTTTGGTGGCAGTGCCTGTGTTGCATCTTATTCGAGTTTATCGCATACATTTATGTAAACTATTTAGCTGAAGTCAGCTCATTGGCCCAGTGACTAGCTGCTGGACCGAAGTCATTATTTTCAATAAAGAGAGGTTTCACAGATTTTCATTTTGTTTACTCTTTCTGGTCCGATTAGAAACTTGACGAGATAAAGTCGACGGAGAAACATAATCCTGAAGTATGAATAAACAAAGAAGTATGTGTTTATTCTCCTTGTGCTTTATACAGTAAAACAGATCTCCTCTAGTCGAAAGCATTAGTCAGAAGTGGGCACATGAAGCACTACTGTGAAACCTTAGATTGTCTGTAGCCATGAACTAAACATTAACGACTAGGCATTAAAAGATAACTGTTGTCATGTCCCCATTCAGGCATGTTAGTGGATCTTGTAAACAAGGAATTTATGATTTTTTTTTTTTTTATGAACTTTTTCGCTAAATACGTCTGCTGTACGGAATAGACGCTTGCTCTCGAACGTTTTGATTCTTTTTTCAATCTCACAATGAGACACCATACCCTGGAGAAGCAGGAAGAGAAATTTTCTCTGTATTTAAAAGACCTCACTTGCTCTATTACCCAAATTATTACTTTAACCTTCATCATCTAGGACAAGCATTAACTTAATGTGCCATTATGATCTTGGTACTTTAAGCCCAAAGTGAACAGGCCTTGGAGAAGCAATTACAGACTATCAAAGATAAGCACCCTTGTCAAGATGTTCATGCCCTGCTGTCGAGGAGAAATGTGAATGCCTCAATTTACAGGTGTTTTTGCCCAGTGGTGTACTGTATCTCAGTGACTTGAACAACCATTTGAATTCGACAGCTTCGCCAAAGAACGACTTAAACGAGTTGAGTGAAGTGAGCAGGTTTTAAAGGATTAATATTCAAGCTCCTGCCATTCCTGGGTTTCACATAGCTTTTAAGCACCACGGAGCCTTTTCAAACAGCCGTCGGTAACGGAAGAACGGACGCAGTGACCAAGGCTCGGAAAAGGTGCGTGTAATGAAGGAAAAGTAGAAGCCTGTCGTCGCTCGGCACGAAACAATCCTCCATTTAGGGCATCCTCTCGTCTGGGTGTACTTTTGTGACTTAGGAACAGAAAACCTACTGCATGGAAAAGGAATGCTGCAGAGCCAATTATACACATCAGCCGCTCAGTACCTTAAGGTTTTAATTGCAGTGAAAAAGAAGGTGTCCGGTTTTTGAAGAATTATCGTTCTTTGAAGGACTGTATGGTTCCCATTCTTTCGTATTCATTCTTTTTCTTTTCAATCCTCTTTGTTCTCCTGCTTCTCTTGAGTTGGGCCTCAAGCTCAGTTTATCAACTAAACATTGAGCAGCAACTGCGGGAGGCTTTGATTCTCCTGATTTTTTCTTAGACGCATGCTTTGAAACAAGATTCTTAAAATCGACTTGTAAATAAAGCTATATCTTAGCAGACGATTCTGCCATCCCTCCGCTTTTTCATTCCAATAAAATATAATCTTCAACAGCCAACAAGTCAGAGCATTCAGAGGAATGACAAATGAAACCTTATTTTCGTCCACATGGCGATGATTTATTGAGATGCTTTTTTGTTGTTTTTTTCACACCTATAATCTTCCATTTAACCCCTGTTTTTATAAACTCTGACTGACTTGGTATGTGGTAGCATGGAACGTTTTTTTTTTTTTTCCTGAAAGGGAAGAGAAGGAAATCAAGAAGCACAGAATGTACAGAATGCTATTTAAGGCTATTCAGAATGAGAATGAACAAAATGACACTCTTGGCAAGATGGAACATGCTGCAATCAATGTAGACTTCAGACTAAAGTTGTTCATTTTTTACTTTAGCAGCAGTTTGTTGTCAAACAGTGCATGCTTGGCCAGAGACGCTCGAGCACCTTACTGTCAGGAATACGGATCGCTGTCGATGGCTGCCGTTGCTGCAATTGAGCTCCAGTGAGATTAGAATGAGACGAAGGGACAGATCAAAATTTTGCACATGGTATAAATGTACAAGTATAAAAATAGAAATTAATTCTAAGTAAATTTACTTTTACAAATATACAACTTGAAAGTGTCATCTAAAGCAATTAACCCATAATAATGAAGCAGGGAGAAAATGTCTATTGTTTGCAAAAAGATAAAAGATGTGATTGCAAAAGTATTCACCCCTTCTTCTGATATCTCGAAATTAGGTCCAGTGTATCAGAAAACACACACATGATTTAAAATGACACACATACCTAATATACATATACTGTACACTCGCTAGTCAAAGCATTAGTCCGAAATTGCGAACCTGCGTGTGAAAATTATGAGTTATCATGCCTAGATTCATGACCGACCCTTTTAATTTAATTTCTATTCCGGGTTATAACAATACGAAATATGTAGAAGAGTTCAACGAGGCGAATACTTGTGCAAAAAACGGCATCGCTCACTTCTTTATACGCTTTATACAACCTCTTTTTTTCTGTCACTGGTGCATTTAGTCAATCATACTTTATAACCTGACCCTGAAACATGTCCTTGTCCATGCTTTCACTACTTATCTTATTACATTCTCTTCAACTTGCTTCACTGTAAAACGGATAATAGATCATGAATATCTGCTCGAAGCAGTTTGCCGTATTCCAGCTTTCTGAGGAGCAAGGCTGTCAGTGTCAGTGGTAGATTAATGGGTAAGCTCCAAATTTCCATCTTCCACATGCACCAGGACAGCAAGCTAACCAACCATTTAATGCCTGTATCAGACTTGTAAATGGGAGACAATTTGGAGAGAGGCCTTTCCATTAACGTCTGTCTAGTGTGGAGATGAAGTGAGCTTGTTGTAATGGCGGAGTTCGCCTGTTATCAGTGTTGTGCATCAGCTACTGTTCACCAGACGCCCGCTCGAGTTATGTGTTAGCATGTCAAGCCGTGTTAGGGCCTAGATGTTTGAACAAAGAAAAAACATAAAAGCACAAAAACATGGTGTATGTACATGTGCTGGTCTGTTTTAGAAAAGTTTCCAATTCTTCGGAATTTCGAAATGGCTCAATCAGTACTTCGTGCCACTGGTGATGGAAACCCAAACAAATGAAGGACACAGATTCACTCCTGATTGCTCGTTCCTGCTCACGCTTTAATTTGATTGCAGGCAGTCATGACAGACTGATTGCCCTGGGCTTGATTCTTTTACATACCTGTGTGCAAAGTGTATATATGGAAAAGCAAAGGCTGTCACTTACTTTCGCGGTGAGCATTCTTTGCATTCCTAAATATAGAAGCAAGAGGGTAGAAGAGAATTTAAAATCTTTCCTTCAGACAGTGGTTTCCCCAGAGAGTATCCTTTATCCTCTTGACTTCAGGGCAGAAAATTAGCATAACACTGTACATTGGCTCACAGCTGCAACATTGTGGAAAGGAACCTTCAGCACCTGTTGAGCATGATTTTACCCACCTCTCATACATTACTGTCATTGTTTATAAGGCTCAGCTACATGTCAGACATCACTAACCATGACAGGCGTCTGGATGCTGGAGAAATATCTGAAATAACAAAGACATGCTAAGAGAGAGGTGAAATTATCATCTCTAATTATGACAAGTAGTTGTGATTGATGTGATTTTCACAACGGTGGACCACTCACAATATTTACGAAACAGCAGCACAAATTTAACCAACTTAACGTTTTTAGGGGCAAACTGGGTACATGTCTACACATCTTTGTATAGAGAGTAACTCCTATCCATACAAAGGTACTAAACTGTCTCCATGCATTTGCGCCGTCTTTAATCCTAACTCGCAAATCCTCTTTAAAAAGAAACCCTTTGTCAAGGTTGATGGTCTTCTATGTCGCCGTTGTATTTAGACACCTTACATGCGTCTTGGCTTTTGTAGGAGTATATATATGTATATATATATATATGAGAGAGAGAGAGAGAGAGAGAGAGAGAGAGAGAGGAGGAGTATATTATATATTGTGTAGAGCCATATAACTGCTCAAAATTATATTGTATCAAATAATTTCGCCTTACACAGATAAGGACAATGACAAAGTTATTAATATAAAACCTGTTTTCTGAGGTCAACAATTTTGGCTTATTCTCATTGAAGGTCAGTAAGCTGTATGCTTATGGAGTTTGTAGGTATGATATCATACACTAGCTTTGTGTTGAAAGTGTAATTTTACATGAATTACTGTATATCTACTCTTTATTAGTCATGTAATAAGTACATTTCTTTTTTTCCCCCCCTTAACATCCTGGCTATATTCTGTTGCTGTTTTTTTTTTTTTTTTGTGCCTTGATTCATTTTTTCACTAATGACTATGACATTCAAATCTCCACCTCAGCCAAACTCTTAGGAATGCATCAGCGACATTCAGGCTAGGATTCTTCTCTGGCATCTATCTCCTGTATCCATTTCTCTCTTACTAATGATTAAGACATTGAAATGTGCAGTGAATAGAGATAGGAGGCAAGTGTGTTAACCCTTTATAGGTTTTAATTATAGGTGAATTCAAGGGCTGTAAACCAAATATACATCACAGGCAAAAAACAACTTAAACAAGGATAATCCATAATGAGAAATTAGGAGAACAGGCCAGATTCTAAGCCTCATATTTTGCTTCCAAAGAGCCAGACGTGAGCCAGACGTGAGGCAGACGTGTAACATTCCTGAAGGACGTTTTTGGCTTTCATTTTCAGTCCAGTCCCCGTACCTGAGCAGTTTCAGAGGATCTTTTATTTTTATTTTTTTTTTAAGACACATAATAACTGGTTAATCATTCAAGCATAAAAACAAGTAACTTAAGCAACGAACCAGTGAGAAACTGGTGCAGATGATGTCAGATATTCAGGTGATTAGTATGCTGGTGATGCTGAATGGCAACTTTACTGTACTAGCCAGTGGGGTGCTAGACGCTGTTGAGTAAGCATGTATACTGTGTGGCTGTCGCATTAAAAATGACTGAGTGAGAGCAAATTTGCCTTAAGATTGAACATTCCTCTGCGGACAACTATTTGGATGATTCTGAAGGCCTTTGGGAACAATGCAATGAGTTCAGAGCATAAAAAAGTGCGGTTCAAATGCTTGAGAATCTTTTAAAAAGTTGAAAATGATCCACATTCTGGAATGCTTTTAAGAAGCAGGACACCTGAGAATTCTTTACGTGTTTAGCGTGCAATGAACAAAGATCAGTGACTGACAGTGCATGAATGAGAAGCATAATTAAGAGTTTATTACATGTAAGCCAGTGATTATATATTTTCTGGACAGACCTCATATATGTATAAGCTATTGAAAGAAGAACTAATGTAGGACAGGTGAATACAGTGGGGGACAGACCAACAATGACATTACAGGGTGGAGACCAAACCAAAACAGCAACAAAGGCATGCACCAAAGAATAAGAGCGCATAGAGAGACCAAGACAAAAGACATAACGTGACATGGGAACTACCAGTCCCTCTCTAAAGAGGTGGAATTTCACGATAGGCATCACTGTAGTTGAGAACTGAATCAGAAGAAACTGCACACTACTGATGCTATTGTCATGTGGCACTAAACAGGAGCCCTATTGGTGTTGCACAGCAGTTGCTCAGTTGCTCAAAGCAATGTCCCGTGGCAGTTTGACTCACTTGCAGTGGGTGTCCTGCAGCAATCAGTCTGATGCCTATGGATTGTCCTGTGGCAATCTTGTATTGCAGGCAGTAATGTCCCATGACGATGACTATTCTGTTAGACCAGCTACAATTTTATTTTTACACATTTTACAAGCAGTTGTTTTTTAGGTCGTATGCTGTT
This sequence comes from Clarias pachynema, assembly GCA_030014365.1. Taxonomy (NCBI): domain Eukaryota; kingdom Metazoa; phylum Chordata; class Actinopteri; order Siluriformes; family Clariidae; genus Clarias; species Clarias pachynema. The sequence continues at coordinate 17,681,529 of JAQMYL010000007.1, read as the reverse complement.
TTATGAGTAAAATTGTGGTGACAAGCAGCAAATTAGACATTCATAGCTGTACATAAAGATTTTTTTTAGACTTCTTTTTCTAATAATGTTGACATTTATCTACCCATATTAGTCAAACTTAAAGATGCATGAACAGCATTAAAGCTGGGATCCTCCACTGGCCTACAGTATTTACTCTCTATTTCTGTTTTTGTTGAGTTAATGATTAAGCCATCTATTCAATAGAGAATTAAAATCCACCATGAACGATCTAAATGCAAGGAATCTGAATATACACTATATGGACAAAATTATTCATCCAAACCTGTTAATTATTATGTTCAGGTGTTTCATATTATTTCCACTGAAGGGCAATCTTAATGCTTCGCTTCCAACTTTGTGGAAGCCTTTTCTATTCCAACATGACTGTGCCTCAGTGCACAAAGCAAGGACTGTAAAGACATGGTTTGATGAGATGGTGTGGAAGAACTTGACTGGTTCATCCAGTTCTTTGGGATGAACTGGAACGGAGATCACGAGCCAGGCCTTCTCATCCAACATCAGTGCCTGACCCCATGGATGCTCTACAGAATGAATGGACATTGATTCCCACAGAAACACTCCAAAATCATGTGGACGGCCTTCAAAGAAGAGTGGAAGTTGTCATAGCTGCGAAAAGGGGACCAACTCTATATTGAAGTCTACGTATTTGGATACAATGTCATTACAAGTTTGTCCAAATACTTTTGTCCATATAGTGTATTTATAATCAGAATGTTTACATTTATGGTTCTTGGCAGACTTGCTTCAATATCTGTCTCTATCAAAAAATATATCCTAAAACTGGTTCACTAAGAGTGTGAAAAGATATGAAAAGAAATCTTCCATGGCGCAAAATATTTATTAGGTTTAAACATTTGTTGGTTAATGAAATGAATCATCTCAAAAATAGAGGTTTAGTCCTTTATTCTGTCCAGTTCTATTCTCTCCACTCCTCATGTGTAAACTTTGCTCAAACTGATGAGCTTTACAGTAAATGCAAAGCTTTAATGGTCACCAGTACCGGAGTCATGAAGCACAAAACAGCCGAAATACATCTCTGCCTCATTTGAGTGCAACTGCATTGTGTAGTTTGTACTGTATTTCATTCTGATAATTGGAGTGCAGTATCTGAAATTCTGTTTTTTAAATTTAAAAGTTACTGAACGCTAAGCGACAGCAATTTGTTTGTGATAGCTTCTGCGGCATCTTCATTTTTTTGAGACCAAAGTGAGCACAGTTAAATTGTAAAAATAATAATAATAAAGATAATAATAATAAAAAGAAGAGTAATAAATTCCTACAACTTGTCAAAGAAAGAAATGAACTATTCAGTCAAAATGAGTGGAACGTTCTAGTTTCAGTTTATCCTTTGATTTTTGATCACCTGTCCAAATGGATCAATGAAGTCCACTTACACCATTTTAATGGAATTTGCATCAAATCGAACACACGTCTAAGTTTCATCACTGCACTTTCTCCCGTGTTAAATTTGAGGTTATGGTGTCAATTCAGACAACTCATTTGTGCATATTTTTGTTCTGAACCCATCTTATGATTTCGGAGCAGTGAGGTTTCATCCTTGCCTTTTACATTTCATCACTCTAATTTCTCATTCTTTCATCGTAGACTTTGAGCCTGAACTTTTACTGCTGAAGGGACTTTTTCATAATGAGAACCGTTTGCTGACAGTTTTCTCACAGCTCTCACAGGTTTCCATCTGCACATTTTCTCACAGTGTGAGATTAAAGCAGGGAAGGTGACTGAAAAAAAAACCCTTCTTCCTCTCACAGATAAACCGATTCTCTATTCCGCAAAGGGGAAAGAGGTTACAAATCAGTTCTTGATGGTGGCAGAAATAAAAGGCTTTACCTTCAGCTGAGTCTGACAGGTGTAAAAGTCTTCTGCAAAGAATATCACGCACTGTGTGTATCCTTGCATGTGAACACGCGAGCCACGTGGACCTTATGTCAGGAAGAATGAGCACGGCTACATATGTGTGTGATCAAGTGGGCTTTAAAGTCACTCTTTGCATATGGTCTACAGAATTTGTCTTCAGGCTTTGGGTGTGCATGTGTGTGTGTGTGTGTGAGAGAGTGAGAGTGTGTTTCAGTTAAATGCACTTTTATTAGGTGAATCTGTGAGACAGAAGGTACAGTACTGTATGTGAGAAAGGTATTTTAGTCGAAATGCATGTGGCTTTTTTTCTTCCTTTGACCTTTTTCTTATCTCGTGTTTGCCCTCATTGCAAAAAGCACATAGGTCATTTCAAGCAGAAAGTGAAGAGATTCGCTAATTCTCTGCTTCATTCTTGGCTTTATGTTTCAGGATTCACACGATTTTATTTATTCGTCCCTGAAACATAGATAGCAGTGTGATTGTGATAAAAAAAAAAAAAGAAGAAAAAAAAATGCAGCATGACATAACAACAAAGCGTATCCAGTTGATCATAGATATTAAAGATGAAAATATCAAAGGCATCAGTGTCTTTATAGCATAGAGTAAAAACAGAGAAGTTAACAGAGTTAACAGAGTTAACAGAGAAGATTATACTCTTGTAAATTGTGTTAATTGAGTTCATTCATGCTGTAGTCTGGGTTTCTGTAGTATATAGTAATAATTTAGTTGTATATATTTTTTGGGAAATAGGATCGGCAAGGGTCATTAGAACATATTGGAAGCAAGTATTGACAAAAACTCAATTCTTCTGGAAAGAATTGGTGTTTTTGTTTATACTTTTTGTGGGATTGGGTGTGCATGAGCTTTGTCAAAGGTTCTCTATCAGAGAACAGGGTTCGGAGTTTCCGCAGTAATAGGAGATATTGGTCAAACTCTCTCAGGGATAAAGTGCAATTGGTCACTGTGCCTTTGGTAAAGGGTAGTATCGATGAGACGTTTAGTGGGATCGGGTGCCATGATCACTAGTATCTATGGGAATGGACAGGTTTGCGCAAAGATTCTTTAGGATCATTTCAGATTAGTCAGAGTGTATGTGGGAGAGGAAAGGGGTTGCTAAAGAGTGTATTGTAAGAGAGTAAGTCAGATATATCAGACTTTCTGCAGAAGCGCGTAAGGTGTCAAGAGTGGGTTGGATTGGTCAAGATTGGTCAAAATTTCTGTGCAATCTGGAGGAACTGGTTTCTGCAGGAAAGGATGTGATTGTTGGAAGAGTGTCTGCAAAAGAAAAGGGGTTGGAGCAAGCTTTTTTTCATGGTAGAGGACAAGGTTGTTCAAGATTGTCTGTTTTGGTTGATTGGTCCAAATCCTCCAGGAGTGTGTGCGATTAAAAAAGAAGCCAGGCACATACTGTACCTCTGCTAGTATACCTTTTTTCTTTGTATCACATGTAAGCTTCTGTAGCTTTAAGCTTCCGAAGGGTTTATTTGTTGCCTATATGGTAAGGTGAGACTTGATGGTGAAATTGTTCACAAAGTGTGTGTACTGTATGTGTGTGCACTGCGATGGATTGGCACCCTGTCCATGGTGTATCCCGCCTCGTCCCCCGAGTCTCCTGGGATAGGCTCCAGGTCTCCACGAGTTTTTTTTTTGCATCGCAGTGGTACATTGTGTGTATTTTTATGATCATGTTAAAAAAATCTTTGAAAGAGATCACAAGTACATGCTGGATCTGACAGGTCACTTCTTTATGCTAGGGCTTAGTGGGATTTAGAATCTGAACATCTGATATGAATTCTTGAAACATGCTTTACATCTTTAATCGTGTTTGTTGAAAGTATATATATCAAGTCTAAAATTTATACGAAAGTGAAAGTTCAATTCACAAGACAGAAAGGCAACATTTTCTAACAAGCAAACTCTTGTTAAAAAGTTTGTTATAATAGCTTTGTTAAGGTTGTGGAGCATGGTTAGAGTTGATCAGCTTTATTCGGATGAAATACAACAAAATCAGTGATTTAAATGTATTATTATTATTATTATTAGTTGTTGTCTTCTTTGTTAATAAGGTCAAGTTGTAGAAAGCCTTTGACATGTGTATTGGTCCAGGTGTTCGGGAGCTTGCAGGTGGTCTTCTGCTCTGCCTTCCAAACATGCTCCAGGCTGTTCTCATTGTCCATTCAGCTCTGTCAAGCTGTGATTGAAAAACCTTTTTGAAAAACTTTTGAAACACAGACCTAAATAAAAAGCTCAGCCTTTGGCATGTTCTTTTGAATGGTTTCGCTTTTCGTCACAACCTACCTTTAAGTTAATTAAACTGATAATAAAGCTGTCCGCCTTAGCCGTTTTAGGAAATGTGCTTTGTGATAAACACACTGCTACTTTCAAAGAGAACGAGGGATTATGCTGCCATTTTTTCCGTTCTGAAAGAGCTTGAAACGTATATCATTTTGAAATTCAGCGTTGTGCTTGCTGGTTTGACAAAGCTTTTCTTTAATCCACTATCCCTGGCTCATATTCTTATCTGTGCAAGCACCATCTGTTGCATTTGGGATAAAAAATATATATATATTTTTTCTGGCTGGCTTGCTGCTCTGTACTTCATGGTGGAATTGAAACAGCATGTATGGCATTTAAAGCAACCTGCTCATTTTCTCCCTGTCCTGTATATGCTTTTATTTGATAATATGCTGAAACAGAAAATGCAGGCCAAAACAATGTAAGCAATGCCTGGAGTGGCCTCGGATGTGTTAGGCAAGCTGTGTAGGCTACGTGATTTGCCCCTAAGCATCTTTTCAAGGTCTTATGAGTTCACCCAGTAGCATGCACACATTCTACACTTTTCAACTTTCTTATCTTTTCCACAGACTGTCAAAATCCTGCCTCTGCTCTTCATGACTGATTGAGAAGGTATCTCAAGTATTTTTCATACAGTATGGCTAGCATGGGTGGTTGGAATCTTTACTGACAAGACGTACGCTTGCCTTGTTTATGTGCGGTCAAGTTCCAGCACTTGCTATGGCAAGAATTTTCACAGTGATATATTAGATAATAGAGTGAGATTCTCATCTACTGTTTTAATGTGAATTACATCATTTTCAAAAGTAATGTACGGGTAGTGCTTTAAAATTTTGGATCTTTAATTCCATGAACAAATTAGTTAAGAGAAAACCTTAGCATAAAAACACTATAAGTAACTAACAGTTTTATTAATTGTTTTTTTATTTTATTTAAATTTACAGGTGCACTAAGCATTTCATCCTATTGATGAGTAAAATGAGCTACGCAAATAAGCTTTATTAATATTACTTATGGTCTATTAATTCTAAAGCTTATCATTTTGTAATGTTACAGTAACTAGTGCAGAAAAGAAAATTAATCAAACCAATCAATGACAACACAGTTTAGAGCTGTTTACAGATTAATTATTTTGTAGGTAAAGTTTAGGACTGAGTAAGAGGAGTCTTGAATCTATGTAACATTAAGCATGGCTCTGTGTAATATGATTGGCTGATTGAATAACTGGATGCATCTGCAGATAGATACATGTGTTCCTATTAAAGTGGCTAGTGGCGATACATTTAAATGTACCGCATTTGCTTTTTCATATCATGGCTAAGGACAAAAAGTTCGATAAAAGGAGATTCCTGATAAAGGGTGAAGGAAATAATTTGTCGAAAACAAATCGCAAACCTCACAAATCGATCCTTCTCCAGCATAGTCAACAGAATAGTAATCTGAAGGACACACAACGAGTCAAAAAAATTTTTTGGACAGTTAGGTTAAGAGTGGTTTAGCTTTTCACCTATAGATTACATAGCACTTGTAAAATTTGACCTTTGTAGATGTTGGAGTTTGAAGGTGATATGATGTGCTGTGTTAGCAGTAGAAGCTCAATCCGATTGCCTCTGTCAGCACTCCTCCATGTTCCATTCTTGGCTTGAATCAGCTGTATATAAAAATAGCTGTAAAAATAGCTGTTCTAACAACAGCAGTGTCAGAGTGCTCGGATTCCTCAACGGCCTCTGGAGGACACCTTCGGTATCTTTGTACCCGAACCCTGAACTATAATGTGGCTCTCGTACATTTCAGATTTCTTATACACCGTAGGGTCCCAAATCTCACTACACACAAATGTTTCGCCTGGTGTGTCTGAGTCAACAGGCAGTGCTAAAGTTTAAACGTGACTCTTGAAAGGGAATGCTGATGTACTGTGGATACGGACAGCTGTGATGTGAGGGTGCCGAAGATATCGCAGCCTGCTGATATTCAATACGACAGCATGACCTCGAGTGTGATATTGCTTTTATACAACAGTTCTATAATTGGTATTTATTATCAACAGATTATAATTTGTTTTTATATTTAATCAGTTATTTGTCTCCGACCGACTCCGACTGGCGACCGACAGTTACTGTAATTTACACAGGTGAAAATATTGTTAAATTATTACCAGTACTACAGTACAGTAGCTCTGTGTACCTACAGTAGTCCAAAGGTTGAAGAGAATAAACCTGTGAAACAGACAGTTAAACATCCCAGTGGAATTGCATTCTGTGTCAGCACTCATGGAATGCCTCTTGTCCAAGCAAATGTCTACACCAGAACTTCCTGTTGTATACTTTTAATCAGAGGTGGAAAGAGTAATAAAATTTTGTACTCAAGTAAAAGTACTGTTACTTCAGTGAACTTTTACTGAAGTACAA
>JAQMYL010000007.1:17650623-17674886 GCA_030014365.1 Clarias pachynema | reverse complement strand
TTAAAAACTACTTTAAAAAGTAGAAGTACACAAAAAATCTACTCAATTACAGTAATGCGAGTAAATGTAATTCATTAATTTCCACCTCTGCTTTTAATTATACAATAGAGTTGTTAGCCTAATGCTAGACAGCTTTCTAGTGAATATGGCTAGCTATTTATTGTCGGATCGCTAAGCTGACTGGCTGATATTAGTACAGTAGTGTGTATAGGGACATAAATGACTAGCCGGTGTAATATTACAAAAAGCCAGTATGTCATGCTAATCAATACAAGCTATGAAGCAATGAAAAGCTAGTTGTGATTTGGCAGAATGAGCATGTGTGCAAAAACAGGGTTTTAATATTCATGGAAAGTAATAAGGACAACAATATAACACATTGAGGAGCCCTACACAATAAAATATTGATGTTATACTGTATGGCATTTTTGTAGCTGTTTCATTCTTGCGCTCTTGCGAGACATGCCAGTTTTTAATGCTAGATTTTGAGTCCATTTTTTGGTAGGCCACTCAGACTTTATCACCCTTTTGCAGGCTTTTTGTGTCATGAGCAATAAACAGAAGGCTAAAGCAAAAGGTTTGGTTGAACCTTGTCTTTTTAAAATTGACATTTTCAGAGCTGCTGTTGCTTTCAAGAAGTCACATGGAAGCAGTTAAGAGTGCATGTTTTGCACAGTTCTGATGCCTCAGCAACTTTTTTTCACGGCAGCTTTCATTTTTGACAGATGGAACATTCCAAAGGCTCCTGTTTTTCTTCCACACCCTTCTGCCGGATTCCCCGTGTTGAGGGAAGTGGGGTTATAATCTCTTGAGCCATTTCTCAGCCTCTCTCTTTTATAGCTTTTCCTAATGACTTGGTGTTGTAGTCCCGCTCTGTTTTTATATACAGTATTAATGAAGTCGTTTTAGTCAGCGTGCCTCTTTGGAATGTTTCCAGCATGATTGCTCTTTATTCTGTTATGTCAGCGGCAGTAATTGAGATCACATGAGGAACAGAATACAGCAGCTCAGGATGAGGAAAGAATCAAAAACAATTAGGATTTTCCTTCCCTTCTGTTGACGTCCATGTGGAAGCGTCGTGGCTCTTTTTGCTTTTACTGGATCTCTGGGTTAATAAAGTTCTTTGTAATTGCTGGTCAAGGCCCTATAAAACACAAGTGTGTGCTCAAAATATACTTTTCCATTTAAAAAAGTGCAATGAAAGGAAAGCATTAGAGAAGCAGGAGCGCTTAAATTATAAGTCTGGAGAGGGCAAATAATATGTAATTTGTCTTTGTGGGTTAGAGTAGTTTTATTGAGAAAAAAAAAAGATTCAAATTAAAAGGAAGGAAATGGGAAGTTCAGAAGGGGAATTCTGATGATAGCTTCTAAATAATTTCCAGCTAATAGGAAACCTTGAGCAAACATCTAGGTGACCAGTTAGGATAAATTCAGATCATAATGCCATTTAAACCTTGTAAGTATTTAAAATAAAATATTTACGAATAATTTATCAATGGTAAATCTATGACAATATGCATTCAGCCATTCAAAAAATGTGTTAACCCATCTCAGATGAAAGTGTCACATTATAACAAGGTTTCTTTGTTAAGTTTTGCTGGAAGATTTTTTTTTTTTTTTTTAGGATAGAATTTGATAATACACAGAATGTTGTTTACATCAAAGATATCGTAATCATTTATCAAAATGAATGTGTACTTACAGTCTGTACTTTGGGTGACCTGTTTAATCAATTTTACATTATCATTGAACAAAAAAAAAATAGAAAGAAAGAACTTTGCAGCAACACTTTGCGGGGTGGTGACGTGGTTAGCACTGTGGCCTCACACCTCCAGGGTGAAGTTTCAATACCTGCCTGTGTTCCTGGATTTTGCATGTTGTCCCTGTGCTGGATGGGTTTCCTCTGAGTACTCTGGTTTCCTCCCACAGTCCAAACGCAGATTAAGCTAATTCGTGTTTCCAATTTGCACGTAGTGTGTGCTTGTGTGCCATGCAATGTACTTTGCCTAGTGCCCCGGGTCCCCTGGTATAGGGTCCAGGCCCCTGCAAACCTGTACAGCATAAGAGGTATAGAGAATGACTGAATGGAAGTGGGAAGAACTTTTCTTCTTCTCTTAGTATTCAGGAAATTCGTCAAGCTCAGCATAACTTGTGGAATAATGCTGTGAAGGACATTTTAAAGGTCTCAGAGGTCTCCTCAAAGTGTTTCTGTTAATGCTCCATCTAAAAAAAACTCTTCAGATAATTAATTTTTTTTCATACTTCAAACTCCCTTTGATTTACTGTACTCCTCGTCCAAATGTGGCATTTCGGTATGTGCGTAACTTGTGTCCCAATGATATTACATTTACAATTGTATAATAAAAAATAAATAAGTAAAAATACACCTTTTAAATTGGACCTATTGTGCAAAATATCAGTGGGACACAAGTGGAACCCCAATCATAGGCTCATCACTTGAACCGTTATTGCTTGTACTGTAGCTGCCTAATTGTTTGAACCTTGAAAAAAATCTCCTAAATGGTTTTATGTATCCTTTTTTTGTTTTTATTATTATTATTTATTTTTGACATTTTTTCCTCTTAGTCTTAAATGATGAGGGCGCAATTAAGCCTTTCCCTTTTTTATTTTTCTGTAATCCGAAATAGTTTTTCTCCCAACTCAAAATGAGATTCCAGAACCCTATGAGTAATCTTTGCTTTGAACTGCGTATTATCATTGCTAATTTATCCACAGCCTTGCAAGGTTTAATGAGAACTTGGATCCTTGTAGAAATACATTTAAATCCATAGGACACTTAAGACTGTCTGTGTATGTACTCATGGGTGCTGATAGAGCAGGCCGGGCTTAAAGGGAGGATGTGGAAATGGCCTTTCAGGCTGGATAGTGAAGAGCAGTGCAGGTCAACGGATTTTCTGAGAAGATAGTCGACTATGTCAGAGATATTGAGCTTAAAGAGAGATAGCATTGCAATGCCAAATCCCAAGAGCTGGGTTGTTATCGCGCTGCTTCTGCTCCTGTCGGGGTGACGTATTGCTCAGGCAGAGTGACTTCCAGGCCTGGTAGATTCACACAGAGCTGTCTGGAATTGAGATATACTCAACAGTGTGAATGCATGCAAGAGTCTAAAATAATAAGAGTCTACAATGACATTCCCAGGAAGGTTGCAGCTCTAATTTAGCTAGCTAATTGAATGAAATGGGTAAACTAGTAATGAAATTCAGGTCACACTTCAAGAAAGTGTTTGAAGCAAAGCATCCGTTACCAAAAGAGGGTACGTAAAGTAATGTAAAATCAAGTGAAATTAAAGTATACTGTATTTCCCAAGTATACCTTATGTAGTTAGTGTACGAATATCAGTATAGCAGTAGTATCATTGTAAATGTACTATTTCAATACTTCTTAAGCCAATAATTGCCTACTGTTTAGTTTATAAAATATTATAACTTCAGGTTACAAGTAGTAAACTTTTTTTAAGTAAAAGTTTTATTTTGTACTGCAGCTATATTGTAAAACACACTATAAGTTAATATATACAGTAGATACTAATGATGTCATTTTACCCGATTCTTATTTTATGAAAGTATTATTATTATTATACATACAGTACAACTACTGGATTAGCAACGTTATACTGCAACTTATGCAAATGTAGCATCATAGTTGTGGTTTAAACGTATATAGTATTTTTGTTTATTAAAGGGATACTTTAAAAGGGTTTTTTAAGTCTGTATTAAAGCAAAATTGAGGTTCATATAAGTATGCTACAATAGGTCTCGGTCTGCACTACAACTGTGATGTTTTTGTGAGTATACTGTAATTACACGGGGTCAAATTTTTTTTTATCTGAGACTTATATGAAACTTCTGCAGTCCCAACAAATTCAATTGCATCATTTTTTCTTTAAGTTGCTGTGTATTAAGTACAATTTTTAAATCGTACCGTTTCCCATAAATAGCAGTATAGCCAGTTCAACTTATCTGTAAAGCTATATCCAGACAATAAGATAAAAATATAAATATGTATGATGAAACACGTGTAAATAAAGATACCTTGCTGGCTGCACATACCCAAGAAGGAATGAGTCAGTTTGGAGAAACATAAACTATAACTTCACATTCAAAACTGTTTCACACTTTAAGGGGTACAGTAAGTATATAAACAGCTTCACGTGTCTTCTCAACAGAATTTGCAATTAATTGTATTATAGTTCCTACTTATAATTAATACAAATCAAATCAAGTAAATGAAAGAAAATGAAAAATGTAACAAAACTCATCAAACAATGACAGGTATAATGCTTATTACAGTGATATAATATTATTTGATATTAATAATATAATATTATTTATGACCCCTTCATAAACTGCCCTATCAATCAGATCAATCAAACTCTCGAAATCAAACTCTCCCCTTGACATGTACTATCCTGTGCATTATTCCACTTTTTGGGAAGAAGTAGCATTCCAAACGTAACACTGGATCATTGGAATGGGTGCGTGCATGCGTGTATGTCTGTGTTTGTGTGTACATGCATGCATGCATGCGTAAGTCTGTGAAAGAAGTTAGCGTTTACTACTGATCATTCTGATAACAAGCCGGCTGAGACAAAATACTTTCAGCAGGTTCAGGGTGAGCTTTATGGAATAGTGTAGTACATTAAATAACACTGACAAAACACTATTTGCTTTTCTGCTGAAATTAAAATAGTACGTTTAGTTCCATTATTTATTAAATCGTACTTTATGTATTCAGTTTGCTTATAATGTGCAGAAACAAGACCTGTATTTTAGGGGTAGGGAAACAAGACCTGGGTCAGGTGTAGCTCAGTGGTTAAGGCATTGGACTACGGTTCGGAAGTTCCCAGGTTCAAACCCCACAACCACCAAGTTGCCACTGTTGGGCCCTTGAGCAAGGCCCTTAACCCTCAACTGCTCAGATGTGTAATGAGATTAAAAAAAAAATTAAAAAAAAGTAAGTCGTTCTGAATAAGAGCGTCTGCCAAATGCGTAAATGTAAATACAGTGGCTCAAATAAATCCCTACACAAGCACTGTAAATGCTGCTGTATGTTATGGTTTTATTTGAATTCTTGGAAGATCAGCCAGTTTCTGTGTTACTGTTAATAACATTGTGTACATAAAACATTTCCACCCATGTACTTTAAACTCCAAACTAAAGGACAAGTCTACTTGAACTTTATGCATAACAAATACGTAATAATACTTTTCTAAAGTATGTCAGTCAAATTAATAAGTACTGTTATAGGCCAAAGTACTGTATATCGAACTTTTTTTGTATACTTGTCAGTTTAAACCCAGTACACTGAAGTATAATCATACTTACTCATTTTAAGTTTAAAAGACATATACTAATAGCACACTTGAATAAACGTCTTTTCAGTAAGGGACGTGTCATTGGTTTTGAGAAATCATTGTTCTTATACATCTAAGCTCAGTTAAAAATGATGCTACTGTTGCAGGTTTCAAGATAGCTGTTATCTCAGATTGCACAGTTGTACATTAAGTCAAACAGAACAAGCACTTCATATGAGTTTCATAAAACCCCTTTTTATCAGAGCGAACTGTACTGTATATGAAATATAAGACAAGCCTTAGGAGTTCATTGGGACATTTCGCAAATGACACCCAAACAAAACTTTCCTTTGTATGTGGGTAAATAGATTTGCCTAGACCCAATTCCTGTCTAATTTGGTCATTTGATCGAAACCAACAAGGGAGGGTCAATCTATGTGTACATATGAAAAGCCAGCCACAAAATCTTTTCATCTTCTCATGCTGAGCCACAGGGTACCTGAACACACTTGGAGAAAAGTTCGAACTCTTCTTGTCTGTATTCATGAACCTTTAGAAGCCCAGGGGTGTCTAGTGCCACACTGATTGATAGGGATGAAATTAACGTCATTATTTCCTTCAAAAGAGTATAGCCAATTTTCTACTCTTGGACTCCTAGCCATAAATGATGATGGGATTGTCGGGATTCCAATCTACAATCGCTCAACGCTGAGTTCTTTCACGCCACTTAGGAGATCTTATCTAAGTTGCTTGTAATGTAAAAATTCCATTTGCAGACTTTGGGCCACAGCAACCGAAAGTCATATGACAAAAAGATTTCGGCTGCTGATGCTTTTAGTTCTTTGACATCATTTTGTCAATATTTTGTCTTGCACAGGATCAGATACCACATAAGGTACATTTTTGAAATTAATGAATAACTCAGGGTTTAAGGCTCGTTGCTAAACTGGAAAAAAAATGTTTTGTCTTTGATCATGCTTGTCGAAAATCAGGATATGTTGCATAGACAGTATAAAGATGAAGTTCTGAAAATCAGTTCTGTAGAGGTATAGAGAACAATAAATGCGAACAATAAGCAGATTGAGAACCCTTAATGGAGGTCATTGTGTTCCATTGAGACACTCCTAATTACTGGTGCATGACTATCGATTTTCGTGTAGATCATTTGAGAATTATTGAAGTACCCATAAACAGTCTTGTTATTAATGATATTTCCACCATCACACTATTCTGTATGCAAATTATTAACGAGACCGATGAGTGTGTCATAAACAGTGTATCGACACATGGCTGAAACAAATGGCCTACAAATCAGCATGCAGTCTTGTGTTCCTGAGATTTTTTATTTGCTGAGTGTGTGTGTGTCCTCAGCAGGTATTTGACTCAGGGGAAATCAGTCATTGCATTAGCAAACCCAACAAAGGGATTTTCTTTCATTTTTCTGACGTTGCAAATGAACCTGGCCTCAAATTCAACCATTTAATCGGGCTTCTCTTTATATTTGAACAGCAGATGATTGGGAAGGGGTGGGGCGGGTGCGCTATTATCACTTGTTGGTGTGCAAAAGTGTATAGCAAAATGTTTTCATCTGTTCTTCTTACAGTACATTTAAACCTAAATGTAAATGTGCACTGAAATATTGTGTACATGTTGACTTTTCAGATGTGCCTACTCCATCCTTGTGAGCACAATTTAAACATTAACTTAGTTTTGAAATGTTTGTTTGTAAGAAAATGGCAGAGTGAATTTTTAATATGTGTGGAATTTGCTGCAATGCTGGTTCTGGTGATTGCTGGTTCATCTGCCCTAAACTTTGTCTTCATTTTTCTGCCCTGCAGCTCTGATCTAATTGTGAGCGAGACATGGATTGTGTGACCCAGCTGGAGATCAGCTGCCCTATAGGAATAAATCCACCTGCACCTGCTGCTTCCTGCTTCTCTGGAAAAAAAAAAAAAAGCATCTGTGATTTCAAATAAACTCTCCAAGCCTCCCGAGTCTTTGGTCTTCATTGGCGATACTTGCATATACAAATGCACATGCGGTGGGGTGCAGAAGATTATCAGTGTGGTCTTAAAAAAAAGTGCACAAGTAAAGTGCACAAGTGTTTGCGTGTGCAAACATCGCAAAACACGTCAATGTCCAAAATACGGTTAAGGACAGTACAGAACCGGCTAGTACGAAATACCAATGTGAGTAGAGTGCAAAACAATCCATTATAATACACTAAATGTGATGAGTGGAGACATGACTTGCTCATACAGTGTATTTTGGCAGCCTATTCAAAGAATGAAGAATGCACACAAAATAGGGAAAAGTAATACTTTGGAAATGTAGTTTACACTTAGACAGTAGTAGAGGTTTGTGCAAGATGTTTTCCTCCCATTCAATCCCACCCACTCCTGAAGGAATTCTGACCAATACTATCTACTCCCAGAGAAAAGCTGTTACTGATGATGAATAAATGAAAGCAGTAATCATTTGGACATCGTATCTATCCAGACACATAGTTAAAAAAAAAGAATTAACTAATAAAAAATCTGTTTCCACAATAGTCTCATGGGAAAATAATCCCAGTGCGCACCTCTAGACTGTGGAGCCAGTCGTCAGCTCCTAGTCATATATTTTAGATGTAGTTAGTTTTACCTGATGAATCTACTATGCACTTCATATGAAATACATATTTTGTACATTTCACATTGAACTGAGTGATAATACAGTATAACTTTGTTCAACATGGATTTTAAAACTGACTTTTCAATGCATTTAAACTCATAATTCTATACTTATACCTAAATAACCAACACAAATCAAAAAATCTGCAGAAAATAACAGCACCAAGGATCGAATTAATGAACCCAAATAACTTAAAAGATGAGAGATTTTCAGCACAGCGTTAAGGAGTCGAGGTTAGAGACAGGACACGTTAGTGTGTGAACAGACAGGAGGCTGTTATGAAGAGCAGAGGAACATTTCGGAGTGTAAACATCACTGTAGAATATCAAATATAGAGGACAGGAAGATGAAACGTGTCAGCGGAACTTGAAGAAACTGGGGAAGAATACACACAGCTCAAGTTACTGTTAGAAGTACTCTTTAGCTGTTCTTATACAGGTACTGTATATGCCACATCAGGAGTACGTTTACCTCTAATTATCACCTTTGCATTAAAGTTTCAATTTAAACTTGCATTTCAACCTAACTCGCACATAAGACAAGCTCTGAAAACAATCTTAAATACAGTAGAAGCGCAAATCTAATTAGAAGTTAAGGAACAATACAAATTATCCACAAATCATCTTAAAATCGCTCTTTAAAATCTAGAAATGAAAATCAAAATATAATGAATAAAACAAGCAACTTACTTATAATTATTAAAAACAATACAATAATAGTGTTATTTGTGTTATGTATTATAATTAATATTGACAAATGCCTAAAACAAAATGGCGTCAGCAAAGTTCAAGATATACAGTACATGAGTTCGGCCAAAAATCAACTCAGCTTTCATTTTAATACAAATGGTCGTGTCTTAACCAAAATATGTTTGGTATGAGAAGTTTTTTGTTATTTTTTGCACTGAGCCAACACTGCTAAAAAAGTAAGGAAAGTTTATATATGCAAAGTTAGCATTGTGGAAACTGGGTCATTTTGGGGCTGAACTATAACTCTTAGAGCAGTAACAGGAGCGCAGGTTGTGTCTGCTCTATAAGTGTGTGTGTGTGTGTTTGTTATGTAACTCTTTACACAACTATAGTTAAACAAATGTGTTACTCTTGCAAAGTGCATTTATCACACATGTATGTACTGTATGTATACTGTATATCTATCTATCTATCTATCTATCTATCTATCTATCTATCTATCTATCTATCTATCTATCATAAATCTGTGTTTATGATGTTGTTTCGTCTGTGTCAATGTGAGCAACTCCTGATTCAAATCTTTTAAAAATAAAACTCATTCACATCTAATTTTCTGCTACTGATTCCACACCTTTAACACAGAAATACACACCCAAACCAGCAAACACACACTGTGTACTAACTCAGCTTGCTCGGTGTGGCCCAGAATGATTTATTGATGTCTCTTTCTGCAGGTGCCTTGAAACTCTGTCTGGCGGAACTCCACTGATAGCACTGAAAAATGAAGATTTGGCTTCTACTTCTCGGAGCATTTCTGCCCATTATTCAGGCTGGTACGTCTCTTGTTTCTCTCTCTCTCTATCTCTTTCTATCACCCTCCCTCCTTCTCTCCCAGCATGCTATATTGACATGGAAATCATGATTTATATTGTCATTCAAGGACACGTGTGTTACAGGGTCTGTAAAAATAATAATAATTATTATTATTATCAGAAAATAGATGTCTGATCGGATATTAAACTTGTGTCTCTTTGTGCCGTTCTCTCACTGTCTCTCTCTCGCTTTATCTTACTGTATTAATCTGCCTCATACCTACACTATCATATATTATTCTGCTTATCTGTGCTCCACTACTCGCCAAGAATGTGATCAGCCTTTTAAGCTCTCACGTGTCACAGCATTTCAGAAATAAAAACAACACCCCCTGTTATGTGCTAATACCTTATGGCCTTGCGTAATTATTCACCCCCTTGAACTTTTCCATATTCAGCCATGTTACAACGTGGAAGGGATCTGAGCTGAATTAGGATTGTACTGTATGTCATAACTTTACATAGGATAAAATATAGGGAAGTGACTATAGAAAAAAAATGAACATAGGTATAATTAAAGTGCGCCATGATATGAGTATAGGACATTCTAATATGGGAAGCCACTAGAGCTGTTTTAGAGCATATGAGCAAAATTAACACATGGTCGTACATTGTACACATGAACGCAGGACACACATAACCTGTATTTGTATTTGTTGATATGGAGAAGTCTCCAGTATCAGCTAAGAGTAAAGCTGAAGTTTCCAATACACAGTATATAAATAAATATACAGTATATATGGCAATTTGCTGTGGAATAAGAGGAATAAACCAATTTAGGATGCTATTCTATTGTCATTGAATCCAAGCTCATCGTCTTGTAATCCTGTTGATTACTTTCCAATAATATCATGCTCTAACGTATTTCGTAGCCTACATATTGGATGTTAAATACTAAAGCCCCTCAATAAAAGCAGCCAATTTTAAAACTAATCCAGCTGTAAAAACTAATTTTTACAGCAATGGAAACAGTCCAGTAAATCCAGCAGAACCAGTCACACTGCTTTTACAGAGATTAATTGGTCTCTGTGGGCTTAGTTCACAGAAACATGCAAGTTTAGGCATTTATTCTGATTATTTGCAAAGAAATCGGTTCGAATTTATTAGTTAGACCAGGACGCAGGATTAATTTATCCACGTAATCTACAGGAACTTTTAAAAGTCTCTAAAAAAATGCCAAACTGCCATGAAGGAAAGACAGAGAAAGTGCTTTTGTGAAGCCCCACCATTTATACACTTGTTCCCTTGTGGTTCAATGTTCTTATGGATGATCAAGGTCAAACTCAACCTTTTCATATTTATAGAGGTATAAACATGCTCTTTCCTTTCTTTCAGCCACTTTATTGTAATTGCAAACAGAAGTCAGCACTGGAACATTTGCTCGCTCGCAGTAATTATGACCATGAGCATTTTTTCTCTGCCATGCAGAAATGATTCTTCATTCCCTTTACAGGATGGTAGAGGAATTTAATGCATCAAAAGTGCCTTTATTTCTTCTTTTTCATGCCTACTTTTATGCACATAACAAAGAAGGCAAGGGTTTATGTAATTGACCAAATGCATAAATGGAATTTTTAAAGGATACATAAGTAGGGTGACTTTGACTGGTTTGCCGTAATCACAGCTGCACTCGTGTCTGCTTTTATGAAAGCTGGGCTTCCTACAGAACATCGGTCCATTAAGAAGGACATCATAGAGTTTCACAGGGGTTTAGGGTGAACGCGGTGCTCTTGAGTAAATTCAGTAAAAATGACCATGACAGTTCGTTTGTTTTTGCTATACACTTAAGGCATTTGAGGTTGAGTTCAAAACATGATTATAAAAGTATAGGTCAGAACTTACAGTTAAACCTGAAAAATGCCAACTTTTGTTTGAGCCCCCATGGGAGCGGCAGGTGGATTTTGTTGCCGCCTGTGCCCTGTTAGATTACTTACTGCCTTCGTTTCTTCCACCCAGTCTGTCGTTGGCCAATTTCTGCAGGATGTCCTAGACAGGGCTGCTTGTGTTCTTTTGGCATATGCTTTCATGGTGTGTCTCCATGTTGTCTTTGGCCAAGCTCTCTTGTGTTTCCCCAGGTGTCCAAAAGAGGACTGTTTTGGTGATGATTTTTTTTTGTGTGGATTTTTTCATAAAAAAAACATGACCTATCCACTCCCATCATCTTCTCATAATACAGTAACTGTAGTCATGTTTTCTTATTGGCATTTGTTGAGAAGGTCCTGCCTAGTGATCTTCTGAGGCAAAATCTTGTGTAAAAGGTAGACAGCTTGTGTAAAAGGTAGACAGCTATGTCTGTCAACCTTCAACATCCCGAGATAGGGAGGATGCAGGATGCAGACAGTTTGCATGTTGTTAAAGGCTGATATTTAGATTGATTTTTTTAATGACAAATAGCTCTGGGTATCTCCCTTAGTTTTGAGCCCTGGGTTTTGCCTGTGAAGACTACATTATTGTAGTGATAGATGTAAGATGATAAACTAACATGTACACTAGAGAGCTGTCTATGTGAAAAAGCACGCCATTTTCAACCTGACAAAAGCGTGGATGTAGATCAGCGCCATTGCACAAGCATAGGGCATAGCCTGTACAACAATTTGAAATGTCCTGAAAAAGAAAATCACGGGTGTATTAACAACCAGACATAGAACAGGAAATCTAAGGAAGCAGTGGAGACAGAAACATTGCAAGAACAGGCAGTAACATCACCATCAACCTCCACTAGGCAGAGAGTGTAAAAAAGTGGCAAAAAAGACTTAAGGAGCAGAAATATAGAGTCCATGTAAACCATCAGCAGTTAGAATCAGTTCGGGAATAACTTTCAAGATAACCTCTACTACAGGCCAAGATGTGGAGAAAGTAAGGATCTGCTCATGATACAATTTATAGGATCTTATAAATCAAGCCCACTGGAGGCAGTGTCACAGCTTGGGCTTACTGTACATGGCTGCTTCTGAAACAGTCTCACTGATCTTTATTAACGATTTAACTCAATGGTAGCAGCAGAATGAATTCAGAAGAGTACAGAAACATTCGGTCTGCCAATTTACAGATGAATGCATCCAATCTAATTGGGAGGAACTTCATCATAAAGCAAGACAATGATCCAAAACTCACTGGCAACACAACAAAGGGCTTCATCAGGGCAATGAAGTGGAAGGTTTTAGACTGTCCAAGTCATTCCCCAGACCTTTATGCAATTAAACATTTATTTCCCCTCCTGAAGAAGAGACTGAAGTGAGTCCCTTCCCCACCCCCGTCCCGTCCTCCATGCAACCGTTTGATGATGTCACCTGCTTGAGGTAGTGATTGCAGGCAAGAAACATTCAACCAAATATTTGCTATTTAAGTATATTTTCCTGTTATTTACGTAAAAACTATTCGTTCTGATATTTTGCTCACCTACAGTACTAATTGCATGCTTTTGGTTTCAGAAACAAATGTCTTCAGTGTATAGCAAAAGCCTTTGGCCTTGCTGTTCCGATGTCCTCCGAGAGGACTGTATGTGTGTACATGCTAAAAATGTTATAAGGTTATCTCTCATATTTTGTGTGAATAGGTATGTTTACTGAAATTAATGAAGTTATAAATGTAACTGCAAATGAATGAATGAATGTATGTTATTTTTAGATGAGGGGAAGTGGATCAGAGCCATTGCCTACTTTTGTTATGTACAGTACACTGAAATGATTTCATTAATACAATTAAAATAATATACAGTACTGTGCAAAAGTCTTGAGCCACCGTTCATTTATTAATATTTTGCTTCCAAGGAGTCAGGGTGTCTTGTATTTTTAATGTGGTCTTGAGGAAAAGTTCTCCAAGCTTCCTGAAGGACCTTTTTGTCTCTCATTTGCAGTCCAGTCCTTGTACCTGACAAATTTCCGAGAAATGTTTTTTGTTTGTTAAGCCACACAGTAACCTATGAATCATTCAAGACTTAAAAAGAGGAAGCATTAACCTGTGAGAAACAGGTGCAGATAAGGACAGATGATCAGGCTTGTGATTAGTATACTAGTGATGCTGCATGCGGATGCCCGCAGTATACCATTTGTTTTCTCTATTTCATTTACATAATTTCATTTCATTGAATTTAATACGACAAAATGAGAGGGTGGCTCAAGACGATTGCACAGTACTGTGTAACTGTAATTTATGAGAAAAGTACAAAATTGAGAAACAACCCCAAACTTCAATTTGGTAAGTTTTAAACACTCCTACTGCAGATATTGTATATACTTTAGAGATACCCACATAATTAATTCTACTCAGGTAGCATCGTTTCTAAGTGAAGTATTAGAAAACTGGTTGATTTCCAGGCAGAATTAATTGAACAGGGATTCTTAAACGGCTCTTGTCTTGCTGTGTTTTACCATCTTTCTTCTTCTTGTGATCTTAAGATAACAAGGCTAAAAATGCCAGATATCTTTGTGCCTTCTCGAGTGATTAAGCCGTTAAATTAGAATGGCATGTATATGAACAAAAGACCGGGATTTCCTCCTTTTTTTTTGTTTGTTTTTTTTTGGAGAAGGAAATCCTTCATTGTTAAGACTTGTGCATAGCCTGTGTATGATCATAATACTGAACATTTTATTTTTGAAACTTGTTTTATAAAATCTGTCCTGTTTTAACTTGATCATCTCTAATGTTGACAGATTTATCTATGATACTTTTAACAATCATACTGTAGATAAGGTCATGTCAACATCTTCATAAGACGACTTCTTTATCAAAGCAAGTACTTATTGGTAGGTAATTATTGTAAAAAACAACCAGTACGTGTTCATATTGTATATGGCGTGCAAGGCAGCACAGTGGTTTGGTGGGTTCGATTCCTGCCTTGGGTTTGCATGTTCTCCCCGTGATTAGTGGGTTTCCTCTGGGTGCTCCGGTTTCCTCCCACAGTCCAAAGACATGAAGAATAGGCTACAAATTCCCAAGTTGACAACTTACGTAACTCCTTACGTAACTGCTAAGAGATACAGTATCTCCAGGGTGAGGAGTGCAGGATGGCACGTGGATGGATAAAAAAAATAGAAAACATTGGGCTTTCCATGGTAGTGAGAGACATATCCCAAAAATCTTGTTATAGGCAAAGTGAATTCTTCCAGGTACTGGAAATAAAATGTCAAAATCTGTTTTAAATCCGTATCATTTTCAGACTGTAAGCATTCAAAATATGGAAAAGGTTCATGAGTGTAAATACCTATGCATTATACACTTCACACTCAATTGTTATTTATATGCCTGGTGATTTAAATTATACAGTATTTATCCTTTATGTATACAGTCTATGTGTTTATGCTCTCTGCAGGTTGTCCGGATCAGATGCCTGGGTTACAGCCCTGGACTCCTGGCTTCAGTGAATCTCACCGTGTCACTATCGGCTACGGCCGTAAACTGCTTCTTACCTCCTCCGCCACCGTCCACTCCATCGAGATCCTTAACGGAGGTATTTCCATTTTCCTACTACCTTCCTTCAAGCCTCATAAAAATCAATCACAGGGGATTTAACGTGTGTTTAACGGAAAGGGTCATGTGCTTCACTTAAAGGAGAAATCCATTCACATCTGTCCTGCTAGTAAAGAGCATGCTTGGGTTAATGCTGCAGCTTCTGGGCCATAAAAGGAAAGATCACAGATGTTTTGGGTTTGAGATCGAGTCAAGAGTTCTCTGTTCTCTATAGGAAAGCTTGTGATTGCTGACACTAACCAGCCCATCGTCCTTCGTGCCAAACACATCCTCATTGGAAACAATGGCGAGCTACATATCGGCAGTCCTGACTGTCCATATAAAGGAAACCTCACCATCTCACTCTATGGCAGGTAATGCAGGAGCTTCATTATCTACATAGGACAATTGACTATAATATTCAGATATTAAATGCAGTATTGCTTTCTTTAATAAGTCTATAAGACAAAAATGATATTGAGTACATATCGGGAAAACTGAAAATCGGTCATGGCTCTAACGCTAGAAGTTAAAGGATATAAGGATATTGAAGCTTGTAACCTCTTTCTCAGCACTGTGCCTATGTGGTATGTGACAGTAATTTTTCCAAAATGGATGTCACAGACCTATTTTGTCCCCTTTCGAAGTTGGAATGACCTTTTTTTTTTCAGTTTATCTATTTTTCTCAATCTGTTTGATGGTTTATCTTAAATGGGAATGAAATTTGGATGCGTCAAGGACCCCACCTCTTTGTGGGGCAGTATCTTTTTAATTATTTTTATTTCCACTTATGCAGTACAGTATGTGGTTAGTGTCTAACTTGTTTTGTTTTCATTCTTCAGTAGTTAGTCCATGTACACCGATCTGCCATAACATTAACACCACAAAACATGATCACCTTAACATTGATCATCAAATATATACCAGTAAACTGATAACTGACAGGCTGATGAGGACCAAAGGCACAATTAAGCCTGTTGGGAGAAAAGGCTAGCCTGTCTGGTCTGATCCTACAGAAAAGCCAATGCAAACTTGCCAAAAAACATGTCAATGCTGGCCACGATAGAAATGACCAGAAAACCCAGTGCACCACAGGCCCTGCAGGCAAAGAGTCCAAGACTGCCGACCTCCCCAGATCCCCAAACTCCCCAGATCTTACTCCAATCGAGCACCCATGAGTTGCAACAGACAAACAAGTCTGATCCATGGAGACCTCACTTCGCAACCCACCGCACCCTAAGGATCTGCTGTCAACATCCTGTTGCTAGACACCACACCACACCCCCAGAGGTTTTGTGGAGTCATGCCATGAGGTGCCAGAGCTGCCTCAGAAAGGGCAACACACATGGGGATCCTACACAATGTTTGTTTTAATGTTATGGCTGAATGGTGTATAGTCTGCTGGTTCTTTGTCCTGTTGTGAAGTCCTCTCATTCATTTTTGTACTGTTAAGCCAAAGCCTTATTTTTGTTCAAGTTCGAGTTCGCTGTTCTGTATATGCAGTTTTCACCGATGTTTATGATGAACTATTTAAGGCTGATGAACAGCCTTCCTACGACTTCTTTATTGTATGTACCAATGGTCGAATTAAGTCATTTGAAGCAGGTATCTGCTGCACAGTGCTGAGTTGTAAGTTATATGCTTCCCTTACATGTTAGGTAGATTACAACTTGCAACTATAGTACCAAGCTAAGTATCTTTACATGGGAAAATAAATGCCTTACAGTACAATTAGCTAAATTCTTGCCCAAAAGTAATGCCTTGGTGAATGACAAAGATTATGAATCATTTCATAACATTTTTGTTACCAACTCAGGCATTTATTTTACAATATTATAATATTGCCCTGCGATAGATTGGCACCCTGTCCAGGGTGTACCCTGCCTCATGCCCGAAAGTCTCCTGGGATAGGCTCCAGGCCCCCGCGACCCTGAATAGAGGATAAAGCGGTATAGAAAATGAATGAATGAATGAATGAATATTATAATATTATTCATGTGAGAATCTGTACATTTTATGCATAGACCGATCCTTTTTTAGTATATCTTTGCTTGGCCTGGTGCTTTCTATGTTCCGGTTGTTTACAGCTACATTCATCCCCACCAGTCTGCATTCATTCATACCTACACTTAACGTTCATTTTAGCAGGTAAACATATTGTGGGACTCAGTAAGGCTACAATTACCGACCAGACCATTTGTTGCTAGGCAGTATTTCAGCCACCATTTACTGTAGTCAGTCCATCAGAGGAATTATAGGACCAAAAGGATGTGATGTAGCCCCACTTGTTGCCTGTGTTTTCTGCTAATTTGGTGTGTGTGTGTGTGTGTTTTTTATTCTTTAAAAAGGTCTGATGACACTGGTGATGAGCACAGTTATTTTGGGAGGAAGTATGTTGGTGTAGGAACAGGAGGGACACTGGAAATTCATGCTGAGAAGAAACTGTCGTGGACATTCCTTAACCAAACACTGCATCCTGGAGAAGGAAATGAAAACAGCTATTATTTTGAGAGGAGCTGGGGCAACAGAGGCATCATTGTCCATGTCATCGAGCCCACAACTGGAGAAGTGCTGCGCACTGATAGGTCTGTATTCTTGCTGTACATCATGAAAGAGCCAGAGCTTATATGTTATTATACGTGCAGTTGTTTCTTAATTTGATGATTAAAGAAAAATAAAAAAATCTTATGGATGTGTAACTCTGACTCTTGATGTACACTACAAGTCAAAAGTTTGAACACACCTGCTAACTCCATGGTCTTTCCTGATTTGTATTTCGTTTTAATGCAATAAATTGATTTTGATATTGAGATGTGTTTGCTACTCATGTTCTGTAAAGCCTCCAGAATGACTCTAATCTGAGGTGTTTGTTAATTGGTGATTTCTGAAGCTGGTAACTCTAAATGATCTAAATCGTTCTCCTCTGCAGCAGATGTAAGTTTTGGTCTTGTTTTCCTGGGACGGTCTTCATGAGATCCAGTTTCATCATGGTGCTTGATGGGTTTTGCAAATCTACTTGACAGTAGTGTTCTTACAAGAACTATTCCAGAACAGCTGACCTTCATGTCTTAAAATAACAACTGACTGTTGTTGTTGATACTTTGATACTTTGTGTTATTTCATAGTTAAAAAAAAAAAATCTAATATTGCTCTCAGATGTAGCAAATAAATCTAAACTTCTGTCCAAACTTTTGACTGAACTTTTGGTACTGTGGACCTCTATCCATCTCTCTTTTAGTAATAAATAAACCATTGTTCATCTCTTTTCTTTAATATAACTTTCTCTATTCATCTTTATTTAACTCTATCATTTTGTCTATCTTCGTCTGTCACTACAACATGAACAATTCTTATTTCCTTTAACGTCACATTTTCTCTGATTTGCATTTCCTTTTGTCTAGCCGTATAATGGCTTGTGGTTCATGACATCATCAAAATATTGATTTATTGACTGGCTGGCATTATACCAGGAAACAAAAACTTTAGACCAAATTGTCAAAACAAGACCTTGTCCTTTCAGCCCTGCATGATTGGCCTATAATCAGTTTCTCATCACAGAAGAATAACCTGGCCTTTGGCTGTACTTTGCCTTTAAAACAACAACTTACTCCAACTCTCCTGGAATGTTTGTTTGGCTTCCAGTACTTTCCATGGCTAGATAATAATATTTCTTTCTGACCTACTTTGCAGGTTTGACACATACCGGAGTAAGGACGAAAGTAGGCGTCTGGCCCAGTATGTGGAGGCAGTGCAGGATGGCCAGATCCTTGCCATGATGGTGAATGATGAGGGATCGAACAACCTCGAGGACACGGCTAGGAAAACTCTGGCCAAGCTGGGTAGCCGACATTTTCATCGCCTTGGGTTCAGGTACAGGTTTAATTGAGTTTCACAGGAAAAAAGCTAATCTAGATTTTTTTCCCCAGAAAATACCAAACCCCAATTAACATCAGAGTGGAAACTTGACAGGACATGTCTAAGCAACATTATTGCTGCATTAGTGACCTTCCATGACCAACATTTATGTATATCCATATTTCTGCTAGAGTTCATACTTCTTTTGAGGATATAAAAAAGGCAAATGTCATAGTTGTTTACACAAAAAACACAAGTGCACAAAACACAAGTATGAAGGCGTTCACCAAAAGGTTCTTGTTAAAGTCAAGTGTACTTAATGCTACCTAAATAAGTTGATGTAGGGCTTGAGAACTTTTAAGGGTCACTAATTCATGCCTTAGATATGCATGCGTGGAGTTTGCATGTTCTCCCCATGTTCGGTGAGTTTATATATTCCAGGTTATATAGTTTCATCCTATAGTCCAAAGGCATGCACATTGGCCTGATTGGTGTTTCTAAATTGCCTGTAGTGTGTGAGTATGTGCATGCCCTGTTGTGTGCCCTGCAATGGATTGGCATCCCATCCAGGGCACAACCCTCCTAGTGCTGTGGGGTAGGCTCCAGGCTTCTCTTAACCCTGTAAAGGGCACGTGGTATAGAAAATGAGTGAGTGAGAGAGGGTAAAGAACCCTAAAGGGAACTACAGTAGCTTTAACTTTTTTTAGGGCTATTCGAAGGTGGATGAGGGCCAATATTAAAATGAAGAAAAAACACGTTTTTGTGGGCAGTGTAAATTAAGCCAGTTTCATTTCTCAGATGACTGTCTGCTCCTTCAGGTAATTCTTCTCTATTGTGTGACAGTTACTAATCAATATACTAAATATATAATACTGCAGGTTTAACTATCTAAGTCTCCTGTATCGTATGACAGCTACCAATCTATGGTATATGCAAGATAAGCTCTAATTGCCCTATTCATATGTTCATGCACTAATAGACAACTGTAATTGGCTAGGATCTCTTTGATTTGAATTTGAAAGGAATATACTATGTTTTACACTCAGAGCTCAGGCGTGAATAAACCTCCCTAAATTCAGGGTATGGTTGCCCAAGAAATTGATTTATTGCAAAATTCATCCTACTGAAAGGGACTATAAGAGGTAACGTCTAAACGTTCTTATTGCTAAAATATTTGAAGCCTATCCACTTCTAATCTTTAACATGATAGACTATGCGAAGTCTTCTTTTTAAGTGGAAAAAATTTTTTTTAGACAGAGTAAATTTCAAGATAATTTTGATATTTAGTAGCCACCCTATAAGGCGTCTTTTGGTGCTGTAAGGTACGGTTGATTAAATTTGCCTGCTATCAGATTGGCAATAGGCAGTTAAATGTGAGTGCAGGTAGCTAATTAAGCTAAAAGTGCTAACTGCTCTGTTTAGCAAAGTGACTGTGCCACCTGTCCTATGTTCATTAGCATAGCATGCCACAAGCAGCAGCTACAGTATCACAGTACTGGCATGCCACTGAACGCATCCATAAAACAAACTTACTCTGCCTTTGTAAAAAGGATATTTTAAATATATGACTGTCCCGAATTTTGAAAACATGGTTATAAAATGTAAAAAGTTTATTACTTTAGCGAGGGGTATAGAAATAATGTTTCCCAGCATACAGTACTGTCCATCTTAAACCTATATTTTTTCTAATATCGAGTTGACGGAATGTTGGCAAACTTGGCCCATGGTCAAGATAACATGAGGGATCAAAACATCTGACCTCCCAACAACAAATCAAACCCTTAGGTAGCTGTGCCATCTGTGAGCCCAGGCTGGCTCAGTGTTGCGTGTGTATAAGCAGGCACTGAGACTGTTTAACCATTTGGGGCACCATTTGGGTATTCTGCGGAGAGCTGAGGAAAAAGATCATATTACAATTTTTAAAGTCATGATCTGCATCACTGTGAAGCAGTTTTGTATTAAAACATAATTTAACTTTTTTCAATATAAAAATAATAACATTAAAATGAAAAGCATTATTCTGCATTTTAAGGAAAATCTAATCTGTTGCTTTCAGGCACTTTGTTTATATTTATTAAAAAAAATAATATCATAATATCTAGAATATCTGTGAAAGAAAGGCATATTGGAACACAATATGACAATATTAAAATGAAATCATCATATCAACCAGTCTGGCAATATTGGAGAGAACAGCAGTTGTTTTATTCTCATGCATGCTGGAGTAGGTGGTCAGATATGAGGCTTGTGGGACGGAAGAACGATAATTCATTTACAGTTACAGTACATTCAGTATATAAATTATTAAACTTATTGGACATAAATCTGTCACCTAGTGTTTGCAAATTAAGCCCATTGTACACCGGACATGTCTCAACTCCTTTGGACCATTTTTGTGAAGTGTTTTTACCGTATCTGTGCTTCAATTTACCGATTTTAAATATAAGATTAATGAAGTTATAAAAGATGCCAGACCATGGGCTGTTTCAGCAGGGCTACAGGTTGAAAAATGAACTGACATGCGGTGAAGCTTTTTCTTACTTCTTTCTTACTTTCATTACATAAAACCTGCATTACTCTTAGAAGAGATATTTAATCGCAGTGGAACAAATTATACATGATTTTTTACATATTTGCGGACATTTAATAGAGTGTTAGTAAACATTCACCGTACATTTTTTCTTACGTCATGTTACAATCTGGATCTGAGCTTGACATAATTGGGACAATTTTATGTTGAATGCTTTGTTCCTTACTTTTTTCCTATATGTTAAATGAGGTATTCAAATATTAAAATGAATCTGAATGCACAATTCGAACTGAGATAAAAAATTCACCAGTTAAAATTTTAATGCCGTTGAATGTACCTTTCATTTCTTTTAGAAGACACTTTTCATGTGTCATTTGTAAGTGAAAAATGATCACAGATGGGTAATTAACATTCTAATTTCCTTTAGAAGCAAGCAAGCTTAAAAATGCTTTTAGCCGTCCTTGTTAGTTTAGTGGTTAGTTTCTCGGAGGAATTTATGTGTCAACATTTTTGCAAAACTGGGCCATGTTAGCACTGGCTGGACCCGAAGCTCTTAATTGGATGCTCCTCTATCAGGCAGCACGTTGCTTCAGTCTCTCTCTCTCTGCTATCTGCAAACCCTCCGTTTTCTGTACTAATTACAAACGGCATGATGAGGCTCAGGCAAGACAGTGCACATCCAAGTCTCAAAGCAGCTGCTTCTCGGACCTCAATAAATTCTATGCAACACAGGGTCACTGTGTGAATCCCAGGCCAAGTCCGAGCCTGGATTTAATAAACGGGAGCAGATGGTTTTCTCTCCAATCTCAGACCTCCTTTGCACCTCTGAGGAATCACAAGACCTAATTTAAACCTGTTGAAATGCACTGCGAGTTTCTGTCTCATTCTTGTTCTCTCATCCAGTAATGAAGAAGTGAAGGAGTAGTAAGGAAGGCATGGCCTCTGATCCTGTCAGTCCGAGAAAAGGAGCCATGGCCTGCTATTCCTTCATTATGCTTCATTTTCCAAACAGTTTGCACAATATTGAATCATTATAATACTGTCCATGAAACATACAGTGCTTAATTGTTAACTGCTACATTTAATCATTTACCAATATCAGCACAAATATATTGCTATATACTGTATATATACTGTATATAAATCATAAATCAGCATTCTCTTACTGTATACGTAAATACACAGGAGAAGCGACACTGCACACTCTAAACTTCCATCTAAATGCATTTACAGCTTTAATTGTGGCATTTAACATCACAAAATTTGTTTCCATGCAAAGATTTGCGAGATCTTGTGAATAAAATTCTCCCAAAGACTTTCAATAGGGTTAAGGTCAGGACTATGTGGTGGCCAATGTTCCCATACTCGGCTGACTTTTTTTTTATTGCCATATAACATTGCTGAGCCTAGGCCTGACCAACTGAGCAAACCCCGATCTTAACACTGCCTCCAGAGGCTTGTACAGTGACCACTGAGCATGATGGGTGCATCTTTTCACTCTGGAATACTGTAGATAGCTAGTAGTTTTCTTATGGTATGTTGTATGTGTATGGAAATGCAATCACTTTCACTATTAAATTTATTTAGATTCTAATTTTTACGATGCAGCTTCACCAAGTGTTTAAGTGATCTCCAGTTAGGCTTATTCCTGTTTTTATGTCAGACCATATTTCTTCCATGAAGATCACAGTTCAGCACCATTCTTCTAGGTTTTAATAATACATTGGACAGTTCTTAAGCCAAGGCCAGTCATTTCAGCTCATTAGTTGTTGTTTTGCCTGATTCAAGCCAATTTGACAATTTCACCCTTTTGACACATTTTGATATCTTTTTTAAAACCACAGGATGTCTTCTGACATGCTTATTTAAGAGATGAGAAATGAGAAGCTACTCATTCCGTCAGTTACGGTTAAAAGCATTGTTGCAGCGGAAAGATATTAATCACTACACTAATTATCCACTTAAAAGATCATAAGTATTTTAATGCGAATCCAAACAGTGTTTTTTTTTTGTGTTTATAAATCCGGTATTGTAGGTTTTGCATCAGTAATATAAGTATGTCTTTGAACTTTTTTCAGAAACTAAACCAAAGATCATCCCTGATTCACTCTCCCATGAAAAACTCACTCGTTGCTGTACATCCAAATATTTCCACCTACAGTTAAATCTTTACAAGTCAGGGAGAAGAGAATATGAAATAATGGACGGTGGCTTCCATCTTTTTTAAGCAACACACTTGGGGACACAGCATCACCAACTCATCTTAAAGATTGGCAGTGTGCCGGGGATCATTTCCTGCAATGCATATGCAATAATCCTGCCGTGGTCAAAGAAATATTGCTTTTACTTTTCACTTTTTACTACAATATCACTTCAAGAAACCAATTTCCATATTGTACTGGCACCCTGATGAATTTCCTCAAAGAATTGATGGAAGGAATAGAAATAGGAATAAAAATAGGGGGAGAATTGTAAAAGTTCATTATCAAGCAAGTAGACAACTGTTCCATGTAAAAATGAAAGAAAAGAAAAAAAATCATTGAAAATAAGGGCTTGTGGTGATGTCACATGGTCAGGTTTGCAACTGGCTGATTAGATTTCACTTATGTGATCTGCTTGTGTCGACCCAGCGATGCCTGTCAGTCAGCAAAATTGCAGCGTGCCTCTAGCTTGCTTCAGTCTGGCACTTTTCCTTCTTCTATCACTCTGTCTCCTCAGAGGGGACATTCACACCAGGGGGAAGATTGGAATATTTCCCACTGTAATTACCCTTCCGTCCAGATATCCTTGAGACAGCATCACATTTTATGTCACTATCATTTAAGTGCTTGTCTAAGAGAGACGTCTCACTCAGTTTCTTTTTTAATATATATATATATTAA
>JAQMYL010000007.1:17634774-17650523 GCA_030014365.1 Clarias pachynema | reverse complement strand
AATTCTATTGGTCAAAAAGTGTTGATGAATTTTCTGTTTTTTAACAGCTCAACAGGTTTGAAGCAAGACCAAGAGTCTAATGATTTTTATGGTAACAGCTTATACAGGGATTTGTATAGAGTATGCTGTAAAAACTGGATTTTAAAATGTGTAATTGGTTGTTATGGTGAAGATTTTGGAAAGGGAGCACATGCTAATGATTCATTATCATTTTCTAAAGGAGTCCCTTTTGCAATCACTTTCTTACAGTCAGAACTAAAGCCGTAACTTTATTTATTTATTTTTTTAAATAGGAAAAGAATTTTTCAGTTTAAAACCTCATTTTTTGAATAATATTACTTGTAAGTGCTAAAAGGAACTAATGTGTAGTAGATAGTGTGCAAAACATGACTGTAAATGGATAAAAAGTATAACAAGTCATTTCCGAATTAAAAAAAAAGAATTTAGCTTTGGAAAATTGCTGTTCCTATAACAAATCCTTACTTATGCAGTGCATTCAGAAAGTCTCCGTGCAGCAGCCACTTAAATAAAGTAGTAGTTGTGCGTAGACATATCCTTGTTTGGAGCCACCAGTCTGTTGTACATATCCAACCGAACAGACATAACTTTATAGTGCAAAACACTACACCCAGTATGGTATAGGTTCCCCTTGTGCCACTGGGGTAGCTCTGGTCCATTGGGTCATGACTCCACAAAACCTCTGGTGGTGTGCTTGCGGTGTCTGGCAGCACGATGTTGACAGCAGATCCTTAGGGTGCTGTGGTTTGTGGCGTGAGGCCTCTGTAGATTCGACTTGCTTGTCCATTGTATCCCATGGGTGCTCAATTGGATTGGGATCTGGGGAGTTTAGAGGCAGAGTCTCAGCCCTGGTATCTTTGGCTGCCAGGCCGCAGGTGTGTTGGCCGTGGTGCACTGGGTGATCTGGTCATTTTAATTGTTGTCAGCAGTGGGTTTTTCAGTGCTGCATTGCTTTCCTGTGCAATCTGATCAGTCAAGCAAACCATTGCTCACAACAGGCATGAATTAGAATTTCTGGTACCCACCATCTTGTTACCAGTATACTGGCATATTATTGATAATCAATGTTCAACGAGTCAATGTGTTAATGTTGTGTGGCGTTAATATTGTGGCTGATCGGTGTATAAAATAAACAGTACATAACACTTCTCACAAGTTGACAAGTTCTCAATTTAAATGTCTGGATAAACACATTTCACATAAGGTGTCATTTACCCTTTCACACGTTCTGTCACATGGTATAGCCATTATTTAAAAATAAACTAAGCACATCTTTATATGTAAATCATACAGTCTAAACACATCTTTATACAGTATGTAACCCTCAATCTACCCATCACTCTCCAAGTTTCTGTCTATAAGTCTTATCTCGTCTGTCTCTCTCTTTCAGTTTTGCTATGTTCATGTTTTTTGACCTCAATACCCTAATGTTCTGTATCAGTTTTTGCTCATCTGCTATTTTCTCTTGTCCCCACCTTTCCTTATTTGTCCCTGTGGCTCCAGGCACCCGTGGAGTTTCATTACAGTGAAAGGAGATACGTCGTCAGTGGTAGAGGATCACGCCATTTATCAAGGTGAAGCTCTTGTGGAATTCACTCAGTAGAGAACAAATTCTGATGACATTTCCTGAGTTAAGTTTGCTAATGCTGACATTGCTTTTGCTGTGTGTGTGTGGTCCTGAAATACAGGAACCAAGGCATCATCAGAGGCTAGGAGCTCCAGTTCTTTCCAATCAGGTTATGGAGAACAATTTGTCATCACCACTGTCAGTCAGTGGGTGCAGGGTGAGTATAACCCAGTCGGTTCCATTTAAGTGTTTTAAGTGTTTACAGTGTCATCTGTATCCCATACACTTGCTTTTTAATTGGTGATGAACTTTCTTTCAAGTTTTTGAACTTAAACGCTAATGGATAGGATTCCTTAAAGTTCAGATGGAGGGGTGAATCATTGCTGGATTTGAACACGTTTTCTCTCAGTGTCCTCCAATTTATTCATAGCTGAGTTTCCCTTATTGCATGACAGGTACAAATCTGAAATAACAAAGGCCAGTGTACTTTCACCGAGATAACATGAAGCTTGTCATTACCGTCTTTTCAAAGTGCCACTCATGTTACTTTATAGAGCAACTGAACATGCTTGGAAGAGAGTTAACTGGCCTATTTGGCATATATTAACTAATAGGGACCTATCATTGGCTTATATTCTTCTGACAGTTGAGTGATAAAAGCTCTCCTCTCCAGCCAGAGAGCCGGTCCAATTATGATCTGTTTGACTCCTGGAGCATCACCAGGTTTGTAATGTCTCAAGAAATGGACCAAACGGACAGTTGTACATAATCAGATTGTATAACATCAATATTCTGCTAATAATTTAAAAGCCACTTTACTTTCAGGCAAATATTTATAGACTAGAGTAAATATACATAATGTACTAAAGGAATCATCAAACAGGTGATCCATGTGCCAGGAAAATATTTCAGTCAAGTGTCAAGTCCTTGAAAAATGAAACCTTTATTGAATGGAAAGTGGGATATTTGTGTTGAGCCAGTTCTTTCCAAAATAATTCTGTTTTGTGGATCTTGATCTCAAACTCCCCTTAGAAAATCATATAAATGATTACATGAACCCTTTTTAGCATATTACTTACTTCATCATTTTCAAGAGTTAGAGGCCATTTGAAATACGAGGGGCGATCAAGTCAAACCAGGACTTTTGACTGTGCAGAATAACAAAACACAGTTAAATTACCATTATTTCTGTATATTCAATTCAATTTTATTTGTATAGCACTTTTAACGATTATCATTGTCGCGAAGCAGCTTTACACAATCAAAAGAATTTTTTTCATTTGTAAGGAATGTGAATGTGTATGAATCAAAATGGTCAGATAGTCCCTGGATAGGATTGGAGCGAGATCAGAAGCGAAGGTTTTACGCCTTTTACGTTTATGAGAAATTCATCAGAAGTACTAATTTGACCTGAACACCCCTTGTAATTCCCTTAAATTAAAATTAATGTAGGTGGTAGGAGGCTTGAAAGGCAGCCCGGATCTTCCCCAGTAGAGCAAATCAAGCTGTTTTTAGTTCTTGCTTTTTACCAGACAGTTCACCAGTTCTGAAAACCAAATGTGCTGTTCTTCTTGACATTTAGGTTTTAGGACTAAGCTTTAACATTAAACACAGGGACGCCTTCCCAAATGTTTAACCTTGCTAAGTGAAAACCTCTGTCTGGCCTTTTTAAAAATGCTGTCTATATTTACAGAGAAATTAACAAAATGTCCCAAGATATTTAAAAAATTCACACTTTCCAACGGTCGAAAAAAAAAAAGTACAGTACAGTAACATTGTAATCTCCAATAAAAACAACCCAATTAGATGAATCAACAAGAACGGGCGGTCTACCATCTGTGAAGACGATTCGCTCCCACCTGACATCCGCTGAGTGGTTGTCATCAGCTTGTCATAGTTTATATCGCCTACTTAAAGACAGCTGGAAGATGGGCCTCACCTACCAATTTTCAAACATAAAGCAATCCCTGATGCTTTTCAAAAACCCGTACCTACTGACAGCTTGCTAACTTCCCTTAATCTTCTTGTTATTTGCATATTGCGTGGGAGAGGTGAAAGCTGATCATAATGGTTACAGTGATTCGAACATGAGCTCTTCAGTTGTTATGTTGGAAGCCTACAAGTGTGCAGCTGTAACTTATTATGTATGCTCACCTTCATAAAAAGGAGCAGAATTGCTTTTTTTTTTTTTTTTTTTTACAAAAAGCCACAAAAAAACAAACAAAAAAAACTACTATCATTACAAGATCGTGAGCCATTGGGGGATTAAGGTTGAGGGTGACATGTGTACATACTGTACATTGCATCCCTTGTCACTCAAAGCAACACTAGTCAATAGCACATATCTGAGAAAAAGGAAAGGATGTAGTTGGCTGGCTTTATGTGTCTTCACCCACTGGTTTGTAACTGTCATGTAATACTAAATGTTTATTCGGTGCAAGAATAAAAACCTTGGATTATAGTCAATTTATAAGCATTGCTTTATAAAACCCAGCAAGTCAGGTTATTTTGTAATATTAGTGTGTTCTGTACACGAGGTACAATATTGTAATTAAGGATTATTTAGTATGTAATCAATGTGTGTTCTGTGAAGTCAGATTCGTTATACAGTTAGTAAATCTGGGAAACGTTATCATTAAACATTCCCTTATCACACTTTACAGTGATGCTTCAGCAAGCATGGATGCCTCAATATGTTCATTCTACGCTCATTTCTTCTGTACTTCTATTTCCTTAAGAGAAGGAGAGACTGTAAGAAGCAAAAGATTAGATCAGAAAGGAGAAAGACGAAGACCACTTCACAAGAATTTTACTTACCATCTGTGGTGTGATTGATGAACCATCTAAAATGACCATTTCAGTTTTGCATCAGTGTAGGTGTGCTTCAGACTGAGAATTATCCTTGTATGAAATCGCAAGTGTGTATAAATGTGCTGAGTATTTTGACATTGGTTTTGAAAGGATGTGGAGCAGACAATTGACAAAAATTTCTTCTTGCCATCAGACGTCTGAAAAACTGAGTTGTATGCTCTTGAGTGTTGTGTTCTGCCAAAAACCCATAACCGTAATCAAGTGTCTCCCTCACCATAAAAAAAGAGACGATTGCCCTGATCTGAGAGGAGCAAAGGAGCTCGTCTTCTGATTAAGCAGCTGCTTGTGTCAGTGTTTGATTTGAGTGCTTGAGCTTGATAAAGCAGCCGGAATTCTCCCTCGCCGTGTGTACGTAGGTTGTAATACACCCAAGAAGTGCTTTAATTATCTGCACACCAATGCTGTTGACGGGCAAAGAGTGGCGAAGCAGATGCAAATGAGGCCGATATCTATACCAGGCTTGTCCTTTCAGCCCGTCTTGGGGCTTAACTGTGTCTAGGTATTGGCTTTATTCTGTCTGAGTGTTGGTGTGTGTTGGGTTTGCAGAGTCTGAGTGGACGGAGTGGTTTGATCGCGATGATGAGAGAGGCTCAGGAGATTGGGAGAAGCTTTCCGAACTTCATAAGGCTTTCCCAGAGCGTCTGTGTAGCAACCCCCTAGATATTGAGGTAGATAAACACACACACACACACACACACACACACACGCACACACCTTGATGCTACAATTTCTTTTGTTGTTTTTTTTATTACAGCTCTTAAAAGTATTTGTTTCCACTGACTTTATGTGCATAAGGTAAGCAATAAAATGAAATAAGTTTGCAATTTAACCTTTCGCAATAAAAATATTTGGAAAAGAACACGATTTTTCCTTCAACACAATCAAACCTGTGTATTTGACCCATTTCTAGCAAGAATGTCATGAATTTTATTCGACTCCCAGAATATTTCTACCAGGCGAATGAAAATAAATACAGAACAGAGTTGACAGACAACTTCTTAATGAAGTTGCAGAAGTGCAGAAATGAAGCAATCACCTAAACACAACCTTCCTGTTATTATTTTAAATTTTTCTGTAATAAGCTTTTTTTTTTGTCCAGCCAGCTGCTATTCTAATTTTCCTTATGATTCATTTTGTTGCTTTGAGATTTCTGTAAAAAAAATAAAATAAATAAAACTATCCATTTCCATTGTTACTTGCAACATTTAATATTTGTAAAATAATATAGGTGTACCAAAAGTAATGCAAAAGTGGGCATGATGTTTATTTACCTGCCCATATGTAGCCCAAAGTTGTTTAATGTAATTCTACGCGACACATTTGTGCCATCACTGAACCCAGCTCCAGAATACTCTTTGAAAAGCCCCTTTGTCACAGTTAATGGTCTCCTACTGCGTGGTTTGTCTTCAGTTTCCTCTTCTTTAAACTTCTTCATCCACCTGTGCCTATTGTTGCTCTTGTCAATTGTGTCATCTCTGTAAACATTCTGTCGCGCAGTGGGAGACTATGGAGCAACTACACTACGTCATTTAATATCGCCCACTTTCAGTTCCGCCCTCGTATTACCAATGTTTCCAAAACAATGTTTCATTTCAAATTCTTAATTTCATCTTTCTCTTTTTCTTTTCTCAGGCTGAAACCATCGATGGTGTCCCTGCAAACATGACTGGTGACGTGTTTTCCAAATTTGACAAGAACTATGGCCTCGTGTGTCTCAATAAAGACCAGCAGGGAGGGATCTGCCGCAATTACCGCATCCGCTTCCTCTGTGGCAAACTGGGTACGTGTACATTTTGGGCCTGTTCACACTTTTTCAGAGATCTGACTACGAGTGCATGATGTGTGACCACATAACAGAAATCACGCATCTAGATAACTAAAGGCGTTTTGGGTAAAACCTTTATTAAAATGGAAAGCCCTGATTACAGGATTACACAAACAACAAGTGGAATCAGGGGTTATGAAAGCACAAAGAACAGGACACGGGAGGTAAAGTTCACTCACACTCCAAGCTGATTTATACATTCCTACAATGGTTCCAAATACAAGGTCAGTTCAGACTCCAAGGTCTCATTTGCTCGGTTCTGACTAATGCAAGGTGTTCTTCATCATGTTTCTCATTAGGACAAAGTGGATTTAAAAACCATTTTGAAATCCCAAAACATGCCACAAGTTTATGTTCCACATTTGTTTGATTTATTCGCTTAAATAAATTATTTTCTGCATCTTCCTCAAATTGGCAGCACATGCTACACCAAACTGAAATTCCCCCAGGAGTGTTTTTAATTTTTTTTTTTTTCCAATTGAAAATCCCCCCCCAGCATGTGCTTTTTCTGTTCCCGTGTTGTTGTGTACCAGCTGGAGGCCATCTTTCAGTTTCAGTGCTGAAGAACACGAGGTCCTAGATAAGTGATATCCCCAATAGTTACAATGACTACAAGACGAATCACGTCTTCCTGTTCATGAACAACATTCTCAGGGACTGGTATACCAGACATTTCACATAAATGGATTGAATAAAAAAACATGAGTAAGCATTGATGGTTTTCATCACTAACGTAAGAAAGTAGATGCTGGTGAGCAAACAGTGATTCATAATAATGTAAGTGACAGGTAACAGGAACTACTGAGATATAACAATACACATAACTATAAACAGACAAAATTATATAATTCTGCCATTTTAAGCAGAAAATAAAATATCACTAGCGTTCATAAATTGCTGAGTTAGAGGAGGAATAAAACAACTGGCACATGATGCTACTGGAAAGTAATTAATTTTATGTTGCATTGCATCAGCCTCATATTTCACTAACAACAATGAATTCCTGCTTTATGCAACTTGTCAGGTGGCATGGTGGCGTAGTGGTTAGCACTGTCGCCTTGCATCTCCATAGTCGAGGGTTTGATTCCCGGCTCGTGGCCTGTGTGCATGTTCTCCCCAGGCTTGATGGGTTTCCTTCCACAGTCTAAAGAGATGCACATTAGGCTAACTGGCATCCCAAATTGCCCATAGTGCGTGATTGAGCATGTGAGTGTATATATGTGTGTGTGTGTGCCCTGTCATGGATTGGCACCCTGTCCAGGGTGTATGCCACCTCGTGAGACACCTGGGAAAGGCACCAGGCCCCCTTGCAACCTTGTATACAGGATACAACGGTATAGATGAAGAGAGAGTGAGTGAGACTGATACAATTTTCCCCACAGAATAGAGTGGTCGACTGATTTCTGTAAGCTTTTAGACCTATTATGCAAATCTTTTGTCACTTCTCGCTCACTCGATAGGCTTCCTAGGTAGGTGACCTCCGCTTCTGAAGGTGTGCGAAGGGGCAGAGCTGCGGGAAACGGTACGGCTGGCGAATAATCATCTGTAATGGATCTCGGGCTTTCCCTGTAAGTTTAGAGTGAGGCTGGAGGTCTATGGACAGAGTCGCACGGTGAACACTAATAATGCAGAATGGTACGCGAGCAGGGTGATGTGACATGCACCAGGGACTTCAAACACTAGAACTGGATGCAGTCATTCAATCTCACGTTGAGGACAGCTGCCAAAAGACTGCACAAGCTCTCGCGGCACCTCCACTCTTGCACAGTCAAGGCTTTTGTAATCCTGCCGCCGAAGAGGAAAGGCCCTTGCGTCTTTACGTTAAAGCCGCCGGACGTCGGAAGGGACTTCCGTCTGTGGCTGCGCCCAAGGAGAGCTTGGAGGGTCTGGTTGGCCGATTTCCCAAATAAAATGACCCCTTTTCCGTAAAAAAGCGGTGCACCCGTGCGCCAAACCCGTCACAACTTTTACAATTGGAAAACTGCAGCAAACAACTTATGTCAAATTTCTTATATTTTCATTACAGTAAAGTTCAGCATCTTTGCGTTTTACCTTCATCTGCTATAGCGCACCATTGTGTCTGATCCTGAATTGCTTCTCATAAAGCCTTTTTCCATTAAAACAGATCATGCTGTTGATGAATAAGAAACGGTCTTTAGTCACTGAATGGCTCTGCAGGGTCAAACCTGTCTATTCGCCATGAATGAATGTGGCTAATTGACCACACAGTGAGCGAACAATAGCGTGTGAGGTCTTAGGAGAAAGGACCAGCCAGCAGGATAGAGACAAATCGAATCAGTCACACAAGGACCCCAAATAATGAGTGCTGGCAGTGAGAGGAAAGGGCAGTAATTACAGAAAGGAACTTTCCTTAAGAGAAGCTGGGTCTGAGCGAGTCTACAATATATCTCCCTGCCACTTTGTGCCCAGAAACCGTGCTGTAGTCTTGCTTCACTTAA
This sequence comes from Clarias pachynema, assembly GCA_030014365.1. Lineage (NCBI taxonomy): Eukaryota > Metazoa > Chordata > Actinopteri > Siluriformes > Clariidae > Clarias > Clarias pachynema. Next base: position 17,641,783 of record JAQMYL010000007.1, on the reverse strand, counting down.
TCTTTGTGATTAAGCTTTATGATTTCCCCCCATGGAGCAACATTCATTCCTCTGCCATTCATTTCCTGTCTGGATTTTCAAATGGCATTGAAAGCAAAACTCCAACGGTGGCGCTTATGCATCCGCGGTACACAAAGGATTGCTACGGTGGCTACAGGGTTTATATGCACTATTTTCACAGTTAAGTATTTAGCATTGTATTTATGAGTGCAGACTACATTCTCAAATAAATGAATTGAAGAGTGATTGTGACACTGCAAAAGTTAAGTGAAGTTTGAGAACCTGAGCTAAAGTACCTTGCTTTGCATTAGATCGTCATGCCACCTGCTAAAGACTATTGGGGAGGAGATGTCAGTGGTGGGTAGGGAAACTTCATCACTTGTGGAGAAGGAGAGACACAGGAATGTATAGAGATGCATAGCTATTTACATCAACTTAACATGCTTTGTCTGTTTATTAGACATTAAGATAATATATAAATAAATTACATTTTAATATTTTGCATGCATGTCAAACACATACACAGGAAAATTAACCTAAAACAGCATGTTTGAAGCATTTTATCCCTTTTATACAACATGTCATTGCCAAGGTGGTATGATACATTTTTAGACATTTATAGTTACATTTTATTGATTTTACATTTTTTGACTTTCAGTGAAACAAGTTCATGTTACGACTTACCACAACCACAAGTAATCATCCCCACATTAGCCAACTGTTTCTTTATTGTTAATAAGACAAAATACGTCTTGTCATGTTACAGAGGATCCAGAAAACTTTATGTCCAAACCATTTCCCATATCTGGAAACCTTCAGCTGAAACTGGGGACTTCCACGAATGCTAAACAATTCTTCCCAGTCGCACCATACACACCACCATATCAGCAATTATATACATTTTAAAAAACCTATTTATGTGGCATGGTGTTCCCCCGTACTTGTTTCTGTTTTCTGTAGGGCTACAAATCTCATCTGTCACAGCCTTGTTTGGTTTGAATAGTCAGACTATTAATATCCCGTAGTTCAGTTGGGTCTTTGTCTCGCGTTTGTGATCTTCTTTTGTTGTCATCAAGATCATTGTTGATCCGTTCAGGGTTTTGTTAGCATCAGCCTACAGTTTCTAGCCCAGTTTCTAGTTTTCATGTTGGTGTTTGTATTATGCGTTCCTGTTATTAAAGAACAGTCTGCACATGCATCCTGCCTCATATCCCGACATGACATTATGTAGAGCAATTCTCTGAACAATGTTGAGAATTCTACAGCCCTGTAATATAAATAAAGACAAAAATAAATACATACGATGATTCATTATTCTTAAAGGTATGAACTTTGCATTATGACTTTCTAATAAATACTATATGGCCAAAACAGTGCCTTATGTACATACAGTACACTGATCAACCATAGCATTAAAATCTTAAAATATTACGCCCAATATTGTGTAGATTCCGCTCATTGTGTATTCCAATATTGTATAGGCCACCAAAACAGTGATGACCCCTCACAGTATGACTCCACAAGACCTCGGAAGGTGTCCTATGGTGTCTAGCCCAAGTATATTAGCAGTATATTTTTTAAGTGATATAAGTTGCATGGTGGGGCAATTAGCGCTACATTGGCATCCAAAGACATGCAGGGTATTGGCCAAAGTGTGTGAGTGTATGTGTGCTTGTGTGCCCTGCGAGGGATTCCCTATTCAGGATGTACCCTGCCTCATGCCCTGAGTTCCTTGGATTCCCATGATTGATGTGACACTGTACAGGATAAGTGGTTTAGAGAATGAGATTGAGCGTTTATGATATATGTTAATGTCATGGCTGATCAGTGTATGCAGACACCCATGTGTGGTTCTTGCCTAGACTGTTGCCACATAGTTGGAGGCGCACAAATGTGCAAGCTGTCATTGTATACGGTACTGTAGCATTAAAATTGTGGTGAACTAAAGGGCCTGAACACATCCCAGTATGACAATGACCCTGTGAATAAATCAAGTAGAGCTCGAATGACCTCCACAGAACAATGACCTTAACCCCAATGGACACCTTTGAGATGAGCTGGAGCACGGATTACATGCCAGGTCTTCTCATCCTGCATCAGTGCATTAGTTCATTACTATTATTTTGGCTGAATAGCCACAAATCCCCATAGCCACCTTCAGAAATCTGGTGGAAAAAAATAACCAGACGTTTGTAGACAGTTGTACCAGCAAAGGAGAGACCAAATCTGATTTAGGGGTCACTGTTTTGTAATGAAATGGAATAATCATATTTAAATTACAGAAAGACATTTTCACTAAGATAAAATATAAAAAATGTAAGTTGAACAAATAGTAATTTGGTATGCTTATGTTAATATATTCACAAACCAAATTTCAATAGGTAAAAGCGAAAAGGCCAAAAAAAGTGTATCACTTTATAATACAGACTGTTATAAATAAATAGAACATGAAACTGCATTATTTTGTGCTTTGTAACATCGTCCTCTTGTGTGCAGCATCTTAGAGCGTATAATTACACAACACATTATAATACTCCAGCCATTATTCATTCATAATATTAGACACACATGCAGAATGGAATAAAAAAATAAGAAATGGTGTGTGTGCATGTGTGTTTGTGTGTGTGTGTGCATGTTTCTAGTTCGTCCACAGGCCTCCGTCTCCATAGACACCCTCTCGAACTGCAGTGTGTTGCTCCTGGCGGATGCGGCGCTCGGGTGGATGCCCGGGGATCGCATAGTGGTGTCCAGCACTGACTACTCTATGTACCAGTCTGAGGAGTTCAGCATCCTGCCCTGTGTCACCTGTACTGCAAACAAGGTCAAAGTGGAAGGTCAGTGTGAGGTTTTTCACCAATGACTGAGTCAGTGTGGCTGAATTGCTGTCTAAAAAGCAAACTTCATCCAGTCTCGATGACTTACTATGATCACTACATGATTATCTATTCTATTACATAAAGTAATGTAATAACATCTGCACCATTTCCTCAGGCAACCTTTAGGATTTAGGATTATTTTAGATTCTTTGGCACACTTTTCGCTCAAGCACATGGCCCACTTTTTACAGCTCAGTTACTTAGGTGTTTCCTAACCTGGTCCTCAGAGACCCATATGGAGGTAATCAGTAGCTGTGCTTAAATTTGCATTTTTATATACTCTTCGAGACTATTTTAAGTACTGAATACATAAATGTCTAGTGTGAGGATACTGGAAAATATATAAACAAATTTAGTACATGGGTGATTGAACAGTGGAGTGTCTGGCTGCCACACTGCTCTCCTGTATTGTTTTCTTTGTTTTTACTTATTTTAAATAGTGCTTGAATAATTTGGATATACTAGATTCTGCCATATATTTCTTATATACCTTCGGCTACCTTGGTACTTCAGTACACGATGACTGAACTCTTCCAAATACAGTCCTAATTCACTGAGCCACTGCCCTTATTAGGACATAGGCCACCATTTACAACTGAAATACATTCATTGAGCTTGTATTAGCTCACTGCAGCCTTGAAAACATAGCAAAAGAGTCTCTCTCTCTCCTTCAAATCTGTGAATGTGCTATTTCTGTCTGTACATTTTGTCTGTCTGAAACAACCTCTTTCTGATTTTAAACACATGCTACTGTACATGATTGAGCTTTATACAGAAGGAAGTCAAATCATGCATTTAGCATTATAAATGCTACACACCATTGTGGTTATGTAATGGAAAGCCATGCACAAATGTAGTGAAGTAGAAAGTACAGATATTTGTTGTAGGATGCAGTTAAAGTTAAATGTATCCACTTATAAAACTACTTAAGTAAAGTACAGAAAAAGTGTACTTTATTCTGCTTAAGTAACTTAGTAATTTATTACCTTCCACCTCAGTTTTTTGGGTACTTGACTGTTTGCAAAGTATTCTTGCAAAGTATCTCAGTTGAGTATATCAACATATGCCTCTTTGAGATATGTTGCTGTACAAATTCAGCTGAAGTTCAACACCAATAATACTTGCTATCATTCACTGACCAGAAAAATATTGTAATGTGTTCTTAACTGAATTTCTACCTTTTTACCCCCTCTGCGTACCCTACCCCCTAATATTATCCTATAGGTTGATTTTATCTTTCATGTGGAAAATGTTACAGTTTGTTGACTTTCAAACCCACCACAAAGACATTCTGGTTGCTCAGATGTTGCGTCTTTTGATCTGATCTTATAATCTGATTTGCACATCTCTGAACATAAATTAGGCACTTTCAGAGTTAAGGCTCCATTATCCAACTCTACCTATTAATGTCCATTTCCTTCTGCAATATAAAAATATTACCTTTTCACCTAGGTCACTGCATTTAATAACTGCCTCAGCAGTGACCATATAGCCTCTTCAAATTATCTGGTATCCTCTAAAAACCGGACTCTCTTTTACCCCATCTTGCCTCCTGGTTTGCTCCTAAGCTTGGTCAGCTAAAAAAAAACTGGACCTACTGCGTACAAAGAAAATGAATGTCTATCCTTATAAAGATACTCTCTATGCAGTCAAATCTGCATATTATGACAAGCTAATTAAGTCTGGTGAAAGCAATACAAAAGCCTTAAATTTCCACTGTTAATACTGTAGTATCTTAAAACCTCCTGACAGTTTTCTACCCCACTTGTATTGCACTTCTTAATGTGATGCATTTATGACCTTTTTCAATGACAAAACTGTCAATATTAATCAAAAATTGCCCTCCATAATAAACACATGATATAGCTCCCAATCTTCCTTTCTCTCTTGTCTCTAAGTTTGAACCTTTCTACTGAATCTAACATTTTACATTTTATTCTGTTCTACTCTATTTTAAGTCTGCCTTCTGCATGCAGCTTGATCCCCTGCCACCTGACTTGGTAAAAGCCCTTATGTCTTCACCCCCTTTGCTTATAACTCATGTTATTCACTTCTCATTTTTATCTGGCCTTGCTCCATCATTTTTAAAACTGTTGCAATAAATACAATTCTTAAGAAAACTTGTGCTGACCCCAATAATCTTAATAATTTCAGCACAATTTCAAATCTCCTACCCATCTTAAAAATTCTTGAAAAAACAGTTACATTACAGGTTCATGTTCACTTCAGTGGCAATATTCTGTTTCTGATCACTCTGGCTCTGACTTAGTTTGTCCAACTTGATGGGTCTCAGTCCTACCCTGTTAGCACTGGTGTTCCCCAAGGCTTTATCCCAGGTCCCTGTCTGTTTTTAATCTTCCACATTTTTTGTATTTTTTCACATGATTATGCAGATGATACACAGTTATACATGTCCACTCTACATGTCCACAAAGCCTGACTCTGTCAACCCACACTCATGTCTCATTAACTGCCTACATTAAATAAAATCTTTCAAAAAAGTTTCCAGGAGGCTGGGGGAAAGGGTACTAAGGAGTTTAGCATTCACAATGAGTTATAAAAGTCATTTTCTACTCTCCTATTGGTATAAAATTGCAGCAGCACTTCTGAGATTGCTGTTAAATAGAAAGAGGAGCAGAAATGCAAATATTGTTCCCATGACACAATGTGGGTCCATCTTGGTCATTTTCCTCTACTGAATAAATTACTTTTTCCCAAAGCTGGAAAAAAACGTTTTCTTCTGTTATATTTATAGCAGGAAAAAAGTTTCACATGTCAAAAAAGTTGATTTTGATGAAGGGCATGTAGATGCACATAAGAATGATTTTAATCAGATTGAAGAAATAATGTCCATGTACATGCAGCTACTGTAGTGTCAAATGAGTTCCATCTTTGTGGCACTGCCTGTCTGCAGCCATCCCTTAACCCACAAAGCACCGCCTTTCTCATCCATGCGTCAGTCACCTGCTGCATTGATTACTGTAATGCTATTCTATCTAGTCTCCCATGTAAGCTTAAAATTTCAAAATTCATACTACTTGATAAAATGCTCACCACACTGAGCCTTCAGTCTGCATTCCAATTTAGCACAATCTTTTATCCAGTAATAACATTATGAAGTCTGTTTTATACATTTTTGTGTTTATTGTTATTCCCTGTTTGTCATTGCTATTGCTATTTATTTCTTGGTTCTATTTTGTGCGGTGACTTTGGGTGACTTTAAAGACACATATAAATAAAATGTATTATTAGTAGTAAAAACAGGTTTACAAAAGATAGTCTAACGCCAGGCATCCAAATTCAATTTGCTATTGTTTGCTATAATACCACAGTACACAGGTGTGGATTAAGTTTATCTAACTGCAGCACTGAGAGTAGCATCAACTGCAAGGCAAGACACTAGGGCACGTCACAAGGCAAGTTTCTATTAATACAGTCTTTGTAATAAAGTACTGTGCAAAAGTCTTGAGTGACCTCGCATTTATATATATCTTGCCAGACTTTCTTGTATTTTAGTCTTGCAGTCTTATCCTAAAGGACTTTTTTTTGGCTCTCATTTTTGGCAAGTTTCAGAGGAATATTTTTTGTTTGTTCAGCCGCATAGTGCCCTATGAATCAATCAAGAATAAAAAAATTTTTTAACTTAGGGCATAAACCTGTGAGATAAGGTGCAGAGGATGAAAGATGATCATATACTGGTGATGCTGAATGTTGAGTGGTTGGAACAGATGAGAGGGGAAATGAGGTTGCTGCTGAGGTTGTTACATAAACAACCAATTTTTTAATTGTATCTTTGTGCACTTTGCAGCCTGTCACAGTAAATCATTTCTCATAAAAAAAAAAAAAAACTCTACGTAATTTAATAAAATTATTACAAGAAATGATGGATGACTCTAGACTTTTGCACAGTCCTGTACGTTCCTACTTCTCTAGCAATAGCTAATTTATGGGGACTTTCTTGGATTCTCCCTCTGAGTGTTTTAATGTGCAGAATATTTTATTTATTTATTATTTATTCATTATTATTTATTTATTCGTTTGTTTATTTATTGGAAAATGTGTTTGACAGAACAAGAAAGATGTACAATGTACATTTATATACATTTATATACATATATATACATTTTTATATA
>JAQMYL010000007.1:17573022-17610477 GCA_030014365.1 Clarias pachynema | reverse complement strand
TTTAATCGAGTCCCGGCCCTAATAAATATACAATATGTCAGTAATTATTTCGTTATGTCACAATATTCGTTAGCACACAAGGTATATAATAAGACGCCCCTGATGAAATGATCACGATTCATGATGGTAGACGCTGACTTTTGGACTTTTGCAGTAAATTATAAGCCTCTCTCTAACACTAACCCTTATCAGACATTTTATTCTGGTCAGGGTTGTGGGGCCTGTTCTGGTAAACAGGCATGATGTGGGAATACTCCTAGTAGAGGATACATACTGTACCTATTGCTGAAAACCATACACACACATACACACAGTAAACAGTAAACTGAGCTCAGTTAAACCAGGAGTTGAGAGGCAGCCATGCTTCCTGATACACCATTGTGCAGCTAGAAACATATTCATAGCCACAACATAACAGCCACAGACACGGAGTGTGAGGGCTAGACCCTGCCTCCTCTGAGACAAAGAGAAGTTCTCAACATCTTTTTCAAACTGCCTCCATATACATGACCTTACAGATGCCCATGATTGTTAGTCTTACACTGATCAACCAGGGAGACAAGTATGTATATATGAAAAATATTTTGAAATGATATGGTGAACACTATTCATCTAACACTGACATCTTTCATTCGTGTAACAGATAAAGGATGTGGTGGGCTATGATGCTCTGGGCCACTGTTTCTTTACTGAGGATGGCCCAGAGGAGAGGAACACATTCGAGCACTGTCTTGGCCTGTTGATCAAGGCCAGCACTTTACTTCCCTCAGACCGAGACAGCAGAATGTGTCGAGGTATTACAGAAGGATCATTCCCAGGGTATGTGGCCAAACCACGGCAGGACTGCAGGTAAGAGAGCTACAAATGAATGGTTGAATGAAAGCACGATCGATTCAGTTTTTTGACATTTACCCACTTTGGGAATTTATTTTTCTCTGAAACACATGGTAATTCTTTAATATAACTACTTTGAAAACTGCTATATAGCTTTATTATATAGGCTTATTTGTGTATGTTAATGCAACATAAGAACTCCATTTTTGCACTTTTGAGAAAAACTTGAAGCAAGAAGTATTGTAAACTGATCGAGAATATTTTGTGCATGATTTCTTAGAGTCACAAGAGTGTTAAAAACAGACACAACTGGGCAACAAACCAATGCCAGGACAGGGCAGAAGGATGATAAGCACAGAAAACTTTTTAGTGATTTTTTTTGCCACAGAAAGCGTGACATAAAGGAGGAAGCCATGACACTAGTATTGAATTTTGGATTGGTGCATTTGTATAAAAAAAAATAAAATAAAAAAAAAATAAAAAAAAGAGCCTTTGACTGGCCTTCATGATGCAGTCCTCCCATTTTATCCAGACTTAGGATCAGCACTGCATCCAGTGACTGGGAATTGAACCCCGGCCTACAACCCCGGCTCATTGGTGTATTCCTACTAAATAATAATAATAAATAATCATTTTGTATTATAACTTGTAATTTACAGATAAAAAGACATTACATTTTAATCAGGATATTATTGAAACAAATTAGGAATGTGTATTTTAGTGTGTCCACATTTTTTAATGCTTTACATACAGAAGAACAAAGATTAGATTGCATGCTAATTAAAACATGTCTGTCACCTTTTAAAATCAAGTTCTCAAGCCATCTTATGCCATGACATAACTCATTACCCCATCGAACTGCTCCAATCCCATCCCTAATTTCCACTAGATTCTTTGTCACCTAAATGCAGTGGGACTCCAGGATCTCACTAACAAGCTCTTCACGCCAACATCCCTTCATAATTATTTTTTATCTCGAAATATACTTAGGCCCACATGTTTTGGGACCTCAGTTAATCTCCACTAATTAAAATCAGTAGATCAGCTTGAAATGAAAGGGGCCACTGAACTCTGGCAGTCACATCGTCACCTAATATTCTCTCTCAGCCACTCATCTAATGCAGAATAATGTTTAATTTGAGATGTGCAGAAGCAAGCAAAGCCTAAGTTTAATGATAAATTAGTGCCGTGTTTAATTTTAGGATTTGTGGGGCGAGTCCTAAATTGAAACTGGTGTCTTTATTTTTAGCGCATTTGAAGCCATTTGTATTATAAAATCCTGTTGTAGTACAGAAAGTCTCAGTAAGTATTCATCTATACGGTTCAGCTTTAGCTCTTGCTTCTTTTTCTAGTTTAAAAGAGTCCTTCAATGCAAATCAAAATGTTTTCTACTTTTATTAAAAAATAATTAATGAGATAGTCAGGATAATTACTTTTGTTTTTTTACATCTTGCTTTCTACAGCACGGTGGTTTTTCTTGCTAAATTGGTAGATTCTTCAGCTGCAACTTGCTTATACAAAAGTCATGCAGTATCGATTAGCTGTAATACAGATGTACCAGGCAGAAATTATTGCTACTGTAAATTTATAGCTAAAAATCTCCTTACCAAAATTAGCTACATTGCACTAGCTTGTTACTAAAAACTATAGCTAAATACCGGCTTATAATTTTTGAACTACCTGGGATAATGGATAATTGGATAATGCATAATGGACTAATTGGATAACAGTCATTATGGCAATATGGTGTCACTAGAGTCAGTTTTATTTTACTTACCTAATTTGTATATCAAGTCATTTGTAAGTTTCCAGCTCACAATACAGCTACGATACATAACTCACCACCAGGGTATAACGCCTGATTGACACTTCTGCAAACTGATGTTCCCAACAACCAGTCACGGATCACCATTGTTTGTATCTCCCTTGTAAAAAATAAATCCTCTTCTAAGCTATATTTACAAGTAATACAGCCGAGTTATTTCATGCACAACTATTTATTTAATGGTATATTTCTCAGCACTAAATCTAGCTAAACTAGCGAAATCATTAGCTTGCTACATCAAGTTAGCGAAATCATTAGCTATCTAAATCAAGTTAGCTAAATCATGAGCTAGCAACTAGAGATAGTTCTGTTCTATTCAATTACAAAAAGGCCATCAAATAAGACACTGTTACAACACTTCAGTACGCATCCTCTTTGTACATAACCTAGATAAATAGCCAACTCAAAACCATAAATTGGATGAGCTCTTCAAAGTCCCAGGAGACCGCTACAGGCAACATACTGGTGCTTATGCAAAGGATGATGAAACGCTAGCCAGCTCTACTAGGTAGTCAGCCTTGTGATTATGCAGGAATGCCACATATACACTTGATAAATATCTGGGGGAAGCTCTTGGAGTTTAGCACTTTGCATATTGATGTTCATGTCTGAAGATGAGTAATGTGATGAAGTGCATGTAGGCTGCGCACATTGATCAGAGCAACACAAGCCCCTGCAGCAGCGGATTACTTTTTCCAAACTGTCTCCTTTGAGTTGATGTGCAAAATGTATGTGTGTGTATGTCAGAGAGAGAGAGAGAGAGAGAGAGATCAACTGGAATTCAGCGAGCTGCAAAGTGTGGATAGATAAACAATGTTTTAATTTCAGAGTCAGTGCTCTGTCTTGAGTCACGACATGGAAACATGCGCGTGCAGCTACAGCTCTATAATTAGTTTGATGGTGTTCTCTCACTTGAGCACAAAAGCCAAAACCTAATACCAGACACGCCTCAGCAAGTGATTACTCCAGCAGTGCAGGAATTACTAGAACAGGCATCTGTTTTTCCAGCCTTAATTGAAGACATTGCATGTGCTAGTGTGTGGTACCGCGTTAGTATGAGCTATTAGGTAGCTTGTGTAAGAATGAAAAAGTTGTATTAATTTTAAAGTGGATAAATTTTCCTGCCCAATCTACACACCTGATAATCAGTAATTATGCATTATGAGTTTCTTATTTACACCTACCAGACAGGTTAATTAATAGCTCTGTAATGACTGTCTGTATTCCATCTAATGCATGCATAATCTGTTCCCCCTGGACCTTCTACATGAGCGAAACAGCTTCGTCAAAGCACCAGATGTAATTTGGGTGGTGGACCCTTCTCAGTGCAATAGTAACTCAGATACAGATCATATCGGAGTATTAATAACCTAGTTATTTATTTTGGAACAGTTTGCATCCTCCATCCCTGCATTCACCCTTGAAAGCAAAATGTCTGTTTTACAGTATACAAGTCACCCTCCTGCTGATTAGAAACCTTAAAAACCAACCATAGTCACCCTGAAGAAGTTTAGAAGCACGGATACTAATTCTAACAAGGTAGCACTGCTCTAAAGCATGATATACAATGAATACCATTTTACCTCAGCATAATCATCATATTCAGGGCTTTCAGTATAATACTTGACATACTCATTTGATGTCTGGGTTCCACTCAGTCACTGAAGCTACACTAGAGGGAAAAGCAACGGTCAGAATTCTGCTAAATGATAATAAAACCAGAGGGATACCTTAAACAGTGCGGACAGAACAGGATCAGACAATTTCTCACCTTCCACAAACATCAATTTCTGAGTCCATTTAAAGACAAATCCCCCATAATCTCTGCGGTTTAAAATGCTACACATGAAAGAACTGAACCCTGAGAAGAGCACCTTGATACCATGGCTCATAAGCACTGTAACGAGAGCTAACACAGAGCCCCCAAACCCACACTGCTTCACTTTTAATCAGGTCATGAAACAAAATCAGTTGCATGGTTAAGCTCCTTTCATACATACTGGAGCTGGACAAGAAATCTCGCAGAGACTGATTTGGATGAGGAAATGGTCATTCCGTGGCCTAGAAAAGGTGTTACAGATCTGAGGAGAGCTTTGACGAGAACACAGAGTTCTCGTGGAGGGTACAGCGCATGTACGAAAAGAACGAGGAATATCTGCCGATCTCATGGTTTTGTGAACTGCGAGAATGAGGAGTGCTCGCAGGAGAGGCAAGGAGAGCTCACGCATTCTCATCCATTGCCTGATCCCCTGCCAAGTAGAAAACGCATTCTCGCTGAACTTGTAGGACTTCTCCTCGATTACGCCTTCGTCACTCCTCAATCTTGCCATCACTGTCCTGCATCCAAGAGATTGGCGAGAACCAGGAGAGGCCCATTTCTTTGGTGAGTCCCTAGGAGTGAGTTAGGAGTGACTCTGTGAGTGCCAGAAGAGCGCTACAAGAGAAATGTATGGATTTATTTTGCATGAAAATCCACAGAAAGAATTGACACATCCAATACGTCCATAGCTTTTTGCAGAAATTGGAGAGATTAGAGAGAAAATTGGGGAGTTTGAAGAGAGGCCTGTAAGAGCTCAGGAAGTCCAGGCAATCTCTAGGAGTACACCAATTTTCTCGCCAAATTCACTCTCTGAGAGATCTCTCATCAGACTCCTGTATGCATGAAAGGGACTTTAGGCTTGTGTGTCATTGTCGGACATTACACACAAGTGCAGAATCTGACCACATTAGCTGTGGAATCATCTTAGCACATCTCACACTCTATCCTTCAGTTTCTCAATACACTTATTTCAATTGCAATAAAATTATTTGTGTTCTTGATTTTGTGTAAATGGCAGCAAACTTTATCCATCAATTCTTTTCCCAATTGTGGGGAGGAGAACAACAGAAGATCTCAGAGCTGGCTACTGTATTTCCAGTCTTGACTGTATAGACAGTGGTACTTGAGTTCCTCCATGGCACATGTTTGCTGGTGGCAAAAAGGGGATATTTTTCACAGTACACAATTTTTAACAGTTTGAGGTAAAAATATCACATACAAGCTTCAGCCAAATCAGATAGAACACAAATACTAAAGCTAAAATAGAACAAAATATCATTAAATTAACTTTATTTTGAAAATTTCACTCTGGGTCTTATTGAATGGCTCTGGTGCTAATGGGATACTATACTCTCCACTTTATTTCATTCATGCTTCATTTCATTCAGGATGGAGCAATACATCCTGTGGCTGGGGTTAGGGCATTGAACCAAGGAATCTGGGAGTCGAACCCAGTCATGCCCCTTCCCCATGACATGCACAAAACCTACCACTGAGCCACCAATTCTGAATTGGACACATTAGAATTGACCCAAAGGTGCTGGATAAAATGTATTCTGGGTTCAATGCCCTAACCCCAGCCACAGAATACAGTGCTGGGCCCAAGTCTGGATATAATGGGAGAGTTGAGTCAGTAAGGTCCAGCGGTAAACCTGTGTCAAGTCGTGTGCAAATCAGACGGACCGCTGTGGCGACCAGCAGCTCAAAGACTAACAACAACAACTTGCATGTCTACAATTGAGGCAATAAAGCTATCCCCCTTCTGTCTGTCTTGCAGTGCCACATCCACGTTTTGGATCGCTAACCCCAATAACAACCTGATTGACTGTGCAGCTGCAGGTTCTGAGGTGAGTGTTGTTACAACACTGATAAGTGTGATTAATGACCTGTAGGACCAGTGTGAGCTTGAACAGCTACCACAGCTGCATCTAGCACATTATGGAAGAACTAGTTATGTTTCTTATTGTTTTTAAGTGTTTACAAGACTGTGGTTGTGAAAGAAACAGAAAGCGTGGATGAGACAGGGAAAAAAATGGAGTGTGTGTCATCGGCCTCTGCTGTATATTCTTTCTCACTATCACAAATGCAGACTTAAGTAGCCCTCATGTTGAACACATAAGTTTTGTGTGTGTAAGTCTGTGTATTTGTGTGTCCATAGGAGACTGGCTTCTGGTTCATTTTTCACCACGTACCCACCGGCCCATCAGAGGGCATGTATTCACCAGGCAAGACAGAACACACTCCACTAGGACAGTTCATCAACAATCGAGCACACTCGAACTATAGGGTGAGTGTGTGTGTATGCATGCATTGCAGATGTACAGTATGTGGAAAAGAGAGAAATAGGTTGGGTATTATGGACACCCAGGATAGGTTGGGTATATCACACACCATCATTCTCATGAGGATGCTGTTGGAAAAGGTTTCCGATCAGTGGGTGAAGGAAAAAGCAAAGAAAAATTCTACATCTTTCCTTCATCTTATCTACATACCTGGACATTTTAAGGAGAAAAACAAACAGAATTCTTTTTTTTGTTTGTTTTCTGTATGTATGTGATATGCAGGCAGACCTCGTTCAACACAGCCGGTAGGCAAAAGTAGAGAGTTGTTGGAAACTGAATCTGGATTAAGGCATGGCTTATACCAGGATTTAGGAGGTAGAAGAAGGGGATCTTCTTTCATAGGAGCCGTGGCAACAGTATAGCGCAATGTAGAAATCTGTTTCTAACAAGATAAAACTCATGAGACAAGCAAAAAAAAGTGTTTTTGTTTTATTATTTTATTTTTTGGCGATAGTTTAAGTGCCACTAAACAAATTATCACTAAAAATCAGAGGCATGGTTAAGGGGTGAATTTTAGATTTGAATCCCAAATATTTTCCAGGTGCAAATTGTTCCTTGTAGATAATGAACATCACACCTACAGTACCCAGGCCAAAAATCAAATCAAATGAGCAAAAAGATTTTGTCTTAGTTTGTGCAACTGTATTCAATTCACTACTGTCTGATGAAGAAGCAGGATTATACAATCAAAAACATGCTTTTTCAATATTTATTTGAAAGCCAGCCCACTGCACTTTGAAGTCAGGGATATTGAGATGATGGAGGTTGAAGAACTAGAGGTTTCATGTAAAAGTGGACAGAAAGAGTAAAGGAAAAGTGTCTCTAGTGTTATAAGACAAATCATTCAACAGTTAGTTCCAACCGAGTAATCTGATTGGATGAGAGCCATTCAATGAGTGATGATAGAGCATAACAGCACTGGGACTTTTGCCTCTGAACTATCCGTGTTCTGTTCACAGCTAACGCGAGCTACCAAACTAACTAGTTTCTAACACAAGGATGAATCCCATAAGTGATTATATGACCTACTTATTGCACTACCTTTCTAACTTGGAACACAATAGTTAGCTGATACTCAAAAATGGAATAAATTGAAATACAAAGTGAATATTATAAGGTTCTCAGTACTGTCCACCACCTCCATGTTTTTTTATCCTTACCTTTTGGCTACAGAAGGTACTGTGTAATTTAAAATTACAATAGCAGAAGGATACAGTGGTACCTCGGCATATGGCCCCGCCTTAAAAGAAATTTGCCCCAGCATACAAAGCGTTTTCAGCATATGAGCAAACGAACCGAGACGAAATGAACACCAGCTAAGTTGCACGCATGTCTGGGAGCCGTTTAAAACGTTTTGCGTCAGTGGAAACCCAAACGAAGTGAGGTCGCATATTTTTTAAGGTTTTTTTTTTGTATTTTGTGCAAGGTTTAGTGAAGACATAGCACCATGGCTCCCGAGAATGTTATCAAGGACAGTAGCAAGAAGAAAAGGGAGCTACTTTCAGTTTTGTTTTTAAAGCCGGTGCCAAGAGGAATCATAAATTAAAGTTAGATGAGGCTAAATGTCTATTTATTTCATGTTTTTTTCTAAATGTTTTGATTATTTTTTAATTTAAAAATACGATTAGAGTATTGGTCATTGGTAAAAATAGTAATATTGCGTGACTGGAACGGGTTATTTTACACATTTACATTACATGCGTTTTGCAATATGAAATTTCGCCTTAAGAGCTCGCTTCCGGAATGGATTTAATTCGCATGCTGAGGTACCACTTCATGCAAAATAACTGGTTCAATAAACAAACAAATCATAATCTGTTGATAATAAGTGGTGTTTGTGGAACCATTGTATAAAAGCAATATCACACTTAAGGACATGCTGTTATGCTGAATATCAGCACAAATGTGTGGCGGTCATAGATCCGCATCACAGCCATGTTGATAAATATTGTTTCCTGAAACTTTCATAAAGAACTTTTCAGTATAATACTACAGATCATATAGAGATCATATGGTACACATATTTCCTTATCCCTGTGCGGAAATCATTTGCTGGCTACACCGCTGCTGGAAATAGAATCAGTGAATTGAACATAAATGTCATTTTGTGACCTTAGCATCATAAGGTCCTGTCTGGCATTCATTCTTAACCGAGTGAACCTTTTTACCAAGGTCATTATACAGTATGAAAATGATTTTTATTCATCTTTGCCAAAATCCTGTTTAGCTTTAGCGTTACTTCATGAATGTATGTATTTATTTAAATCAGTAAAGCCCAATGGATTAGCCAGCAGCATCCGGATCTTGAAATGATTATCATTAGGTAGCACAACATCACATACATCAGTAATAAATATGATTTTAACTGCAGAACACAAGAATACTGTGGCCTTTGTTAGTTTAGCTCTTTCAGTCAAATCCTGCTGATTGTCAAACCCTAGAGATCTTTCTTAAACTGTTGGCACAGTATCGAAACAGCTCTAAATAATATTGCCGAATCATACTGTAAGCTGTTATACTGTACATACATTACATTGAATCATTAATTGAAATATAGGAGATGGACACTATTAATGCAGCTCTCTTGCAAGTGGTGAACGTTAGCAAGGTACAGTTATTTCAGGGTAGATATTTTAGTATGTTCTCATTAAAAATGAATAGTCTTGTTTTTTCCTGGTAAGTTGCTCGTAATCAATAGTTTTGTTTATAGGTTTGCAGGACAACATTTTACATTTTAATGGAGAAAATATGAAACCATCTGACAGACATTTTTAAGGTTAGATTATGGCTATGTTCACATTAACATCCTGAGGTGACTTAATGTGATGTAGATCAGATTTTTTTAGAACTGTCAATAAACAGATTTTTGTGAAATGGGTCACTTTCACATGTTGTCCTAAATCGAATACATATCCGTCATGGAATCAACCGACTTGAATGCGAAAGATCAGATCTGGATTCATGCACCTTTTTCTCTCTGAGCATGTGTAGGGCTCTGATGTCATCAGTCAGTTCTGGGCACTGCCGGGATTTCATATCAGTGCTGGCAATTGCGGTTAGAACAGCTAAAGTGAAGCGTCTGGCTTTCTTCCTTGTTCTGGACCTCAACAAATATTGCAGACTAACTGCTTGGCAAAGTCACATCCTTTTTTCGAAATGAACGAGTGGTCACACGTGTGCGTGTGTACCAGAGTCAGGTGTCCACATTATAGTCAGATAAAAGTCACTTTTAATCATGATTGTTATGTTTGTTGTTATGTAAATACATTACTGACTTTTTTCAATTAAATAATTAATTCATATTTTAAAAATAGATTTTTAAAAAGGGTAGTTGGCAATCATTTAAACAATTATCCTTAACGGTAAATGTATATTACATAACATATTATATCACTTTAAATTTCAAATGCATTTGATCAGATGAAAATCATGTGACAAAATTAAGGTTTTAATATCTTTTTTCTCCACCTTATGTTCACTCGATTACCCGTATGAGACGTGTTTGCCGAACTGTCAAACCCTTCGCCATTTACTGTAGCTCTACATTTGTACTGGAGACTGCATCCAAGGCTCTCTGAATGAAAATATCTGTCACATGAATAAGTGTAAAGTATAATTAAATTCCAGTTGGTCTTAAGCTACAAGTTGCCATGTGTACAAGCTGCTTTTGGCTATGACATAGTCTTCCTAGGCAACGCGGCTTCACAATTAAGAGCAGTTCCGTGGAATTCATCATTCTTAATCAGAAATGTTGTTCTTCCTTTTTTTACCTCATTAAATTTGAAAGCCAGGCAAGGTTTAGAGTCATTCTGGATGATCAGGCGGCCTTGAGGATTAGTAATCGCCCAGAGAACATGGATCCTCTTCAAAAAAGAGGAAGAAGAAGAATCTCCTTCAATGAGGCCCTGGTTTTAACTCATTTGTTTTTGTGCATTTTTTTCTGCAGGCAGGAATGATCCTTGACAATGGTGTAAAAACCACTGAAGCTAATGCCAAGGACAAGAGACCCTACCTGTCGCTCATTGGGGCCAGGTGAGTCTCACACATGTACACACATACACAGTGCTTTTACTTAAAAACAATGTTAGGAAATTTTGATTAAGCCATGGTTCAGCCAGAAGTGGCATTTCCATACTAGACCTCCTTACAGCAAGTGGCAGGATGTTATTGTGTGAAGGATCATTTTCTGATAATTTGCTCAGACTAGGATCATTTAAAATCCCACAGTACAGATAGATCTTTTTCCTTGTGATGTGGCAAAAATGAGACTAGGGTCATCCACATCTAGTAGATTTTAAAACACTGATTTTCATAAGGTAGCAAATAATTGGACGTTGTTGTTGTTGGTAGTCTTTCGTCTGCTCCCGTTGAGGGGTCGCCACATCGGACCATCTGATCCACACAACAACTTATGCCAAATGCCCTTCCTGACGCAACCCTCCCATTTTATCTTGGCTTGGTGGCTGGGGTTCGGCATTTGGTTTGAATCGAACCTGGGTCTTCCGCATGGCGGACGTGAAACCTACCAGTGTGTCATTTATCTTCAGTAACCATTTACTCGGTTTAGGGTCAATTCTGAGGTGGGAAGTAAATCTGAATGGACATTAGATTATAGGATACGTACAAGCCATACATTTGCACCCTCGTTCACAACCAGATGTAATTTAGAGTAGGCAATACACCATACTGACATATTTTGGGAGGTGGAAGGAAAACCACATTGACATGAGGAGGATACAGAATATAACTCAAGCTCAGGATTGAACACGAGACCATGGATCTGTAAGGTGTTGACTCTAGGCTTAAGTTTGATTATGTTTTTTCTCTAACGTTGGACAGGTATAGCCCTCATCAAGATGCTGACCCCTTTAAACCTAGAATACCTGCTCAAATCCACCACTTTGTTGCCTATAAGAACCAGGACCATGGGGCATGGCTCAGGGGAGGAGACGTCTGGCTCGATGATTGCCAGTAAGTACATCTGAAGGAAGGAGGAAAAAGTGAATGAGCAAGGATTTTTTTTTGCTGCCCATCAATGCATCAAGCATAATTATATTAATACCAAACATTGACATAAATCTATCTGTCTATAGGTCTGTCAGTCAGCCAAATATTTTGTATTAAAACCCTATGAATGTATCTATTAAAACAATAGGTACGTAAGCTCTGATTCGATTTGTATTGCGATTCTATTAGTATCATGATTTTATAAATACAGCGGAACCTCGGCATACTAATGCCCTACTTTAAGAATTTTTAAACTTTAAGAATTTTGCAAGAAATTTGCATCAGCATACGAAGCATTTTCGGCATACAGGTGAATGAATTGAACCAAATGCTGGCTAAGTTACATCTGGGAGCTGTTCAAAACTTGTTTGCATCAGTGGAAAGCCAAGCGAAGTGAGTTTACGATGTTTTTTTTCAGTCAGCGAAAGCTTGATTTTTCACGCGTCCATAAGTCCATACGTAAATTTTTTTTTTCATTCCTACGTTTTGTTTTTATATGCAAAAATATAATTATAGTTTTGGAAATTGTTAATATTTTTGGGTGGCTGGAACAGATTATCTCCCTGTACATTATTTCAAATGGGAAAATCCGTATCATAATGCAGCTTTTCGCCTTAAGAACTCCAGAACAAATTAAATTCGTATGCCAAGGTTCTGCTGTATATCAAAATTCAATATATTTTTTCAGATTTTCTTGCAATTCTAATTACACATTTGTCTGCAACATTTCTACCACCTCAAATTTAAACATACAATTTTTTAATTATTATTTTTTTAAAAATGTATATCACCACATGAAAGAATTTGACTATACGTAACTGAATCAATATTTCCTATCTCTAGTATCCATATTAAATGATTTGCTACAACATATTTTACTGCCCGAGCCTACAGTATGGCTTTCACCTCAAATAACCTGGAAGCGAATGAGTGTAATTACAATCACACTCCTTATTGATAATTTCATGCAGCACGGAAGATCAAAGTGCTGAAGTCAAACAAAAAATAGTATAGATGAAAGACAAAAAAAAGGTTAAAAGTTGCAAAGTCAGCGAAAAAAATCATTAACAATGGCATGGATTGTCATTATGATTACTATTGTTGTCAGTCAGTTATGTAACACATTTTATCTTCGCTGTATGCTATAATTTTAACAAATTGTATTTAGCCTCATTATAAAAAATTTTGCTGTCTGAGCACGCTATTGACTCGGTTTGTCTTTATTGTCTGCAGGTTTGCCGATAATGGGATCGGCCTCACTCTAGCCAGGTAGGGCTGCTAATCGTTCATTTTTTTTGCCCTTCGCACACATTTTGCAATCATAATAAAATGGATGCCTTTATGTTTGCCGAATGCAGCCCAGGCAACTGTGCTGGAGCTGTAATTGGAAAATGCCATATATGGGAGGCTTCGTGAGATGCATTGGGGAAATCGGGGGCTTTGAGCAGTTGTGAAAGTAATTCAGTGATGTGAAGCTAGTGGCTCAGGGACCTGATGAGCATGCACAGTGCGCGCTGCATTTATCTGGGCGTTTCTCTCATACTGCCTGCTTACGTATGTGTGTGTGTCTCTGTGTAGTGGAGGTACGTTCCCAGATGATGACGGCTCCAGGCAAGTGGTAAAGAACTCGCTGTTTGTGGGAGAGAGCGAGAACCAAGGCATGCCTTTCCCTGATGGCCGCATCTGGGGCCCTAGTGGTTTGGACCACAGTGGTAGGACCCTCCCGAGAGGAGTGTAAGCACTTACAGTTCCCTAAATTCTTTTCTCTCCTGCTGCTTTGGATATTTGGATCCGTGTAGCTCACCAGCACCAAATATAGGGCAATGGTTTCAGCTACAAATACAATAAAACTTAAAATGCTTTCTCGTTTGAGCTTTTGCTTTAAATAAATGGTTTGGAAAAAAAAATATGAATGAAATAGCTAAGCTATGTTACATGATTGATAGTCCTGGAAAGTCCTACTTAAATAGGTATGGTATTCGGTAACATCAAGTGCAAATGTGTTAAATCATCACTATTTGCTTCCCTGCAGAGATTTCCCTATTCGTG
The DNA here is from genome assembly GCA_030014365.1 of Clarias pachynema. NCBI lineage: Eukaryota > Metazoa > Chordata > Actinopteri > Siluriformes > Clariidae > Clarias > Clarias pachynema. The sequence goes on along the minus strand of JAQMYL010000007.1, from coordinate 17,596,601 downwards.
GCATGCAGATCTATGATGGTCCCATCAATGTCCAGAACTGCACCTTCCGTAAATATATTGCCCTAGACGGACGGCATACGAGCGCATTTGGCTTCCGCCTGAACAATTCGTGGCAGAGCTGCCCCAACAACAACGTCAGCGACATCACATTCGATGACGTCCCGGTGAGATCCAAATTTCAAACCACACCTTAGAATGCACAGCTTCATAATATGGCAGAACTGTTATGAACTGCTAAAAAGCCAATGCATGGAGCCAGTGGCCTTGAGCTATGAGGAAGTAATGTGTTCAATCTGTAAAAAGTTTTGACAATAGACAGAAGAGCTGCATGATTTATTGAATGTGCTTAGCTTCAAATAAACCAGAACAGTCTTTACCAATGGGGTTTTAATACACATCACAAACCCTCACGCCATACTTTTTTTTTCTTCTTCATCACTTCCATCCATTCCATGCACGTTTTCTAATCATGTCCATCCATGCCAACAACTTTTCGTCCATCACTTCTCTGTACATCATAAAGTTTTTCTCCATCATTTCAATCTGCTTCTATTACTTCTACCCACTTTTTCTTGATCACTCACTACACTTTTCCACTTTTCTCCATAGCCTTCACGCTCTCCTTATTTTATTATTGATTTCACTCTATTTTATCCACGGTTTCTCCATCACTTCCATCCACCATCAGTGTCATCCAATTCTTTAACACTTCCATACAGGTATCCCCATCACTTTCTTTCACACCATCTACTCCTGCCCCAAGGTCTTTCATACATGAGATCCACCTGTTCTCCATCACATCTATTAACTTTCCTCACAACTTACATTGAACATTTCTTTAGCACTCAAGTTCACTTTTCTTCACCTCTACCGAATTTGACATGCCAGTTCTTCCTTATTACTTCAAGATCCCATCCATCACTTTCATCCATTACATCCACTTTTCTTCACCACTTTTCATGCCAAACACTTTTTTCTCTCCAACACTGCAGCCACTGTCTCTCCATCACTTTTTTCTTCCACTCACGTTTTTGACAGTATTTACCTTTCCTCTCGATCATCATGTCCATCACTTCATTTTATTTCATCCACTTTTTCCTAACTTATTTTAACTCCAACCACCTCCCACAGACACTCTACTTTATCCTCTAACACTGATTGTTTTAGTAATGCAAATTCTTAATTCTCACTTTTCACAATGATAATCAAAATACACTCATTTTACACTGATACATGATTTAATTTTCAGATCACATCTCGAGTGTTCTTTGGAGAACCAGGTCCCTGGTTCAATGAGATGCACATGGATGGGGATAAGACCACCATTTTCCATGACGTGGACGGCTCAGTGAGCGAGTACCCTGGTGCATTCTTGGTTAAAGAAGACAACTGGCTCCTGCGCCACCCTGACTGCATCGACGTGCCGGACTGGAAGGCTGCAATATGTAGCGGGAACTTTGCCCAGGTAACCCTTATGCTCTTGTTATCACCAAAAATGGTTGTGTTTATACTGATCATTTTTATTTATATATATTTCCTCAGGCACGCATTTCAAACTAACATTTCCCTAAATTTCCTCTTTTTGATTGAATACAGTAATTGTTAATTCTACCTCACTTGACATGATTAAGCATGTCTTGACCCATAAACTACTTTTTTTTAGAATACCAGTAATGAAGCTTGTGGTTAACTTTCTATTAAATAAGAAAAACAAATCGAGGCAGGCTTTTATTTTACAGATAATAATTTTAAAGAAATTAGTAGTGCAAAAAGAAGTAAAACTTCCCAACATTTCTTTTTCATTCTATTTCTAGTTTTGGTTTTATTGTATAGTTAAAAGCAGGAGCCCAATTTGTAAAACGATCTTAGAGCTAAGAACTTGAGCTAAACATGAGCTAAATATGTTTATTGGGCAGGTAGAATCAGTAACGATGTTTGCTAATGAGTTAGCATGGAGCATTTTATTCTATTTTAGAATTAATTTTATGCTAAAGCAGTTGTTTATAGGGGGACTATTATGCAAAATTAATTTTTAGTTATTTTGAGAGAAATAAACATTTTTTATTTTTTATTGGCCTTGGCTTAAACAAGCCAATTAGATTGCTTCCCTAATGTGACCTCATATAAGAAGATATGCTGATTATACATTATCTGAGGGGTACTACACAGGGACCATTAACACACTTTGTGGACACACTTTGTGGACCTCTGAGATCTGTGTTAATTTGTTAATAAAATAAATAGTAAAATATTGCCCCTTTAAGCCTATGAAATTGTGCTAATGGTAAAGTTATGTAAGAAACATCACCACATAACTACATAAAGTCAAAGTACAAGCTACTTAAAAAAGAAAAGTTGTACAAATGTGTAGACGTTAGAAATTGTTAACGTGATGTTGTTTCAGGGAAGGCAGGTGGGATACTGGGCCCGAGTGCAGGGTAGGTTAGAACGCAAGAGGAAACTTTAACTGAATATCTAACTCAATTTATTATATTATAACCACAGAGGAAATATATTTTATTGGCTTCCTGTTCCCAACAAAAGCAGGAATGAAATCCAGGGAAGCTAGGGAAACTGAGCACAAAGAACAAATGCCTTCCCTTCTTAATGAGCCTGAAGAATGGCTCATTAAGAGTGAACTCAAAAGTAGAAAGGTTTTTTTTTTTTTTTTCCTCGAGAAAGGGAACACAAGAACATGAGAGGGTGGCGAGGTTGATTAGGCAAGGCCAACCTGGAACAGACAAAGGATAGAGTATGGCTTTAGTTTTTGAAATTACCAGTTCAAGGTTAGTCTTTCCTACACAAATGAGCATCAAGACTAAGCATCAAGTGAGGGGCAAGCTGTCCGTAGCACATAAAACCCAGAGCATTGTAGCCATTTTTGCATTACTATGTTATAATAAATATACTGTATATGAGGGTCAGGATTGTGCAATATAGAGTGACATAATGTTTTTGTTTTTTTTAGCACAACCTAGGCAATATTATGGAATTAATTTTATTTCATTTTAACAACTCAAACATGATTGAAAAAAAAAATGCAAAAAGGTGTTTTAGGGTTTTTTGGTTGTGTCTATGAAAAAACAATAATAATAATAATAATAATAATACAAGCATTTGGTGAGACTATGACATCATTCCCAGCGGTAAAATTTTATACATTTTAAAAGTAATGATAATTTGAGTTGATGCATCTAAAAACAAATATACAGTTTGATGTCTAAAGCCTCGCCATAGACACACATGGACAGGACAGTCCATATAAGCATTTTTTTTTTTAATTGGTCATTGATCAGTCTTGTGTTTCTGACAGAGATCCACACCACTTGATTTTTTTTTAAAGGATAAACAGAGTCATGGACACGTTTAAGCTGCTGTTAAGCCATTTGAGAGTAAGCAGCTAGCATACTGCTTATGTCTCCCTCTGGTGGTCAAAGTCGACCTAGCAGGCAAACCAGCTCCAGGCCTGGTTGTTACAAACAAAACCGTAAGCGCTAACATGATGCACATGTCGAGCTAGCATGGTTCCATCATGATAAATTCAGGCTGCTTGGCAAACTACATCAAAGAAGCAAGAATAGTAAACCCAGTCTTACCAAACTTAATGTGACCTACTGGATAATATGACAATTATGTAAACCAAGTTCGATTTAAAGATAAACACTATTAAAAAATAATAAACTTCTAGCCAGCCTGCTTGCATTAAGTACATCATAAACTGAAAACACACATGTTCTCTAAGCTTAACTGTGAAAAGTAAATGCTTGTTGTCTTGCGTTTTTCAAGAGTCTGTGACTCTTACACACTCAGTTCACCTCATTGTTGTTGGGTTTAGGTTGAAGCACCATATAGGTTTCATATATCTGTTGTTAAATCCCTGTCAATTATTGTGTGCCTCAGATTTATATCCAGGCCAGGAATCCAGCAAATCTAAATCTGAAGATGGTGAAGGATGAGTATCCAGACAAGCCACTGGAGCTGGTAGGAGCTCTGGGGAAGAAGCATCACTACCAGCAGTTCCAGCCTGTAGTCACACTGGCTAAGGGCTACACGGTGCACTGGGACGCGGCCGCACCTGCTGAAGTCACTGTGTGGATTATCAACTTCAACAAGTCAGTAATAGCAAATTTAACCAAAAAGCATCACTGTAACTCCACAGTAAATTAATATGAGTCAGGTCTGTACACATGGAAGCAGCTTTACTCCATGAAGTTCTCATTAACAAATACCTAATCTTACTCCCTCTTTTATATATCAATCTTAATTTATGTGAGGAGCGCAATGCATTATGCAAACAGTTGTTTACTGAGTCAGTGTTGGATTATTAGTGGCTTTTAAATGCTGTATGTTTAACAGGTTAAATGAGCAAATTTAGCGAATCCTGTATTGTGAGAATATTAGAGATTATTAAAATGCTTGTATTTGGTCTTGAAGATAAATGATAATTGATATTTCAAAAGGTCATTAGATAAAAGATCATCTTAATCCTAACATTTGAAACAACCTATGCAATAAAATAGTTCTCTTCTGCCACCTAGTGTGAATGTCTAGGACAGTCAACAAAAAAACACAAATTCTGACCATCATTTCTCCAAACCTCTGCCTCCTCTCGACAGGAACGACTGGATAAACGTTGGCTTCTGTTACCCGAAAGGCACAACGTTTATCATCATTTCCGACCTTCACAACCGGCTCACCAAGCAGACGAGGAAAACTGGGATTTTTAAGCAAACATTTCAGAGGGAAAAGATCAGTCACACACACCAGACATGGGGTTATTACTACTGGGAGGAGGACACTGGGTAAGAGACTCTCAGCATGATTCATACTAACACTAATGTTTGAAATGTTTTTTAATAATAATAATAATAATAATAATAATAATAATATCCTTCTTCATATTATTATTATTATTATTATTATTATTATTATTGTACATATTAAAAGTATTATCATATATTAATATATATTATTTTATGTAACATAAATCTAAGTATAGTATTATTTATTAGTAGTGATACTTATTATTTATATTCTCTCTCACTAATGTTGTTGGAGTGTTTGGAGAGTTTATTCAATTACTGTTATCTCTCTGTGCAGGTTGCTCTTCCTCAAGGTCCAGGCCCACAATAACAGAGATACCTTTGCATTCTGCTCAGTGAAGGGCTGTGAGAGAGTGAAGATCAAGGCCATCATCCCAAAAGGCAGTGGACCTAGTGACTGCATGACACAGGCCTACCCCAGATATGCCGAAATGCCTGTAGTGGATGTACCCATGCCCAAGAAACTACCCCGTTCTAGCCTAGTAAGAAGGATCTCTGAAAGTCTTTTCAATTAAATAGCTCGATATGGACTTCCTACCACTTTTCTATTTTAATGCATTAGAGGGACTTAAATACCTCAATTCACATTCGATTTTATAAGTGTAATGTAATCACACTTTACAGTATATCATTTAGTCAGGCCTGATTATCAAATGTTCCTTATGCATTCCTACAGCCTCAAACATCTGAGCACTTCCTGGAAGTTAAGGTGGAGTCTTACACCACACGTTTCTTCCACATCAAAGAAGACTTTGCCTACACTGAGGTAAAAGACTGATGTGGTTTACACAATTTTGTCCTATCCATGTAAATCACTTCAATAACACGTACTGTGTCCAGTTAATAAATGGATAGACCTTTCTTTTTATGTATATGATAAATTGTATATGCTTGCAGATTTCTGTTCAGTTATAGCCATATACCTATACACATTATATCAGCCATGACTTTTTATCTGGTTGTGGTGTTAATGCTATGGCTGATCGGTGCATAGTTTTTTCCAAAAAAGTGTATATGAACTATGCAGAACTGTAAGAAGTAAAGTAGGGATTAATAAAAAAAAACTTGGTTAATGTGTTGCTCCTGCAGGCCAGTGGTAAGAAGATCTTCCAGTCAGAGGATGGAATCCATCTGACAGTGCTGGATGGTCACAACGGAAAATTAATTGAGACAAAAGGCTTCAGGAGTGCTGTACTGATGGGCATCCCCGCTCAGCTTGAGAACTACATCGACTCCCTGATGGAGGAGTACGTACACACTTTCACACCTTAAATCATAGCATGTTCTTCCTCGACAAGCTGTAATCTTATTTCTGTTGACCACTTACCAAGTAACCTGTACCAAACAGGAACATACTGTATGAGGATTACATTATGATATAATAAGTTCTTTACTGATCAGTTTTGTGGTTATATTAGCAGTACACAATTAGTAAACTAGTGATTTGTGATGGGCAAATCATATAATATTATGATATAAAAAATATAATCATATAATATAGAGATCATCTAACTGGCAGCCAGGTTAAAACCTACAGGGTCAATGTAGCCGTTTCATAAACATCATGTAAAATAATGCTAAAACATGATTTTGCGATTTTATATAGTGCTTGGATGCACATACAGATTTTTCCCGCTAAATAGTTTTAATTTAGCATCGTTTTGTTGTTGTTGTTTCGTTAATTTTTGCACACATTTCATACAAGCGATGTTCAAATCAAACTGGCACTTGTAATGAAATTTCCAGTAAATAAAGGCGTAAAAACTATTGACATTTACAGAAGACCTCAAGAAGACGGTGCTGAAACTTTTAGCCGCAGTAAAACATTTGAATGGCGCAAACAATTTTTAAACGAGGTCGTATGTTTGTGAATATACGCCCAAGGTGGTTTGAAGCCCACCATTTATTCCTGTAAATATTCAGTGAGTGGAACGCCTGATAATTGAAAACCGATAGATAGAACATGTCACTAACACATCTGTCTGTGGAAACTGTACACATCACACCCCTTATTTATGACATTAGTTACATTACATAAATTAGTACACCACCAGTTACTGCCACGCCCCAAGTGAATTACACAGGTTTGGGCCATTGAAGGAGTTCCTGGGAGGCCGGCATTTCAAACGTGAAGCAGGCAGTCCAATCATGGGTCTGGTATACTGAGAAAACTTGATGGTACGCAGCCTTGATGGTATCCAAGCACTAGTGAAAATCTGGGATAAGTTCATTAATGTAACAAGATTATATAGAGAAATAAAGGGAGCCTTTACTCCCATAACTGTGTTCATAACTTGAACACCCTTTATATATTTTTCCCATTATGGACTGAATATTGAAGTAAAAAATTCTGTATCAAACATACTATATTGTTATTAGTTTAATATGATCAAATGTAAGGGTCCATAAACAGACGTTTTTTTTTAAACCAACTTCTTTGTGTACTTTCAGCTCTATAGTGTTGATTACCTCCAAGGGCAAGCTGATCACCAGGGGACCTTGGACCAAGATACTTGAAAAGCTGGGTGCTGATCCGAATGTGAAATTGAAAGGTAATAAACTTTATTTATTATTATTATTTTTTTTAAATCGTTTATCTTTGGGAATACAGTCCATAAAGAAAAAGGGCAGCAGTAACTCAGCAATTAAAAGGCTCTAGTTAATATAACGTAAAGCGGAAATAAAAAATTAAATAGAACAAAATTAGTGTCTTGCTTGAATCTTATACTGTTTAGCAGAAACAAAATGTTTCTGACGTAAACCAAGCATCAACTTCTCTAGTTTTGAAACCACATAAATGATGTAACTAACATGTAAGACAAGCTGCCTATTTATGCTTGCGGTATCAGGTATCCCCAAAATTAGTTTTTTGTTTGTTTGTTTGTTTGTTTGTTTGTTTGTTTGTTTTTTGGGTTCCTTTTAAGGTTTCGTTCTTATGTCATCTCAGGGGGATTTCCTTGCCACTACTGCCTTGTGATAATGCCCACTATTAAACTAACATACTGTACAAATGAGATAGAATTTAACTGAATTGAATTGATTTTGGTTTCGAGCACATTGTTTGTCTTAGAAATAATATTTGTATAATAACTGATTAAATGCTATTAGTATCATTAGTCATAATGCAAATGAGAATTTATTGTTGCTATTGATGATCGATGAAGGCATACACAAAAGTATCCATTCTGCATACATTTATTAAAGCAGGCCCATTAGTAACGTTCTGTGATTCCTGTTTATAAATGTATCAGTCGTTTTCAATTCCATGTAATTTTGTGTTGAATATTAAATCGCATATGGCTTAAAAGGACAATAGGGGGCAATAATGCTTTACTGTTGGGAGAATGTTACCGTTTATATTAACTTAAAACACAATGTGTTAATAAATTCGTGATCATTTACTGCACTTGCTCACATGCCATATAACCTCTGCTACCATATGACGAAGGGTCCACACGTACCCCATGCCATCATGGAATGTCAGTAATGAACTGAATCTGACTGTAAGGATACCAGCCTTGATGGCCGAGTCTCAGAACAGAGCCCACAGCTGGGCTACTACTTCTTCGAAACTGAAATGCCACATTAGCATCGCTAACAATGTGGTCATTTTTGGCCAACTTTCCAAATAACAAAAAAATATATAAAATGCAGCTGTCTACAACTGAGCCACAATGGGATTATATCAATGCCCTAATAATTTCATACGAATGTGTCTTACATTCTTAAAAATTTAACTCTGAAACATTACAGTAGAATGTTTTTAAATGTACTTTTTCAGCATGGTTCAAATTAATCTGGTTTATACCACAATGCAATTTATTTTTCACATCTGTTTAGTCAGAAGGTGTTTAATTACATTTTCAATATCAAGATTAGAATACCATCTACCACCTGACGATTTTATCATTTTGTATTGTGATTCTGTTAGTGTCATTATTTTATAAATATATCCCCATTCAATATTAATAATATAAGTTTGTTACAATTCTTAAAAAATTTATCAAATAATTTACAAATTAAATAATTTTCTCCTAATAATTATCTCCTAGGTGAAAAGTGCACCACCTGTAGGATTGTAGGAGAACAGCAACATTTTACCACCTAAAATGAAAGCATATATAAATAAACACATTTATAAAAAATAATAAATAAATAGTGATTTTGGAGTAAATGGGCCACACAAAAGAATTGCGATGTTTAACTTGATTGATCCCCCTCGTCTTTTACAACTGTAAAAATCAGTGACCATCCAGGTACTTGAGTTTGTAGACATTGCACATATTCTAATAATAAACAGTTTTTAATTTTTTTATTTATTTATTTATTTATTTATTTATTTATTTTTTACAAGTGTGCTATTCTTTAACAATGAAAAACATGCAATCAATGATATGGTAAAGGCTTCTGTAAGGAAATGTTTATATAAAATTCACAATTAAATATCAAATGTTTTAAAGTATGACATCATTATTTAATCTATTTAAATTTCTTTGGTATAGAAGACATAAAAAACTTTAGATTTATATTGTCATAGGAAACAGTCAAACAGGGCTCTATCCTGAAGACTCCCACCCCAATCCCCGTTGTCGGAAAAAAATACAACCATAGCAACAGCTGAAAAGCTATGAGAATGCTAAAACTATAAAGGCACTGAAGAATGCTCTGCAGTATTTTTTATTTTTTTTTGGAGTTCAGATATAGCTATGGAATTCATATGGAATTCACATAGTTGTGAAAGTAACATGCTGCACATATGTGTTAAATAGAGGAATGTGCAGACACACATGCCGGAGCCACGGGGTTCTTCTTCCTGCCCATCCCTTCTCATCCTACTAACACATGTTTGTCTGAATCCCCTGGGCAAAGTTCTGCATGTTTGGTGCATGAGATCTTCTCAGAACTTAGCTCGATTCGTGCTCTTTATTTCTTTAGGGAGAAATGTATTGAACAGCGTTTGTGATTGAAGCTTGAAATCCATGACATTCTTGAATATTTAAATGAAACAACATGAATGAGGATTACAACCCACAGGAAAGTCAAAAGTAACCATATCAAACATAGCTTCAAGCAGAGCAGCAGCATGGAAGGAGACCAGGAACCATTCAGTACTTGGGCCCTAGGATAGAAACTGGATGCCAATACACGAAGACATGCTGCCATTCTGAGATAATGGTTTACTTCCTAGTTCTGCCAAGTTGCATTTTGGGAAACATAAGTGCCTTGCTTGGTGTCAATACATACTGTAAAAGCAGAGAAATAAGAAATGGCCTCAGCTTCTGTTTGGCAACATTCTGTTTGGAGGGGGGGGGGGGGACTTTTAATGCTTATAAAAATGTTGTTGTTAAAAACATACAAACACATGTACACACCCACACTTGAGTATTATGAGCTGCTTTGTGTAGGTTTTGTTACTCCTCCTTCTAATTAGGTAGGTTTTACTTCATACCACTACTAAATACAAAAGGTTCAAGGGAGAAAATACTCATGCAAGACCCTGTGTTTATTTAACTTAATTATTCTCTATTCTATGTCCACTTTTACATTTCTGCACGTTTCATTTGCCATACTTTCTGCATTGAAAAGGACATTTTGTTGCATCCTCTAACATCACAGCAAAAGAGGACACACCTATCTTGTTAAATAAACACACCCACACATACTGAGGTAGATCAGAGAAAATTAATTGTATTTTTTTTTTTTTTACCTCTGCAGATAAACTGGCATTCGTGGGCTTTAAAGGCAGTTTTCGGCCTGACTGGGTGAAAATGGCGGTAGACAAAGAGCATGCCAAGCTTCACCAGGTGCTACCAGTTCCAATAGTACGAGTGATGAAGCTCTGAGATCCTCCAGCGCCACCCCTGATCACTCACGCACAGCCAGGACTACTGAACACCGACAGCCAATCTAAAGCAAGCATGCGTTCGCGTCACTTCTCTCACCCAGATCAGTGTGCGATGTCGATGTACGTGATAATGTGGCCATTATGTGAATCTTTCAGATTGTGTTGTCAGTGTGCATCTAATTTTTGCCACATGAGAGAGAAAAAAAAATGTGTGAAAGACGCACCACATTCCTTGTTTTGTTTAGTTTTTTCTTTCTGCCCTCTTTCTGTGGTGTTTGTCATTCCAAAAAAGACAAAAAAAATCATTTTCTATCCTGTAAAAAACAAAAAACAGAAAGGTTTCATATTATAAACAATGTGAGGTCTGAGGTTTTTGCCATTGTCATTATAGCATACCCTTTTTATGTGGTCAGTTTGTTGTAGCATATGAGAGAACCAGGAGGGTAAAGAGCATGCAGTCTGACTTAATGAATAGTTGCAGAGAGAGAAAAAGCACGGCTACGTATATATGCGTTTGGGTTTAAACCTGTGAAAAGATTCGACAACGTGTATTCCATCAGGCAGGGAAACAGCCGAAATAGCTGGTCTTTTTTCGGAGGACATGATTTGTTAGTTATTTGTATGTTTTATGTGTTTCTAAAATCCTTCAGATTGATAACAGAGATATATTTTCTACTTATTTATTGTACAGGCACTATTGAGCAAAATCAAAATGGACATCTCTTTTGAGTTGTAATGTACTTCTGTCCGATCTGTAAAAAAAAAAACTAACAAAAAAAGCAAGCATCTGAACAATATTCCACTTTCTTGTATTATTGGAAATTTGCATACATTAATCTTGGGTTGTACATTGATGTGTTGTAAATGTGACTGATTTTAAAGTAATGTACCACTTTGAATCAAACTTTTTGTACAGAAATAAATGATAAAGATATGCTTTGTCTTACTGCTTCATGCTATTTTGTTGTGTGCTCATGTGGACCAGTGAACACAGTGATGTGTGAAAGTACTCATCGATTCACTACAGCACAATTCCGATTATGTGCCATTATTAAAGATTTCAGGAATTAGAGGCTACATCACCTTCACTGCAGCTGACGCACACACAGGCCAGGCCTCCCATAACAATAATATTCTGTCCCTCTAAGAACGTATAACCTTTACTCAAGCAACATAAAATTCTGATCGGCTGCTGTGTTTCTCAGTTAAAGGTGATTCGGTAGCTGAAGGCTGCCGTGCAGTTGGGACGTTCTGACCCTCTGTGCTGTAGGTGTGGTTTCCAGCCCTGTAAGAAACCATGTGGAATGTTGTACTCTTTCACACGAAGCGTGGAAGGCATTTAGGGAAGGGGGGAAAAAAGGCCTGGGTTGGTACGGAAAGAAGTTGCAGCTGTGTCAGCTCTGAGGCATGAAATTATCAGCACAGAAAGTGTAAAACTCTGGGTGGGGGTACAAAGGAAGTGCGCTTTGATCATGACTGCCAAGCATTTAAAATGTTAAGATATCGGTGAGGTAGAAATATGTTGAACATGGTCTACTGAACACGCTCTCTCTCTCGCTCTCTCCTTCACACACACACACACACACACAAACCTTATCTATGCGTAAGTGATATAGCATATACAGTTAGCTCTATAGTAAAATAACTATAGATTAATTACAAATTAATTAATCATAAGGGATAACATTTGCTCAGAAATAATCAATTGTAGTGAGTATTCTAATTCCACTATAGTTTTTCTTGTCAAACTGTTAAATATGAAAACTAAGCAAAGGTGTATCTCTTAGGCATGCAGTCTTTTGCTTCCTCATGGCTTCCCATTTTGCACCACTTACTACCTGATTCCTATTCTTGTCTCCTACCTCCTGCTTCACATCCCTGCAACATCCCAGCTTTGTTACTCTTTCCTATTTCCATTGCTTGTTTCTTGTCTGCTTTCCTTTCTTCCATCACTTACAGTACTTCCTGCTTCCCTTTTTTCACTGGTTGCTTCCTACCTGTTTTTCTTTATTTCCATCCCTTGCTTCCTTTCATCACTGCTTCCTGTCTTTCATTTATGCATTGTTTGCTTTCTTTTATCTATTATTGACTTCCTGTTGCTTACCTTTATCCATCTGTTGCTTCCTGTGTGCTTTCCTTTATTTCTATCCCTTGCTTGCTGCTTGCAACCCTTTTCCCCACTCCTATGCTTCCTGTTTGCTTCCCCTTGTCCATCTTTTGCTTCCTGCCTGCTGTCCTTATTTCCATTACTTGTGTCCCTTTCTCCCATCCCTTGCTTTCTATCCACTTCACTTTATCGATTGTTTGCTTTCTGCCTGCCTTCCTTCATCCATCATTTGCTTCCTACCTGCTTTCTTTTATTCCCATCAATTGCTTCTTGTCTGCTTCCCTTTCTTCCTGTCTGATTCTACTTGTGCACTTTTAGACAAGTTTGTGTGTGCGACTCACCCAAGATACCGAGGGAGCATGAGGATTACCGAGGCCACCAGATTTCCAATCAGCCAATGCACATACAGCCCTCAAGTCATTTTGCAGATGAAAACACCTGCTACTGGGATCAGTTGTGTGTGAGTATGTGTGTGTATATCCCTCAGCAGTACAGATGGGACATTTTGTTCATCTTCCCTACAACCCAATACTGAGTTTATATCCCCCTTAATAGCCCCACAGAAAGGAAGGGAACAGATGATGAATGAATGCACTAAAGCTCAGGAGAGTTCCTCTGGCTGCTATGACAGGCCTCGTTCGTCTGGAGTGCTCTTCATTCCTTTTAAAACCTCCAGGTGGACTTCATGTTTGTAATGTCTGGATTATTCAAGTTTCATCTCTATAATGTCCCTGATCCAGAGTGCAGACACATTCTTAGTTAAAATAAAGACTCCATATTTCACTTTGAGCATTGTTTCTAGTCTATATCTCAAAAGAATGCCATTGTTTGCCTCATACCACAGATGAAAGAGATAACACTGAAATATAGTCTCATTACAGATTTAAAAAATATAAATTCCTTTTTCATATGCACGCTATTGCTTGTAGTGGCTTGGTTCCAGAGCTTCCTCTTAGGAAACAGAGTGTGGCACACATCCATACTTTGAAAAATCATGTCCAGGAAGGAACATGAGAAGAAGGACATGAAGTTTAGAAATGCATTAACTGGCTTGCTTGTTATTAAATATAGAAAGGAGATTATGGTACAATAGTTAATCAACAAAAAATTATAAGCTCTCAGCAAAAAAGAAAAGAAAAAATCTAACCAATAGCTTGTTGCGGGCATGATACAGTCTCTTTTATTCTATATTTATGGTACGCTATTATAACTTTAATTTATAATTGTCTTGGCAACTAACCGGACAGAGAAGTGGAAAAGTAAAACCAGTAAAGAAAAAGTCTAAAGAAGGCCTTGAGACAATAAACCCACAGTAATGTATTACAAAGCACTTTTATTCAGATTCAAAATACTGCGTGTTGAATTCAACAGATTTATAATGGTGAGGTATATGTAATATTTGAAAAGGGAAAATCATTTTAATGATTAATAATTTCATTTGAACCATTATTGAAATAAAATGATAAATTTAGTCAAACAATGATTTAATAAAGATTGAGGAACCAAAGAAAAATAATAACAAATGAAGTGCTTTCTGATGGATCTTAAAGCAAGTACCTTCTGTATGTAACTACTGTAGGAGCAGTAGTGATATCACTGATTTAACTATGTATTAAAATGAGGCTCTACATGTCTGAACATAGTGCCAGAAACACTGAAATAACTGGGTCATTAGTTCTTCTCAGAGTTTGGTCTCTATATAAGGCATCAGCCTGCCTTTTGTCCTGCTCCGCAAACATAGTCAATATCAATGTGGTCATAGCTCCTGTTTGCTTTTATTTATTTGATTGGCTGCATTCTTGTCCTTCTTCCTCTTCTTGGTCTCATTTGCCTCTTTCTTGTTAGTCTTGTTGGCTGCTTTCCCAGGAAACACCTGGCCCTCAACAGTCACGTCCTCACACCGCTCCTGGAGGGTCAGGAAGTCTTTAATCTCCCACGCATAGCTGCCATCACGTAGCATGAAGATGACGCGGTTGGAGCCCACCACAAACCTAAAGAAGGGGCGTTGAAACAGGAAAGGCGGCCATTTTTCATAAAACAAACGGCCACAAAGGCCTCAACTCCATATAAAACATTTTTCATACTGTATTTTTTGTCTGCCATCACAATCTAATGATTATATTCATGCACTGGCAAGGGACTCAAGAATAGCCTGAAGTGACAAAATTTTTATCCCTAATGTGACACAGATCTGATTTTTAGTATGTCTGAACACACAAATCTAGTGTTTTTTGGATATATATCAGACATACATCTGATATGCGGTCATGAGACTTGAATGCGAACAGTCAGATATGAATTTATGTGACTTTTTGCTGCACACATGTGGAGCAATCGATGACATCAGTTAGCACCGGCAGTGCAGGGATTTCATAGCGGTGCTAGCAACAGCTACTAAAACAGTCAAAGCGACGCATCTGGCTTTCTTCCTCCTTCTGAACCTCAACAAAAAAAGCTGACTAACTACTTGCTGTCCTCCAAAGCAAAGTCCCAAGTATGTTTTTGGTTAAATACGATCCATTGTTTTAAAAGAATAAGTGGTCGCACAAATATGGGGCACGAGCAAAGATGTATCAATGTGTGCATCAGCCATTTCAGAGGACAAAACGTGCATCCACGTTAGAGTCCGATAAAAGTCACTTTTAATCATGAATGTGAACCGTCATGACATGCAAATCCCATCGGACCAAAAAAATAGTAACTGACCACTGTGGCCTGCAATGTGAACGTAGCCTTGTGCAAATATAAAGTGTGCACATCACAATAATTACAAGGCCTTTAGGCACTGTTTTGTTGATACATTTCATACAAATCACTCATAATAAAAACCCTGCTTCTAGATTCATTTCTTTTGGGTTTACATAAGAGTCAGGATGTCAGGCTATCCATTACTATAGATACATTAATTGTATTATGACTTATGTTTTTAAATTACAAACTCTGAATGGTCAGACATACATTATTTTTGAGTACTGAAGCTCTGGTAGTCGTGCAGACTGCAATTCAAATCACAGGTTAATATTCAAGTGCTTGAGCGTTAATGTTTCTTTAGGAACAACTCATTTACAGCAGCGCGCCCACAACACATGCTGCTCAAAATGTACACTTATTTTGTTATTCCCTTCTTTTGTTATTATATTTTTTAATCATTATATATATATATAATATTTTATATATTTTTTTTTAGTCTCCACTTTCAGTGTTTTTATAACAGTATAAAAATGTAAATATTTTTCCTGAGACAAGACCGTATCCAAAACAGATGGCGGTTTTTACTACTTGCATATTAGACATAATGCATATTACTAACTTGCATATTTATAACAGACACATTGCTCATATCCTCTCTGTATAAAACTGCTTTTAACATTGTTGTATAAACAAAACAATTTCATGGTTAACTCCTGATGGTTGACCTGCTGGTACACCTCATCTTGGATTCAACATCTAGGAAACTATGGAGAACACTTGTTCTGTTGGTTACCTATTAACATCTCTAACATGTTTTAACATAAACTTGGATCTGGTCAAAGTGTAGACGTGAACAGAATGGAAGGTGGAGTAGAAAGTCTGGAGCAAAATTTGCAAATCAGAGTTAGAAATTAAACAAATATAATACTGTAGGGATTGGAATATTTTTTCAGAAAGCTCTAAAAATGAGTGTTCACACAAACAGTGCAAACTTTAAGCAAATAAGCTTTGAAGCAGTCACTGTGTTAAGTACACCTGCTCGTTACCGCAGCGCATTTCATTTATTTAATCAGCCAATCATGTGGCAGCAGCACAATGCACAAACGCTTGCTGATACAAATCAGGAAATTCAGTTAATATTCATATCAAACAGGTGTCTCGTGGCTTTAATCATGGTATGGTTGTTGTTTACAGGTGAGCTGGTTTGAATATTTAAAAAAAATTGCTGATCTCCTGAAATTTTCACACACATTTGTTATTTGTCACCAAGTTTTATTTCTCTTACTCTCTATCATCCATACTTACAGCTTACTGTCTTGCTCACTGTTTTTCTCTCTTTGCTGAGTCTCAGTCTTTGCCTCGTCTAATGTAGCGGATCCCCATCTCAAGTCAAAATTATTCAGTTGAAATAAACAGTCATTGTATTTTTTCGTTGTCCCTAAGGCTGCTCCCGTCAAGGGGTGCCATAGCACACAACTTGGCACAAGCTTTATGCCGGATGTGCTTCCTGCCACAACCCTGCCATTTTTATCTGGGCTTAGGGCCATTACCTAAATCCTGATTCTTGTTTTGCACCTCAACACTGATTGCTGTGCATGCTGCAGTATGACACACACTGCTGTGCATGGATGGTGTACACACCCAGACCACAAGGTTTGCCTCAGCTTGAACTTTGGGTTAAACTGCACTGCTTCAACAGAGGATTATGAAATAAAATCTATTATTTCCCAAATCAAATATTTTATTATGAATCTTACTTAATTTAATAGCAAATATAGGAGACTGTTAAAACTCAACCATGAGATTTTACTGCAGCATGCCCCAGTAAAAGGGGGTTCAAATATTTATGGACCTGACTGTACATCCTGATAATCATGTATGTAACACAGTACCTCTGAATATCAAAGTTGGCATTGAAGAGGCTGCCCTGCCACAGGCTGCTGATCTCCTCGGTCTCCTTTTCTGTGGGGTTTCCAGAAACTGTCGCAAACACCATCACTGTCTTTCCCTTCTTAGACATTTTCAAGAGGTCTTCGGGTTTGGAAGGATCCACTTTGGAGAAGTCGATGGGTGGGGGGGATCTTCGGTGCTCTGGCAAATCCCCCTCTTCGATGTCATCATCTTTCTGTGAAAATAAAAAAGGTCAGCTCTACGCAATCTAAACAATCTATACATCTAAGTTTACTTTGGAGACTGTCAGACTTCCTCTGGTCCTAGTCTTAACCTATTAGTTCAATTTGGTCCATCAGTGCAGGAAAATGACTCAACTGTGCTACACAGCTGCATGTAATTTCATTTGTAAGTGAGGGTGTAAAATTAATCCCAAACCCTGCTCTCAGAGAAGTGAGTTTAAAACTTACAAGATGTTGACTTTCAGTTCCACCACAGACACTAAAGGTACATCGAACCAATTGTACGTTAAATGATTATAGATTAAAACCTCCCCTCGCCACCCACACACACACACACACACATACAGAGTGACACACTTTACTATCACCAGCAATTCAAACACACAATCTAACAAACAGGAAATGCAACATCAATTACTGATGTGGTTAGTGGTGGTCTCTCTCAGGGTAATGATTACTTCATGCAAGTGCTGTCTCATGAGTTAATCACTAAAAAAATCTCCAAATAAACCACGCTTAACAATAAAGTAGCGACTTAAATTATTGCATACTTTAAGTCCTTGCTGTTTGCATGCAACATTCTAGTAATGAACTATAGCAATGAAATAAAACAAAGTGGCTGCAGTTTCAAGCTAACCAACAGAAAAAACTAAAGATATAAAGTTATTTGTGGTTTCTGATTTATCTTGACCTAAATTTAATTATTCTTCTATTTATATTTTCTAATACTTCCTATTTATAGGTCATCAAATAACCCATAGTGCATACACACACTGTTACAGTATATACAGTGGATTTCAGTTTAAAATCCATATTTATTGATAACAGAGAACAAGCATATTTTCAAACCAAGGAACACATTATACACAGCCCAAAATAAAATAAATAAAAATTCAGAAACACACTTTTTTTTTTTTTTTTTTTTTTTAACTTTGCAGAACTTAAAAACTAAACTTTAAAAAAATTAGGCTCAGTATGTTAAGGCCCAGAGTCACTGATCGGAGTGACAATTTGAGTTCCTGCTTCGGCAGGTTGCCACTGTCAAGCCCTTAAGCAAAGCTGTATAATAGCTGACCCAATGCTCCGACCACACTAATAACAAAATAGCTGGGAAAGAATTTCACTGTGCAGTAATGTATATGTATCTCAACTGTTTCTGGTGCGTCATGGAGAGCTGACCTGATCAGAAGTATGCAACCTGCAGCCTCAAACAGGAAAACACTTCCCAGTTCATCACTGGGTAACATTTTCCTGTTATTAAAATTATGCACAACAAGCAGTGTACAAAAATGCTTGCAGCAACAGAAAATCACCCCATATGGATTGCAGAAGTTGTGCAGGGTTACTGATCGGAAGGTCCAGTGTTCGAACCCCAGCACCGCCAAGTTGCCACTGTTGAGCTCCAGGGGCGCTGTAATCTGACTGACCCTGTTCTCTGACCCCAGTTCCCAGTTAGATGCTCTTTCCTAACTGGGATATGTGAAAAGTATTTCACTGTGCTGTAAAGTACATGTGACAAAAAACTGAAAAGTGATTAATTTTATACAATCTTACACCTCCATGATATTCAGTGCAGTTTACGATTACTACATTTTATTAGCAGAGCTGCCAAACTTTACAATTTAAGGTTAAACTAGTAAAAATGATCCCTAAAAGGTTGAGGGGAAAAAACAACAACGATAACATCAACAGAAGAGTTATTTGACACATTAATCAGGAGCTATTTAAGCAGATGTTTTAGACTTGACAATATTAACTAACCAACTGAAAGCCACACACTACACTGGACACAGTACCAACCTATTTAAACGCATATATCTACACTACAGGCAATCGGGAAATGCTAAGCAGTTTAAACCACATGTTTTTGGATTGGATGGCACATTGGCTTAGTGGTTAATACTGTCGTCTTGGTCCTCCAGAGTCCGGGTTCGATTCCTGTCTGCGGTCTGTCTGCAAGTTCTTTGCGTGCTTGATGGGTTTCTTCCAGATGCTCCGGTTTCCTCCCACAGTCCAAAGACATGGAGATTAGGCATACTGGCATTCCCAAAGACACTGACATTCCCAAAACGCCCGGTTTGTGTGAATGTGAGTCAGCAAGTAAGTTAATGTGTTGTCACTCCATTCATGATGTACTCTGCCTCGTGCTCTAACCCTCAGAATGAAATTACAATTCTTTATACTGTTACAGTATCACACTAGTGCATCAATCAGCACGTGAGTCTTTAGTAGTTACAGTCTGGTTGCTAGGACACTACGCACTAGTTAGGGGCACTATCTGGATCACAGCAAGGCAGATTGAAGCGCGACTTTCCTGTTCATGCTTGCGGTTTATGAGGGTTTTTGTCCATTTTTGGGTGCAGTTTGTAAACCAAGTCATTGTAATGCAGATATCTACCTTGTTAGCATAATGGGTTCAAAGGGGACAAACTAACAGTGCTAAAGCCGAGTGCTAACGCTAAGAGCTAACGCTGGCTACATATCCGCGCGCGCCTCTAGAAGAATTTACCTCCCACTGCTCCAGCAGCCTCGCCATGTCCGCGTCATTGTAATCCCGAATATCCTTCTTCTTTTTAGGCGTACTGTCCGAACACTGAACCGACAAGATAAATACTACAAAAAGCAGCACTGGTACACATCTCCAGCCGACTGAAGACGCCATTTTTTCAACTTTGAGTTTGCGGATTGGTTAAAATCTTTAGGCTTGGAGTATGTTGATTGGCTCCAGTTTGGTCAACGTCATAAAATGGGCGTGTCCACTTGGGGACGTATTTCACGTGACTATATATATATATATATATATATATATATATATTTTTTTTTTTTACAGATTTTCAACAGTACATTCTTTTTTAATACATAAAATACATGAAAAACTTTGCACTTTATAATTAATTGTATAGACATGAAACGCATTACAAGAAATGCAAATCAGTATTGGGATATACTAAGTACATTTTGAAAAGAATAAAAAATTTTTTTTTTTCCTTTCGTCCACGTATAAGGAAAAATATATGTGTATAAGAGCAAAATGTTCCTTTCACAATGCTTCTTTAATTGCTTACTAGGACGAAGAACCTTTTATTTGACACATACATTACAGCACAGTTAGCTCCCATCAGATCAAAGTCTTAGCAACAATACAGCACCACTGTGTGAAGGGCCTTGCTCAAGGACCCAACAGTTGCAATGTGGTGGGGCTTGAGCATTTACCCTTGATTGTAAAACTGCTATACATGCTTTATTTGCAAGCAAAACTTGTTCTATAAATAATATTAAACCTTACATCGTTCAGCCATGACAAGATTACCACCCGCCTAATATAGATTAGGTTCCCCCTTCTACAACCAAAGGAGTGGTCTAGCCCTCACAATTTGGCCTTGGTCAAATTTAATCAAATCCTTATGCTTGCCCTTTTTTTAAGTTCAGTGGTAAAATATTCACTTCATGCCTAATATATCCTACCAACTTCCAGGTGCCATTGTAATAAGATATTGTAAGTGTAATTACTGTGACTAAGACCAAATTTTGATATCTAGATGACTAGGTCAGAGCAACTTTAAAACCGCAGCATGTTCCTGATCTGACCTGATCTGTGGTCAGAACCTACCTAAAGTGATCCCAAGGAAGTCGCCAAGGCTCAATGATGCATGTGCCGAGCAAAGGCTGGCCCATGTAGGCCGATCCAGTAGAAGTTCTGATTTCCATAGGGATGTGTCAGAACACAAAGTGAATCACTGTTTTGGTGGCAAAGGGGGGAGCCTACTCAACATTAGGCTCGTCGTGGTCATAATGTTATGGCTGATTGGTGTAAGCGTGCTGAATTATTTTGGGCTGCTTTTTGCCCCCTCCCATTTCTCTTCATTAGAAGCGTGTGAAGTGTAAGGCTCGTTCAACAGAATCTGAACTGTTTCCTCTCAGGACACTCCACCCAAATGGCACTGCGCCCTGTGCAGCTGTACAACCCACCAAAGCAGAACGTGTCCTCCCAAATAACCCTGCACAACTCAAATGCGCACAATCCCAAGTTCTACTGTATGCGTTTCTGAAATAATTAATAAATCAAGTAACTGTACATTTTAAAACTGTAGCTTATTTAGCAGTAGATTATGATATATACTATTTTTGTATATTATTTTATTGTATAAGAATGCACTGATTTATTTTCTATAACCGCAGATCTGACAGCCCTAATTCAAATAACAGCTTTATTTTAATGTGCACATTCTAGCACTTTATTGTCTCTACCTAAAGATTTAATTGCACACTCATAAGCGCATTTAAAAAAAATGTACAATGCCATCTGTTGAATTTTGGAATGAACTAAAATGTTTACACATTACTGTGAAGTGCACGGAATGGAGGTGTGAGATCGTGTTTATTGAGTAGATTTCAGTTGCAGACTCATAAGCGTGTATAAAAAAATTACAGTGCCTTCTCTTGATTTTTGAGAAGAAATAATGATTTTTCTTAGGTCGATTTTTTTCTGATTTACAGTAAGAATGTTTTCAATTAAAATGTCAAAGTAGCATATCCTCTCTTCGCATGGGTCAACTGCGATGAAACAAAGCCTATATGTAACTTCAAGCTCACCAAAATACACCTGTGAAAAACACATTAAAATTTGTTCAGTAGTTTTTATGTGATGTGTGCAAAAACAAACAGACTGACAAAAATTCCAAAAAACATCTTGATGTGTTCTATTACTTTTCATTTTTTTATTTCGGAAATATTTTCAATGTACAGACTACCTTTATGTAATAGATAGCAACAGCTCACATGGAGTACAGTACAGTTTGGGTTAATTTTCTACATTTTGGAACAATAATGGATTTTTTTTTAAAATAATATATATGACATTAGGTAATTAAGTAACAACGATAACAACAGTCAGATGTTATTTTAAGACATGAAGTTTAGCTGTTCTGCAATAGTTCTTGCAAGAACAGTATTGTTAAGTGCATTTGCAAAACTCATCAAGCACCATGGTGAAACTGGCTCTCGTGAAAACCATCCCAGGGAAGCAAGATCAAAACTTACCTCAGCTGCAGAGGAGAAATCACCAATGAACAGCACCTTAGACTAGAGCTTTAATGAGGGATTTGTAGAGTATACGTGGCAGGCACATCACAATATCACCTGTTCAAAATAGATTAATAATTTGGATGCCTTCAGCATTGTTTTACAATGTGGAAAGAAATAAAAAATCAGGAAAGACTAAATAACTGCCATATTAAGATTCAGATAGCTCGGTGTTCACATCACCCAGGACCTGTCATGGTCTTGTCACATCAACACAGTGGTGAAAAAGGCCTGGCAGTGTCTCTACCAGCACAGACGCTTGAGAGACTTTAGACTGCCCTCTAAGGTGCTTAGGAACTTTTACTCCTGCACCATAAAGAGCATCCTGGCGAGAAACATCACAACCTGGTTTGGGAACAGCACCATGCAGGACAGACGAGCTCTACAGAGGGTGGTGCGATCAGCTGAGTGCATCATCTGCACCAAGCTCACTGACCTGCACTTAATCTACAGCAAGCGGTGCTGAACCAAGGCCAGGAGGATCGTGAAGGACCTCAGCCACCCAACAATGGACCGTTCTCTCTGTTGCAGTCAGGAAAGCGATTCCGCTCCCTGAAGGCCAACACAGAGAGACTGAGGAGAAGCTTCTTCCTGCAGGATATACGGACTCTCAACCAGAATTCCACATAGGACTTAACACTCTTAACTGCTTTCTCACATAAAACAATCTCACTACTCATTACAATGCACATCACACATTACATATGGCACCTTTGTACATTTTGCACAAAACGGAACTTCAACATCTGCACATTGTCTTGCTCATGTCTGGACATGGTTTCTATATTCCACTTCAATTCCATTTTATTCTATTTTATTACTTGTACATGTTGTAATATATATATATATATATATATATATATATATATATATATTTTTTTTTTTTTTTTTTTTTTTTA
>JAQMYL010000007.1:17556019-17572922 GCA_030014365.1 Clarias pachynema | reverse complement strand
TTACAGCTAAAAGTTTTTCTATATTTCTAATTTGTAAAATAATCTCTGATTTCATACTTTATATTCTTATTTAACTCTTATTCTTCTTATTTAAAATTTTTGGGTCATCGGCAATCGTATAAGCACTTCACTTCATTTCATACTGTATAAGACTGTGTATGTGACAAATAAAATTTGAATTTAATAAGTGATAACAGCACTAACCTGTTACACAGACCTTCCACCATAATAAACACTGCTTACACTACCTCTGTTTCTTCTAATAATAACAGTAACACTGTAATACTAACAGTAACTCTGTTGTGTCATAGCTCTAAATATGACAGGAAGAAAATAAACATTATTATTATTTATGAAACGTGTTTTCAGATTAATACGTTTCATACTTTCACCTCTGGTTTGTTTAACGCTTACATTTTCAGCATGAGAAAAACCAGCGAAGATTTCACCCGCCCGGTTTTTAGCTCCTCCTCCTCCTCAATTGATTGGCTCATCAAGCGTCCTGAAAAAATGCATTTTCGTCCAATAAAAAGTCGTCTAAAGTATACCGTCACATTGTTTCAGAATCCGATTTCGTCTCCCACCAATAAATCTAGTGGTTTAAACATCGGATTTCGTCCCTTTGGAGGGGGAGGGTTAGTACGAGTTTTTCTTTGAACAGAAACTCAAAGTGAGGATAGATAATCTACCCAAACACATATTGATAAAGTACTTCATTAATCCCAAAAGGATTTAACAGGCAAACAAACAATTTTTAAATCGTGATTCAATAGCATTGTCTTATTATTGTCACTAGCATGAAATACGCTTTGGTACAGAGTGATGTTTTTATTATAATTAATTATTATTATTATTATTTTTACAAAAAAAGTTTAAAATGGCACTAAAAATGTTAATCTATGGTTTTTGTGTGAAGAAAACAGCGTCAAGATGTCTCTTTCTTTCTTTCTTTCTTTTTAACCTAAGGTTACAGTACTCGGTCATACCAAACCCGACGTAGGCGCGTACTTGAAACACATAGTTTTTTTTGGAGCTAATGTCTACGCTAGGCTAAAACTGCCGATAAACTCTCAGCGGCCATGTGTGAACTGCAACATAACGGCATGTTTGGCTTGAATGGCCTGCTTCTTATCCAAACTACAAAACTGTTATGATGTTTAAAGCCTGGAGAAGTGGAATAACTGCAAAAACAAGGAGAAGCTGAAGGAGCTAGCAGCACGTTTTTGGTGTAATGTTGCTCTTACGCCGGTAGTCGGGGCCTCGGGAAATGATGGCTTTTAGTGTGGATATGAACCAAGTTTACAACTGAAGACGAATTCTCATCATCCGGACGAGTGAAAAGTTTATCATTTGAAGGAAACGTCAGAGGGAACCGAGTGGACATGGGATCGTATTCGGATCAGAACTTTTTATTTCCCAGGGAATAACGGACACTTATTCAGAAGGAGAAAAAACGTTGCAGTTTTGAAAGAAGCTCTGCCTCGCGCGCGCCGTGTTTCTGTTTCCCAACTGAAGCGCAGCCGCACCCTCTGACGGATTAGCCAACATGCTAACTACACAAAGCTTCTGACACAAAACTCGCCTTTCTCGGAGATACACCGTTTCATTTTCTTTTTTTAAAGAAACGTATTCGTTTCAAAGCGAACCGGTTGTTATCCCTCAACGCCTTGTTTCCCATTTGAAGTAAAGCCGCACCCTCTAGTTTGCTTCCTCATACAGGCGAAGAGACCCCACAGACACACACAGCTGAAATAAAACTCACCGGCTCTCCTAAAACACCACTGTAGTGGTAATGGGTTAAAAACAAACAGGATTTTGTTGAAAACATATTGAAATGAGATGTATACCAGGAGGAAAGCCCAGCAGTGTGTGTGCCGGATGGTAGTAACCCAGGTTCCCATGCTTTTGCTGAGGAAGGTGCGTGGGAAATAGACAGTAATGCATAAGAGACCCAGGCTTCAGAAAGAACTGACCAACACCCCAGGGTTACGAGCAATAAGGAAAAGGTTAAAAGCCGAGAAAAGGCGACCCCTGATCTTTCCAAGGTTGGAAGACAGGCGCGGTGCTTTTTTTGGAGTCTTTTCTACAGCAGGCGTTGTGGGATGATGGTGCTAAAAGTGGAGACCCATCACACAGAGCTGAATTCAAACTGCTGCTGTCTCACAGCCATGAACCTCAGAGGCACTTTCCACTGGAGGATGAAAATTAACAGCGGCTCATCTGGCTTTAGACGTTCAGTGGATTTAATTTGGCCTCCTGCAACCACGAGAAGGGCAAGGACCTCTAAACGCCCGTCTGCTTGACACAAATTAACACGAAAGCTGACACGACTGCGGTGATTGATTCTTTATGTCCTCAGATTCAGGATAGAGTGTTTTCTGATTAGGTGTAGTTTGGTTTTGGGATGTCTGGAATCAGCTGGCACTTTGACTTCATTTGATTTCTTGTATGGCACTGCAGCAAGTGTATGATTTTGTTTTTGTACATTTTTTTGTTTGTGTGTATATCTATATATGTGTGTGTGTGCATGTGTTGTGGGACCTAGAGAGATGAATACCAACCTGTGAAATTATTCAGATGTACCCATGATGTGATATTGTGTAACATGCACGATTAAGGTCAAATGACATAAACATTAAGGATTCAGCATCATTCTGTTGAAGGGATTTTTAAATGTAGCTCTGCTTTTGACCTCATTCACCCATTGTTTTGATATCAAATGTACGCCCAGACCACGGTTTCCCTGAGTGAAGTTGTGTTATCTTATACTTTACCTAATTCTGCGAATGTTTACTAAATTAATTTGATGTTCAAATAGTAAACAGTGGATGTTATAATATTTTCTGAAGGACAACACTTTTTTGGCCAGTTTTTGGAGAAGGTGTGTTATTATTTTTGAAGATATTGTCATATAAGTTATGAGTTTGTACTGTGGAATGCGTGGTGTAATCTATATTTTGTATAAAAAAGAAAATTCAGAATATTAGCTTGACCACCATACTATGGCTAGTAGTGGCTCGGGAAAGTCAGACAGCGAGGTTCCAACGTCCAACATCCCGAGTGGCAGCTTGCAGCAGCGCAAAAGACTCTCATCTGTTTGTGACACATGCAAAAGCAAGATGCAGCTGGTGGCAGATTTGCTCCTGCTGTCCAGTGAGACAAGGCCGGTGATGACCACGGATGGCGTGCCAGTGGCAGAGACTTTCGAGAAGTGTCGGGATACAGTGATTGCTAGGACGAAGGAGCTGTCCATCATTACTCATGACATTCAGAGCCAACTTAACATGGGGAAATTTACTGAGGTCGGGGACCGGTTAGTGGAAATGGGCAACCTGGTGGTGTCTTTAACAGAGTTTTCGGCTCATGCCGCGTACATGGCGGCAGTGGAGGCACCGGGCTCACACGCTGCTGTTCCTGGACTAGTGGATCGCTACAAAGTGACGCGATGCCGTCATGAGGTGGATCAGACGTGCTCTGTCCTCCGTGTAACCGCACTCTCTGATTTAACTCCCCAACTCCTCCTGGAAGTTTCCCAAAACATCCGGAGGAACCTGACGACTCTCACAGAGGCCTCGTCTCTGGCCAGTGAGAAATCCAAGGACAGGTTTGCCAAAGAGCAGTTCAAAGCCAGTGTAAAATGCATGAGTACAAGCGCCACTGCACTTCTTGCCTGTGTCAAGGAGGTGAAAACAAACCCAAGCGAGCTAACACGTAATCGCTGTGTGCTTTTCAGTGGGCCACTGGTTCAGGCTGTCAACGCATTGGTAGGATTCGCCACTGAGCCACAGTTCCTAGGAAAACCTGCTAATGTCAGCGGAGATGGAAAAGCAGTGCAGACGGCTGTACTGGGAGGTGCCATGAGTGTTGTTTCGGCTTGCGTTCTCCTCACACAGGGTCTCCGGGACGTATCCCAGCATGCCGAAAACAGCTCGCAGATGCCTACGTACCGTGAAAGGCTGCGCCAGTCCGCTTGCGCCGTCTCGGATGGATGCACGTTGCTCTCACAGGCGCTCAGGGAACGCTCCTCGCCCAGGACTCTACCACCAGTCAACTCACATTCTGTGAATTAAAACAAAGCCCATTACAGTTACAACATACCAAAGAGACTAATATTCTTTAACCCCATGTTGTGTGATCCTATTGAGTGAATGTAGTGAATTTTGTACAAATATGTCCGTCCAACTATTCCTGTGCAACCAAGGTGGCAGTTTTTTTTGCACTGGATGTAATAAAAAACTTAGCCGAAACTGACATCACAACATATTTCTAACTTGTGTTCACTCACTGGTAGTCACAGACTCTGTGGTGTTTCTGTATGTTGGACTGAAGATTCTCAAATGAAATAAAAAAAGTAGAAAGTTTACCTCAGTTTTAGAGCAGCAGACAGAGTGACGGTTGCAGTCGGATGAGTGATGGATGTTATTAAGAAATGCAGTGCGAGTGGGATGCACGTTTGTGCTTTGTATTAATGTGTGAATCTCTTGGACGGATTAAAGCTGCTGTGAGTGTGTGCCATAGGTTTTACACTATATACCAGAATTACAATAGCATTTTATTTTATTTTTTTTCCTGGATCATGCATGTACTGGAGTATTTATTTCAACTTATTAAAAAAGTTGTTTCTCATACAAAGGTTGTTAGATGTCTCTGTCTTATGTCACTTGGGAGGACGGCAAATTAATGATTCTTAATAAGATTGGGGAAATGAAAGTGATTGATCTTCAGAATGTTGCCATCAGTGTTAAAAGAGGTCATGATTCTAGAATTTACACGTCATTGAGGGCTTTCTCCAGTGACATTGAGTTATGTGGAATCAGTGAGAAAACAAATACTGTTGCAGCTGAATTGAAAAGGGCACGTTTTGTGTGTGTGTGTCTGTGTGTGAAGTACATCATCGCTTTTTCCATTAGGAAATATGCACAGTAGGCTCTCATGGAGGTTTGAAAATGCCAAAATGTGAGAGGTTTGAATTAAATTAGGATTAAAACACTTTGTGACGTACTGTTATAGGAAAATAATCACACCACAGCAATTTGCCCATGCATGACAGAATGTCACGTGATATATTTGATCTGTTTGTAGTTTACTTCAGGAGAGAGATAAAAAGAGAGGTTGGGGAGGGAATGACTGTTTATAGCCAGTATATGTTATGTGACAACAGAAGCTATAACCACTGTCTCACAGATGTTCTATGAGCATGAATCAAATTACCTTATTTTACAAAGGGGGTCTCAGAAGTGTGTTACTGTGCTACATCATTAATGCATGCGTTCCAGCACTTCCGGTAGGATTTATCATCATCATTATTATTATTATTATTATTTTATTATTACTTGCATAATTTACTCACCTTCACAGAGCATCTGATTCCGTTACCACATAAGTTATATCAGGTATTACTGCCAACTTGCCAACCACTCTTTTTTGCTTTTAGCTTGAAGTTATGCTAAAGAAGCACATTGTCATGTTTCAAAGAAACCTGGGAGTAAAATGCCACACATCCTGAACACTGTCATGTACTGGAGATCATCCTGACTGTTAGGACGTACTGACACTGGAGACTCCTTCTATACATGACTAATAATCATGTCATTACAGAAAGCTTTTTACAGAATTTTTCTTTGTTCTTCTGGTTTGATTGACAAGAAAATTACATTCTTTTTTTATTATAATTATTTTTCTTGGGATGTTTCCTAGTTTTGTCCCTCATTTCGTCGTAGACAAATCCCACCTGTCATTAGGGCATTCCCCATCAAGGCTACAAATACCAACCAGGGAGGATAAAGACTATCACGGGTTTCCTCCGAGTCATGTGACTCTGGCCGACTGTTTTTTTCCATACTGTTTGTTTCCGAACATTTTTGCTAGCTCAAATAATGGCAAAAATTAGGTATAATTGATAAAATGTATGATTGGTGTAGTGGTCAGCACTGTGGCCTCGCACCTCAAATGTCAAGGGTTCAGTTCCCGGCCTCGGGTCAGTGTGCATAGATAAATGAATTACGGGAACTACTGTAACAACTTGTTTTTTTTACGGAATGGTATGTGGTGACAGGACAAATGTCAATATCGTAAGCTGCATGCCTGGGTAAGATGACACCATAGACGATCTGAATAAAATTTAGAGTGAAATATCACACATATATGGCGGCACAGTGGCATAGTGGTTAGCACTGTCACCTTGCACCTTCAGGTCCTGGATTCGATTCCAGTGTCGGGTCTCTGTGCATGGAATTTACATGTTCTTCCTGTGCTTGGCGGGTTTCCTTTGGGTGCGCTGGTTTCCTCCCACAGTCCAAAGACATGCAGATTAGGTTAACTGGTGTTCCCATATTGCCCATATTCCATATTGATTGGAACCCTGTCCAGCGTGTACACTGCATTGTTCCCTAAGTCTCCTGGGATAGGCTCCAGGCTTCCAGCAACACTTTACAGTATAAGCGGTATAGAAGATGAATGAATGAATGAAAAATTAGTTCTTACCAGGCTTTCTACAAGTTAAATGTCTGCTTACATGTGAAAGTCATGGCAGACCTTGATAATGTTTACTCTAATTAGCATGCTAAAGCTCATTAAAACACTCTAAGTTTGGGGGCGGAGCTTGGTGTACATAGCTGGAAACAAGTGCAGGCTCAATGATTGATTGAAAAAATATTCAAATCTTTTTCAACTCTACAGCACCCCAGAGTGGTCACATAAATTTTTTTTCATTTGTCTAACTATATTCTGCACACAATTTAGAAAACTTAGCAAAAAATTTGAGAAATAACAGAAAGAAATACCGAAACCGTACTCTTGGCCTACTCAGAACAAGAGAACATAATGTCAGGATCACATGAGATGTACACACAGGAGTTGTTTCATGTCCTGAAAAACACCTGAAACAAGACTTTGGAAACTATTATGAGAAGAACTGTAAGACATTATACAGTAGAGTAGATTCGGTGATGCCGGCTCTCCCTGTACAAATATCTCACAAATAAACAGATATGTGGCAAGTAAGGTTTTTGTTTGGCACAAATGCTTATTAAATGTTGCAAATTTTGTTTTTCAATTGCAGCTCAAAAAACTAGTTCAAAATCTATTTTATTTGATTGACCATAATAAAGTTGAATCTAATCTAATCTAATTATTGTTGTTCCTTTAGTAACAGATTATCTGTGACTTGTGTGACAAATCTGGCACCAGGACATTGGCAGTGGTTCCTCTGGGTGCTGTGGGTTGCAGGGCGGGGCTTCTGTGGATAGGACTGGTTTGGGATCTAGGGGGACCTCTCATCATTGATTATTCATGGTTCTGGAATTTTTTCTATTTAGTTTTTACATAAAAATTGGTTTAAAATTCGGTAACATTGAAATGATCAAAGTTAAACCAGATTTTCTAGGATCATGTTTTATTAATGCATGATGTCATATTAAAAACGAATAAAGAGGCAAATTAGTTTGTGTGTGTTGAAGAATATCAATTTCCATTACATAAGGGTCAGGTTCAATAAAATAAACCAGACTTTAAAGTATTCTTGAACAGATATCCTACCCTAACATGGTGCTGATTTGCTCTTTGATATTTGAACTCATGATAAACTTTATCGTGTGAAGGTCCAGCATGTCCAAATCTTTACAGCACCACTACACATGCAACAATCATCCCACAGGCATGAGTATAAATAATCATACTGCACACTTGGGATTTCCCTAGATCTCTGGGAATATCAATGGCTTATTATTACAAATTGAGCCCCAGTGTTTAAGTTTTATTTGCCTTTCTCTTCTGTGCAAAAAAAAAAAAAAAACTGTTTTCAGAACATTAGTTCTAATAAAAGATTTTTCATATGAACATATTCTCACATGCTGTTGATGCTTTTGCACCGCCCCTGCCTTTCATTCGTCAGTGACCTGTATCCCTTTGTCCTCTTCATTTCCTCATGGTAAAAAAAATGAAACTGTTGTGCACAACAGGAAACTGAACGGCCTCTGCTATCAGGAGCGGCTTCCTTCACAGCACTAACCGTCGGTGTAATAATTTCGACCAAGGTTTCGCCCATTTCCTGCTCAAAGGAGGGAGGTTAGGGCGCCAGAAGTCTTGGGCACATTATAAAAATGGGCTTTAAAATGTTATATGTCAGGAGACTAGCAAGAGAGGGTTAATTAGTTAATCCTCTTGGAGGGTTTATTTAGCATGTGTATATGTATGTATGTGTGTGTGTGTGTGTGTGTGTGTGTGTGTGTGTGTGTGTGTGTGTGTGTGTTGAAGGGGGGGTTGTGTAATGTTTGGATACTGTTTGTCACTGACCTTTCACTGCACAGTCATTAAACATGACATAGGGTGGAGTCCATTAAAAATCATGTGTTTTTAGACATGCATGTTTCACATATTTTTCTTTACATGTAGTTAACCTTTTACATGTAGTGTGTCTTGTTTTTATTTTCCACATGATTTCTTATTCAGTTAATTTCACGTTATTTTTCCACAAAAAGGGGATTTAGTTTAATTTTTAAAATCTATTAAATTAATAATTATTTTTCACAACATCTCATTCATGTGTTTTTTTTTTTTCTTTTTCATTTTTTACTTTTAACAATATGATTCTGGTGAAGGTGGTTATGGATCCAGTCACCCACCTATCACCTGGCACCATACGCATAAGCATTCAGACACTTTTGGACCCCTTCGGGCAATTTTGAGTAGCTAAACCACCTTCTGGTAACCCCTAAGAGCCCAGAGAATAGTGTTCAGGGAGAACATTATTAACTCTGCACAGGCAGCAACCAAAGCTGCATGTGCC
The DNA here is from genome assembly GCA_030014365.1 of Clarias pachynema. Lineage (NCBI taxonomy): Eukaryota > Metazoa > Chordata > Actinopteri > Siluriformes > Clariidae > Clarias > Clarias pachynema. Next base: position 17,564,137 of record JAQMYL010000007.1, on the reverse strand, counting down.
ATTTCAGGGCATGACATGGAAAATGCCCTGAATGTGCCATGTGAAATGTACAATTATATGCAAAACTTTATACACCCTGGGCCAAATTACTTTAAGCATAATTGCTTCAACAAACAAAATTACAAAAACGTAATAAAAAATAATAATAATTTTGGACATATATTAATGGATATGTGTTTTATATTTAATTAAATACACAAACAAGTAAAGAAATGTTTGGATTACTTTGTTAGCCCTTAATTGACTCATGTGTCAGGACTCATTAGACAGGTTATTAGGAATAAAAGTTCAGAGCATTATAAATTAAACATTTTGTTTTAATACCAAACAGCCTGGCACCCTCCTCATTTGAATAAAATGTATTCATTTAATTCCTACAACGTAGAGCAAGGCTATAAAACATATCATAATGCTGTGATGGAAAATGATGGATGCGAAGACAAGATCTGAAAGATCAACAATACACAATGTTTTTATTAGCTTTGAAGTCTTCTTTGCAGCATTGTATCAGGGTCTTTCATTCAAAAATACCCCAAGTTCATTTTGTGAAAATAACTTTTAAAAACAGCCCAGTACCAACAGTGTCCCAATAATGTTGCCAAATTATTACTGGCAGAACAGTTTGACAACAAATAATTTCTGCTGTGGACTTCATCAGCTCTGATCTAAAATACCTTGAACTTAACATTTCCAGAGGAAAAATATTTGTAATCATTTGGTCAAGTTTGGTTTCAAGTTTGGTCAATTGGCTAGTCATGCCCCAAATTTTGCATATAGCTGTATGTTATTGACTTTAATATTTTACAGTTATGTATCCAGTTCTAAACTTAATATGTGCACATGAGCTAGGCTTATGTAGAACAAAATTGGTTTAAGTTTATTAGCTGGAGTCCACACCACTTGACACCACAGTCATTGTCCTTGTTACCACCTGCCAAAAAGTATCCCTCATTTGAGATGTAACAAGACACTGTAGAGAAGAACACAGAGTCACAAAAGTCATTATTTATGGACTAACCTGATCAAATAACAACCATTCTGTGCCATCAACTTTGGCTTCTGGATACAGACTCTTATGTTATTACAGTTATAGAATCCACTTATCATTCGCAACAAATAGCATTCACTGGAATTGCAAGTTTACAGATTAGAAGATTTATTCCCCTTTTTCATTTGTTACATTATAGGTACACGGAATGTGTATCCTTAAGTGGATGAATTTATTTCCTCATCCCTGACAGCCAGATAACAATCCCTGGCCATATTTCATGAATGAATGTCAGGAAATTTGACACCCAGAACCAGGCAGATGTCTCAACATGTACCATATTTCGAACACACCCAGGTCATCATGTAAACAAAACTCCTGGAAAATGTCAATTAATTATCCAGACATTCACAGTCACTGGTTCATACTTGTAATTGAATTCACTGCTCTGAGCCAGTTATGGGTTTGTGATGCTTCAAAAATCATTTTAGCAAACATCTGTGGGCCAAGAATTGGTAAGATGTAGAATTTTTTATACACAGCACTCCTTAGTCAATCTCTAAATCAGGAAGTAGTCCCTAATAATGTCATTAACATCTGTTTAAATGTCATTAGCATACGTATGTTATCCACGAATCCACATGCATATCCGCTAACTTATTCCTAAATGTCCACCAACAGTGCTTTTTAGATCAGCTGCTATGGGTATGCACACCCCTGTAGTAGTTGTCATCCTTGACATCTGTCCAGTATATTCAGCTCAAATCATCCATGATTCCTCCCAGTCTAAAAGACCTGGCAGCATTTCAAACCCAGCTGCAATTACTCATCCTCCTCTGGCAGACATTCATATCATGACCTGATCTGTATTTTATTTCACCCCCTGTGTTCCTTGCACTATTTCTCTCCTTGTCCAGGGCTATTCTTATGTCTCAACAGCTCTTCTCTGGCACATGTTATACAGTAGCGTCTTTGTGTGGCTCACGCCCAAATGCTGGGAGCTTCAGAATGGGCCACGTGGCCTGATGTTTGGGCTAAGCTCTTATTGGAATAACACAGCCACCTCTTTTCTCACCCCTCCTCATTATGTCTGTCTCCTTTTGCACAAACCCATCTCCATGCTGGGTGGACATCTTCCTGGACTTTTGTTTATTGTCTGCTCAACCTTCAGAGAAGCCCAAAGGTCAAGTCACAGGCAGGATCTTAGTTTTAAACCATTAACTTAAAGAGAAAAATACTCCACCTGTGGAGCTGACAGAGCCGGAAGACTGCTGATTCTAATCAAGCTTGGTAACAAAAGGAGTTTTTCCCATGAAGAGTTCAGGCAGGTGGTTGGCTGCCAAATGCGCACTCATTAGAAGGGGTGTTCACTCAGCGTCTTTGTTTTTTTTTTCCCCTTAAGCTGAGCCGACAGATGGAAACGTGATCTTAGCAGCATCATGTAACCAGGGCCCTGCGTCTGCAGTTGGATCTGAAAGAATCAGTCCTTTGGGACCAGGGTTAGGTAGCACTAAAAAAAAAAAAGTTATGAACCTTTGAAGGTACAGTATGAGGCACAACTGATTTTTAAAGCATGATACTTAGTGCTGATTTAATAAAATTTTATGTTTTAAGATTACATTAACATTACAAAGTAATCTTTGAAATTTTACTATTGGCAGAAAGCCAATGACTGGTCCTTAAGCAAGGATCCTCTCTGCTTAGCTTTTGACACCGGCACAATGTGGATAGAAGTAAATGACGGGACCTAACAAATAGCTTTGCATGGAATGGTTACAGGACAAATGTCAGTATCATACGCTGCATGCCTGGGAAACCTAAAGAGGAAGAAGACTGAAAATGGAACCTGGAAAATGGACATGAATATGTTTGTGCCTGTCAGTGAAATTGCTATGAAAATCTAGACTAAACAACCTACTGACCACACCCCTCCATTGAAATAACATATTAAATACATTTTGTAATTTGCATTTTAAGAAGACATTATATGCTGTTTTATATGACTATGAACCTATGCCATTTTAATGTAAACCCAGAAGATGGTACTTATCCTGTACAGGGTCACAGGACTATCCTTGGGGATGCCAGTCTTTTTGCAGCCGCAAGCACACACAGACACCTTCACACTATGGGCAGTTTGGAAACGGCAATTAGCCTACTCTGCATTTCTTTGGACTGTGGGAAAAAACTGAAGTAACTGGAGGAAACCCATCAAGCATGGAGAGATCATGCAAACTCTACTTAGACAGACTAAAAGGCAGAATTTGAACCCTAGACCCTGCAGGTGCAATGCCACAAAGCTTAGCACTATGCCACCGTGATGCCCCTATTAAAAGACAGTAGATGCAAAATTTAAACAAATTAGATTGCGATTCAGTAAAAATAAATCAATTTCCTGACAAAGGTCTACGCCTCAGTTATGTAATGCTTCAGTCAGTAGCAGCAACATAGTAGACAATACAGACAGATAATTATCCCTGGCCCACTTTATCCTGTAGCTCCAATTTTAATCTCTTCACAGGGAACAGAGTGATAATTCTGGAAGTATATGCCAATATACTTCCACAGGATAATGATCTGTAAACTTTGTGAGCTAAACTTGTTACGATATGATCCAACATCCAACTTGTGGAAACATCTTTTAATATTTAACATTATGAAATATTGGTATTTAATAAGTGGTAATGATTTCCTGTGTTAAATATGCTTTAGTTGTGCTACAGCCTCTAGGTAGCAGTCAGGATAATCTATTAGAGGCATATTTGCTAGATAGCTAACATGTGTACTGTAAATTAAGTGAGCTACAGTACAGTAGCTAGCTAGTGAACTTAGCAAGCTGCTGAAACACCACACTTATTCAGCTAGCTAAGACAATATATACGTTACATACTGTTGATAATCAAGGTTCACATCAGATTAGCTCACCTGGTTAGTTAGCATAAGAAGAGAATAGAAAAAGAACCATGTTGTGATTAGCAGATGTATAAACTGTAAAGTAATTACTCAGTAGTTTATCACCAGATGACGTACTTACTAGTAGACTGTTTTTACTGTTACTATTACTCAAGTAGTAGTTTCATTTCAATTCAGTACATTTTATTGTTAGTACTTTTAGGTCAGTAAATGTTGTACTTGTCCACCCTTGTGAACCATTACAAACAACAACTCAAATAAAGATTTGTGGAAACGAACAGAATTTGTTCTAAAGCTTTCCTACATGTGCCATAAACTTTTGAAACAAAACAAAATAACAAAGCAAAATAAAAAAGTAACCAACATTCTAGACTCGAGGTGCTGTATATCACAGGCCACATCAGTATTGAACTTCCTTCCTTGCCATCCACTGGTCCAGTAATGAGAACCAGCAAAAAGGCTGTCCTATGGGAACATTCCTTATGGATGATGTCATCCGTCCCACAGTGATAGCCTAAAATTATGAGCAAAAGAGTTACTTATGAACACAATGGAGAACCAAGTGTCTGTAGATCCAAGATCTGCTTTCGGGTTAGCACGTTCATTTCTCTGTAGTAGTATTGTCCTACTGTAGTATCGTGGCTAACGGCAATCCTAAAATAGGTAGTGCCCACACACACACACACACACACACACACACACACACACACACACACACACACACACACACACACACCCAGAGGGATTCCTGGACAGCCTGTGTTTACATACATACAGTGGAGTGTGAGGTTTCGCAGACATGGTCGAGGCTCTCTAAAGTAGTGTAAATCGTCTGGCGCTGACTATAATGTCATAAAACTCTCCAGAGACTTCAGTGTTGACGAATGCAGGTTTTCACTAGACAGTATGCTGAGGATAGTGGAGGAAAACAATGTGTGTAGTGTCTGACAAAAGTGAGCACAGACGGGCTCGCACCGAGGGTTGGCAGCCATGCAGTAGCTGTGTGTGTGTGTGTGTGTGTGTGTGTTTGTGTGCAATTTTTTACTTTAACATACTGCATGGTGTTTCTTATGCAGGGCAGCCAGAGTGCAGGTTCTTCCTCTTGGCACAAGTGCTCAACCTTGGCTGTTCTCTTTCTGGACCTCTCTGAGTCTCAGTGTGTGGCATTTCTTTAAGTACTGTATGTGTCTCCCTGTATCCTTTTTGTATCTATCACTGTGTCTCTCTCTCCAATCTGTCTTCACTGGTATCTATTATAGTTTCTGTCTTGTCTCTTTCTTTATATCTCACTGTCTCTTCTCTTCTCTTCTCTTCTTTGTATTTACTCTGAGTGTGTCAAAAACAGATACTCTATTCCTTATATATGCTACATAAACACCATCAGCTGTCTCACCATTATAACTTAACTGTGCATGTGTACCTATGACATATTCACTATATAGGGCAAATCAGGAGCTGAATTCTCCCTATCCGCCATTTTACAGTAGCGGCAGTTTTCTTACAGGGATGGGTTGCCAGCTTGATGCCTGATTGGATCTGAGCAGCTGAGGTTGTAGGACCCAACTAGTAAATATGTCAGAGGGGCACCTTAATCACCAAGTCACCCTTTCATATACTGTATATACAGTGAAACCTCGGATTGTGAGTAAAGCGGTTTGCGAGTGTCCCGCAAGATGAGCAAAGATAAATAAAAAAAAAAACGAGAAAAACGAGCAAGTCTTAGTTTATGAGTACAGAGTATCATGTATCACGCATGTGCTTCTTGTTTTGACGCTGGGCGCCACATGATCACAACTGAGCCAATGTTTTTTATCTCTCTTGCGCTGCGGAATTGTGGGTAATCATCTCCCCTGCTCAGTCTTAGTGTGCGACTTTCACTGGTATAATCAACTTCCGTGCACGCGTGTATTGTTTACTATAACACTGTGACCATGTGTGTGCGCGTAAAACACATTTTATTTTGTCGTTGTAAGCGCGTGTGTACAGCGCGCGTGTACTGCTCGTATAACACGTGTGTGCGTGCGTGTAAAGCAAAAGCAAGTCTCATTAGAGAGGTTAAAGATCCATTTAAAGATCCATTTTCTCTCTGTTTCAGCCTGTCGTTATGTGTGTGCATGCGCGTAATTTAACACCGTGCCCCTTCACACACACACTCTCTTCTTAAAGGTAAAGTGCATTTGTTTGTTTGTATTACTTTACAGCAGTGATTCCGTTAGTATGCGCTCACGCGGGTGTCATTAGCGATGTTCCTTGCTAATTTTTCTGACAAAGCAGTCTTTCCATTAATGTGTGTGTGTGTGTGTGTGTGTGTGTTTATTATGATTTTATTATGGGAAAATCTGCTTTAATTTACGAGTGTTTTGCAATACGAACCCGCTTCCGGAACGAATTATGCTCGTAATCCAAGGTTCCACTGTGTGTGTATATATATATATATATATATATGTAGACTTAGCGCACGAGGCAGGGTACACCCTGGACAAGGTGTCAATTGCAGGGCACACACATACACACACCCACACTTATATTATATTATATGACGGCGATAAAACAAAGCCCATATGCTACTTCAAGCTCGGCCAATTACAGCTGTAAGAGCCCCATTAAAATGTATTCAGCATTTTTTCTACGATGCATGCACAAACAAACAGACAAACAGGCAGACAAAAATTTCACAAACCATCTTCATGTGTTCTATTACTAATCTAATGTCCCCCCAAAATATTTTTTTCCGCAAATATCTTCAATGTATAATTATGCCGACTTTACAGTTTTTTTTATATAGATATACTGCAAGCAACAAAAACAGCACTAATGTCTCACTTTCATCAGTCACCTATGAATACTGTATATCCAAAACCAAATTAACTGCTCACTACATAGGCAACATAATCATTATTTCTCATCAGTTCACTGTGGCCATATCTCAAATCACACATGCAATCCACTATACAAGCCACAAGAACCTTATTACAAGCTCATTACTACAGAATAATACAAACACTATAGACATTAAAGAAAAAACAACATTACCACTCCATCACGACATCTACAAACAACATGCAACAATGCATTATGGGCGTGCCCATGTATCACTGTTTGGACACTGGATAATGTAGTATTGTGGGATTTCAGGAGTGCAACAGTCTCATATGAATGAAATTGGTTTGTCTGGTCAGGGTGGGTCCCTGGAACACTGGAGACAAGCATTCTCTGTTTCTCTCTCTTTTACTCTCTTACACTCACTGACGTGCACACACACACACACACACACACACACACACACACACACACACACACACACACACACACACACAGCAGCTGATAAAATAGAACAGGTTGTCTAAGACGCAGGAACAACAAAACAGAAATTCTACTGACTTTTTGTGCAGTGTGTGAATATTATATGAATATAAATACACATTACCCTCATACAGGGATCAGCCAAACAGCCAAACTTCAAGGCTAGCTTTGGCCTCTCCCTTCGGGGCATGACTCCACTAGACCTCTGGGGTGTGCTATGGTGTCTGGCACCGTGGAGCTATCCTCAGATCCTTTAGGTGCTGTCGGTTAAAAACCATGGGGTGGTCTCTGTGGATTGGACTTGTTTCTCCAGCATATTCCATGGATGCTCTAGGAAATCTGGAGGTCAGATTGACAACCTTGAGCTCTTGTCCAATGTACATACTGTAGATGAGCATTGGGTGTCCATGATCCTGTCACCAGTTTCCTGGGATATATCTCCAGATCAGTGTTATTCACTTAGTGGTCATAATGCTATGGCTGACTTCTCTATATTGCATTCAGGTAAAGTTTAGATTGTCTTTAATAGCCAATTCTTAAAGCTTTCTGTTTATGTAATAATGCCTTATTTTTCAACATAGGTAGTGCATATAATATGACTTGTGGGTTTGCTTGTCTGTGGTGATATAACATTTAATTTAATTAGGATTATCGACAAATAAAATAATTAAAACAGCATTTACAACTCAAGTTAAAACTAGGGCCGGGACTTTAACGCATTAATTTAGATTAATTAATTACACAAAAAAATAACGCGTTAAATTTTTTACTGCATTTTAATCGGACTTATTGTTGCACCGCGGAACGTTTCTCACTGGATGAGTTTCGGCGGACCGGTTATACTGGAGCACCAACTAGCGTTCAGACAAAAACAAACCACAGTGAACATGGACAAAGAAGCTGATGAGACCGCT
>JAQMYL010000007.1:17535902-17555919 GCA_030014365.1 Clarias pachynema | reverse complement strand
TAATTTCGATTAATTAATTACAAAGCCTCTAATTAATTAGATTAATTTTTTTAATCGAGTCCCGGCCCTAGTTAAAACCTTTATTAAAGTAGAAATAGGGCAGATTTGGAAAGCAGGATTTAGGTATAATAAGCTCACCAAAAAGTACAGAGCTGGTAAATTTTGTTCGTCCACAGGATCATCACACGTATCGTTCCATCTATTCATAACATCCAAAACCTTTCCACTATACATAACCTTAAACATCCGATGGTTGTTTGGGGTCCTGACATAAGTGTCATAACATTTTGATATTAAACTGTGTGTTCTCACAGTATAAAATAATACACATGAGACATGTGAACAACTGACTACTGATGACAGAAAGACCCACAAACAGCAGCTTAAGGTAGACACACACCCAGTACCAGTCATAAGTTTGTATACATAAGTTTAGAATTATTTTCTACATTGTAGAACAATACTGGATTAAAACTATGAAATAACACATATGGAATTAGGTAATTAAGTAAAACCAATATAACAGTCAGTTGTTATTTTAAGACACGAATGTAAGCTGTTCTAGAATAGTTCTTGTTGGAACGGTAGTGTCAAGTGCATTTGCAAAACCCATCAAGCACCATGATGAAACTAGCTCTCATGAAGGCCATCCCTGGAAAGCATTTAGAGGTTATTTAGAGTTACCAGCCTCAGAAATCACCAATTAACAGCACTTCAGATTAGAGCCGTTATGAAGGTTTTACAGAGCATAAGTAGCAGACACATCTCAATATCAACTGTTCAGAGGAGGTTATTATGAGCTTGTGAATGAAAGGGTAAAAACTGATTTCAAGATTTGAAGTTTTTAAGCACAGTATAGTGATGAGACCCTTAGCTGTAAAAAGCAAAACATTATAAACATTGTAATGTTTTAAAGAAGGCTGTATATTTGTGAATGACAAGCTCAGCTGAGGAGGCTCGGAGCCCACTGCAGTTGTTGCTCTGAACCTTCAGAGTGGAATGCATGATCGTTAAAAACTGACGAATAGCATGATGCCAACTGTTGAGATACAGAAAAATATGTCTGTTTGTATGTATGTCCTGACCATGTTTTAAGCCATTACCACATTAAAGGAGTTCCTGGGAGGCCAGTGTTTCAGACTTGAAACTGAGAAACTTTACTGAAAAAACTTTCTACCTTGATGGTATCCAAGCACGAGTGAATCACTGGGATACGTGCCTTATAATAGCAGGGGATTATATTGAATAATTTTACCCTCATAACTCTGAGTTCTTGTGTTCTTGTGTAACTGTTTTATTTTATTTTGCACAATCAAAAGTCCCAGTTTGACCTAAGCACCCCTTGTAGAGTTTTAAATTGATTTGATATAATGACGTCTGACCAACATTGACTACATGACATTTGTGTAACATTTAAATAAATAATCCCAAAACAATGTTCCAAAAAATCCTTCGAAAGCAACTTCTTTTCTCGAATTAATTTTTCAGGAAGTAACATGAAACCAAACGTTATGCAGTTTGGATGTTGTGAAAATTCACAACATAAGTGGCATAAATCCTATAAATAAAAGTTGATAATCTGCTGTTTTGTGATTATGTTTGCAGCATTCTTTAAGGCCGATGACATCTGATAAACATTAACGTTATACACTGATACACGGTGAGTCATCTGATAAACTGTTTTAGGGCATCCATGTGGAAGCACACACAGCAGCAGACAGTAAGTCACATCCTGGAAATTGTGAATTATGTTTTAGACATGCATACAAAATGCTGTACTGTTTCCAATTGCTGAAGAATGAAGTTTTCACAAGCTAACCAGAAGCAAGTGTAAGACACACCCTCGTACTCACAAAGAGACACAGACAGATATGTGACTGGAGTGCTCAGGAGTGCTACACACAAACGATCAGTGATACAACTTTAAAATTCAGTTAACTACTTCACCATAGAGTGTCGAATAACTCACTAGTCAAATCAGTCACATATGTCTGTTTGTTGGTTAAATAAAATTAAAACTACGCAATTTCTTCAACCAAGGAATCATTTTTAGTTCCTTGGTTTTTACACTGAATCCCACAGACATTTTTAATATGGTGTTTTTTTTTTTAATCTATGCTATTTTCTCTTTCAGTGTACTGTAGTTTTAGTTAGATGTCGTTTGGGGATTTATTTTACACACATTCGTGTACTGTATAGTTGACTTTCAGTTTTAGTTTCAGTAGTGAAATTCTATTACTTGCACACTGCATTAAATGTCTATTAGCATGAATTTATAAGCATAAGGTTTAAGATATAAATTCCAAGTGGAAAAAATGTGGAAATATATTCAAATAATAAAAAAATTTTAATAACAGGTAATCATTATCAGTGTAGCTTTTCATAGTTTTTTATATTTTCTTACTTTTTTCAACTTTTGTATTCTTTTTATTCTTTAATAATACAAAAATTAGCCAAATTGGTGGCTAATTTCCTTGTTTAATTTTTTGTTTTTTCCTCAAAATGTACTTAAATTGAAAAAGATTAGGCACAGATAGGTTCTTGCCAAGCATAGTCTAAATACCTAATAATAATTGTGTAATATTATTTGTAGCCAGCAGGCGGAGCCATGTGATTGTGTTTTTGCCAGCAACATCACCCTCACTAAATGGATTAGCTTCTGTGGGCACTTATTTAAAGGGGCAGCTCGGCCAAAAGATGAAATGACCATGTACATAAATAGTGTCAAATAACAGAATTAGTTTGGTTTCAAAAAATGAATCTAGTAGAATTTAAATGCAATCTAAGCACCTAGCTACGGGCTGATCAAATCTATGTTGCTAACACACTGCGGTGCGTGTGTTCAGTCCTGTCTGTGTACTGCGTTTGTTTAGGCATTCCTGTCCACCATGTGATTCATGTGAGCTGTTCACACTGGCAGCATTCAGGGCAGCGGTGTGTATGCGTTTGTGTGTGTGTGTGTGTGCGCGCGTCTGGGGGCAATCAGAGGAGAAATTCCCTTTCAGACCATTTAAAAATCCAGAGTTGGGTCCAGCATGCGCTCACTTTAATACAAACACTCACACACCGCATCACTACAGAGTCGGTGAACAGAGGGCCCTTTATGCACACTCCCACAGTGAAATGCTCAAACATTAGCAGAAGGCACTAGGTCAACTAGGAAAAACCCAGTAAGAATAAAATGTACATTTGACAAGTACAAATTTTATGGATTGTGAAACTACTTTAATGTACTAGAGAAGGTGACAGATGTCTTGCAGACTTTAATATAAGCTTAGAGTTTAGAGGTTGAGGTTTACAAGTCTGGCACAAAATTCCAACAGAGCGTTTCTAGCACTCCTGAGATTTAGGATCAAAACGCAACTTTCTCTGTGCTATAACTGTAAGGAATGGTTTGGCAAAAGGTTTTATTTTTATTTATTTATTTATTTATTTATTTGTTAGCTACATGAATCTTTTAGCTCCTGTACAAATCCAAAGAAGCAAACATCAACTCACCACATTAATGATGGACAACAATTACAAACCATGATAGTGCGTGCTGTTATAGGAAAAAAAAAAAAAAAATCTAACACAAACTAGAGTTACTCTTATGACCCTGTAGTTAATTATTTTCCACCTTTTCTTTTTATTATTAGTTTTATTTTTATTACTATTTAATAACACATCATGTTTTTTTTTTTTTATTTTAACCATGAGCTATATATTTAATGTTGTGGAACATCTAAAAAACTAATTATTTCCTATTATGACTTATTTTATAGCATAATCATCATGCTGTCAAAGTTCACAGCTTGTCATGATTAGAGAACCCAGAAAGTGCAAACTCCTCTGTCCCGAAGGTCATTATGTGGTAGAAAAAGTATATGTGGTATAAATGTGGTATAAATGTATACTGACTGACACTGAAGACTACTATAATAAATGTTAGACAAATCTCTCCTTATTGTATAGAAAGTCCCTTACTGTAGCCTCTGTAATTCCCACAGAATGTACTGTAACAGAAACAAATGTTGTATTGTTGTTCTATTAGAAAGAATGCATCAATACATTATATGGACAAAAGTATTTAGCCAAACCTGACAATTATTGAATTCAGGTGTTTCAATTAGGCCCCAGTGAAGATCAGTCTTAATGCTTCAGCATACTAAGACATCTTCGACAATTCTATGCTTGCAACATTGTGGCAACAGTTTGGGAAAGGCGCTTTTCTTTTCCAACATGACTGTGCCCCAGTGCCTGGTTTGATGAGTTTGGTGGGGAAGAACTTGACTGACCTGCACAGAGTTCTGACCTCAACCACATCAAGCACCTTTGGGATGAACTGGAACAGAGGTTGCGAGCCAGGCCTTCTTGTCCAACTGACCTCATACTGTAAATGCTCTACAGAATGGATGGACACGAATTCCCACAGAAACACTCCAAAATCCGTTGGACAGCCTTCCAAGAAGAGTGGAAGCTGTTATAGCTGCAAAAGTGGGACCATCTCCATATTGAAGTCTATGTATTTGAATACAATGTCATTACAGGTTTAGCCAAATACTTTTGTCCATATAAGGTATGTACCTGCAATGTGAATTATAGCTGGCATTATTGGAAGAGCAGCTTTTAATGAAAATCTATCAAACCATCTGACCAATGAGATTTGAGCAGTGCTGTGGTGGAAATAATCATCTGCCAGATTGAGTGATGGATATGCCCCATCCTGGAGATACCACCATAGTATCTGTGGCAGTTACTTACAGTTTCAGATTGCCAGCTTGACAACTGAATGTATCTGAGCACTTAGCGGTGAAGAGACCTTGCTCAACGGTCCAAATCGCTAAATAAATGTAATGCTGGCTACTGTATGAGACCCCTTATTTGACATGGTTGCTGGAGCTGATCGCTGTCACTCTAGTCAATGCTTGTGATTGCAGGTTCATCCAGCTAAAAATGTTTAAATGTATATATTTTTGATAGAAGCTGCTTTTACTAAAAATTTGCTTCTGAAAGCAATTCAACCTACCAATTATGATGCACTTTCCTCCTGATTATCCATACTAGGTGAAAAGTCAAGTCAAGCTGCTCCACTTCTGAAATGCTCCCCATGGAGTTAAGAAGTCGGCCAGAGGATGAAACAAATATGAGTCACAGACGCGACGTTATAGATCTGCTCCTGGTCGAAATTCAGGGTCAGACAGGTCAGATGCTTATGTCGACCTCTGTCCACCAATGAAAGTACATACTGTATAATGGATATGTGAGGTTCAGAACTGGACCATATACCACAGGGAGATAGTGGAATAGTCTAAATTATGTTATCTTTACCATCATGAATGATGATCAGGTGGATGTGTGTAAATAACCTGGAGAATAGACGGTATCAGGATACACTATGGAAACTTTCAATGTTCTGACGGCAAGGATCTGCTTCCCACCTTTAGAGTTATTTTGTCCATGCCTTGACAGGTCAAAGCTGTTTTAGCAGTTTTAGGAGGCAGGAGATTTTAATGTTATGAATATTTGGTGTATGCAAAATTGTAATTGTTAAAAGCTTCTTTGATGAACAGAGTGGAGCATTGCTAGTGACTGTAGCAAGTTATAAATACATCAATTTTTAACATAATCTCCTTGCTTTGCTTAGTCCATCTGTCAACAAGCTTTTGTATTCCCTCATTGAAAAATGTTTTAGTATGAAACGTCTTCACTTCTTCATCAGGAGCTGCTTTCAGAGGACCAAACAGGTGAAAGCCTGATGGAGCAAGATCAGGACTCTAGGGAGGATGCTTTTTACCTCGCAAAAATGAAGTTTTTGCAGTGTGTTGACAGTGTGGGAAGAAGTGTGTGGAACATTACAACACCCTTGAATAGCAGTCCTCTGCATTTAATCCAAACTTTAGGCTTCAGCTCTTCAATAAGCATCTCAATATAACTCGCTGTTATTAAACCTTTTTCCTAATAAAGATTGAATACTGGCTCTTGGGAATCCCAGAAAACTCTGAGCTTCAATGTTCCAGCTGATGGTTGACTTTTGATCTTTTTCTCGGTCGGCGATTGAGGATGTTTCCGTTCCATACCGAATCCATGTCTCGTCATAAGGTATTGATTCTCTTTAAAAAACTTTCACCTTCCTTAGAATATCTGCCTAAATGATGTTTGCAGATATCCAAATGCTTCTGTTTATGTTCCTCCGTGAGTTGTTTTGGGACCAGGTGCAACATTAGTCCATGCTGCTCTTTTTCCATGTAAATCACAAGTGGGTAATTCATTTTTGCTGAAACCACAGTTACAAATGGACTGATGTAACACGTTCACACCTTCACAGCAGTGACAGGGGAGACAGTAGCCTTGAACGGAAACCACTGATAAGACCAGCAGCTGAGACAAATTTTAATATAACTGGAGAGTTATATTAAATAATAATTTTATATAAAATCAATAATTTATCCCTAGGTTTTGAGGCCAGTTTTTGTCTACTGTATGTCACGGAATGGGACACTGGTTCCTGGTTCCACATCTGGGGATACCATGCAAACACTAGTGGCAATTTAGCATAGCCAATGGGCATAACAGAATGGTATGGGAAGATGTAAAGAAACTAGTAAACCCGGAAGAAACAAAAACATGAGAACATGGGAAACTCTGTGCAGATAGTAACTGAACCAGGGATTCTGGAGCTGTGATCTACCGACACTACATGCTATGTGTAAACACTTTTCATAGTTAAGTTAAGCTTAGTGCATTAACACAAGTCAATATTTTTTGTTACATTGTATTAAAATATGCAGTTACTATATGATAAACATCTTGACTGCACCCCTAACAAAGCATAGTGATCATACATATCATGCATTTCAGTGGGTGTGGTTGGGTAGCGCAGCTGTTCAGATGTCTGATGCTGCAGTAGTTAAAACTGGACTTTTGCTTATAACCTTGTTTTAACCTCTGATCTATAAAGTTGCTGTTCTGTGAAGCCACACAGATGTGGAGTGGAGAAAGTTCATATAATTGCTGTCAGAGACTGCTCTGTGTGTGTGTGTTCAGGAGGAAAGACTGAAGCAGTGTGCAGCAGAGTAGGTGTGAGGTCAGCGTCCATGAAGGAAACTCTCTCTCCCCCCCCCCCTCTCTCTCTCTCCCTCTCTCACTTTGTATGTGCGTTTTGATGGCCACGCTGCTTCGTGAGAGGACTCTTGTTTTCAGCTGGCTGCTTCATTGGGTGGGAGGGTTGATGGGTGTGTAGCTGTGCCCAGTTCCATTTGAGGGGAGGGGGAGGGAGGGGGAGTCGAGAGAGAGGAAAGGGAAAACTTATTTCACAGTGCACCTTTTTATCACCCAGCACGAAGAAATGCACACTGTCTTCTTGACTTTTCTGGATGTATGAACTCTATGAGTGCCCTTTAATGAGCAGATGATTCTCCTCCACCTGGATGTTCTCATATGAGCAGATGATCAGCGTTGGTGAGTATTTGTTCAGTTCTTTCCTTCGTTCTCTTTTATAACAAAATATAAAGCCGAAAGAAAAAGAAAATGTTAATTTAATGCTGTCTCAAAGCAGATGTTACTCTGGGAACAGCCTGAGGTTGGACTGAAAGAAATAATTGGATTCAAACTAGATTACTACTGGTGATACTGGCATTCTTGTGATGGTTCATACGTTAGTAATGTTTTTTTTTTCTTTTTAAAGGGACTGATCTCGAAGTGGAATATAATTTAGTTAAACCAGTCATTTATATATCTTTCATTCTTTATGTTGGGTTAAAATGGAAATCTGTGGTGTTGACCTTGTAATAAACTGTGATTTCATGGTTATTTATTGGATGTCTAAAGTACATGCATCTGTAATATTACACAGTGCTTCTGTCTACATTGAAAGCATTCATATCTAGTAATCATAGTTACTTAGATAGAACTAACAAACAGACCATTTATATAACAACTTTGTAATTTGGGATTTTCTCTTCTGCCTATCTAACCTCTCTGTGTACAATGTGTACACCTGGGAGCTGTCTTTTAAAGAAATGGGCGGAGCTCAGGGCGGAGCAAATTTCAGGGTCAGAAATGTATCAGCTAGTGAGGTCCACTAAGCTGTTTTTGAAATTATATAACAGATCTAGAAGCACTTTAAACATTACAAGCAGCACGTCTAATTAATAACTATCGATTAATACCACTGAGCATTTAATAGAAATCAAGTCTATCTCCATTTGTATGAAATAGACATTGTTTTGCAGCAGGGTCTTGTAAGTAAATGAGTGAAATGAGTACACTGAGGAAATAAAACACTATAAACTATAATATATAGTTACATTTAAATTTTTTAAAAATATACTTGCGCTTGACATGCTGCTCCACTTCAAAAGCTAATCATAGAAAATTATCTACCAGCATTCTTCTAGGTTTTCTAGTTTCCTCAAGGAAAAAAAAGTGGTCATGACACCTGCCCCTCTGTTTCTGGTTTCTGTTTAAAGTCCTGCCTTCACTCCGTTTTATCCTAGCTTTTTTCCCCAGTGTGCCCAACAGTTTCTTTCTAGCCTTAGTTTGAGTATTTAAACCCTCTTTGTATCTTTTTCAAGTGGCACAGTGGTACAGCGAGGCAACCAACAGCTACAACCAACTGTACCACCACAGCTCTGGAACCAACTGTGCATGGTTTATGTGGATGATTTCCCCATGCTTCTTTAAGGTTTCTTTAGATTTTTCAGTTTCACTTCAATCTCACGAGAACATGCTGGAAGTCAGTCAGTGAGTTTATCTCTTTAGTTCCATACTCAAAGGCAATTATAGAGTGTGCTGCAGGGGGTCTCTCCAACCAGCCGTAATCTCTATTATTTTATGAATAATTAATAAGTTCGTCAGCCCTCAGGGGCCCCCCACTGACCTGGGATCCCTAGCAGTTGTTGACAAGCAGCATCTCTGCACATCCTGATAGTTTTATTTTCCCCAACAGCATGTATACATACTTGGATAATTTATCTCACACTTCATGGTAGTAACTAGCTAGCTAATGAAGCAATAATAGAACACATCATGGATGAATGTTGCTTACTGGTGATTTCTATTAGTATCTATCTGATCTTAGGTAGCTGTCCATGCTCATGAAAAAAATAAGTTTACAGTTAGCTATTTAAATTGAATGTAACCTCCAACCATCTTGACATAAAAAATGCTGTTCAGTGTTCCAAAACAGGATGTAAATGTAGCAACACATCTGAGTGTGTTTATGTTTGTGAAGCAGGTTATACTCCAGATCCTGTTTTTATCTAACTAGGATGAAGTAAAGACAGATTTGTGCACTGCCGGGTAAAAGTATACACTCCCCCTGCTCCATTAGCAAATACATTACTCTTTCAAAACTAAAAAGACAATACTATATTTAGAAAATAGATATTACTAAAACTCTGCTTTGTAATGGATGTTATTTACTGTATGCAAAAAGTACTATATACTGTACATTTCACACATAGAGGCTTTTTTTCTCTGAATGAGATGGCAATAAATTTGGGTTTCTATACAGAACTTTTCAATGCATTGAGAACTGTCCCATTAAGTGTGAACAGCATTGCAGATAAGGTTAATTACACATATTAAATACTAACTGTAAAGTAACCTACAGTACACATACACAAATTCACTTATGTGACTGTCAACTAAAATAATTATTTCTGGAAAACCATTCACATAAACTGAGGTATTTACCCATTTGGCTAACTATCTGTGGAAAACGAGAAGTAAAAATGTCTTTTCTAATAACTAGCAGATGGTTTGGAATGCCATTAAAACATATTGTCTTACATAATTTTAACATTTCAATATGAAAACAAAAGAAACCTTATTTTATGTGTTTTGCATAATGCAATAAATATGCCTAGAATTATATTGACACATATAATATGCAAACCAAAAACATGACCTTCCGTATGGCATTATTTCATGAGCTCTTTCTGGAGATCTGGTTACAAATCAGGGTATAATAATGAAATACCTGTTGGCTATAACACCATGGAAAGTAATTAATGAATTTCCCCATGTAATGGGAAAAAAGTAGCTTGCTATAACTCAAACTGTGTTAATAAAAAAGCATGTTGGTTGATTCATGTTTAATAATCTAACTATTTATAAGTCACAGGCACTGGGAAAATATATAGAAAGAATCATTTCCAGTTGAGTCTGGTAAATCACATCAGATAGAAAAGAAACATTAATGCATGTATAGCTTAGCTCACAAAATGCTGGGTCAGCTTTACATTTACTCATTTGGCAGATGCTTTTAGGAAAAGAGTATTTCAAGTGAGGAGGCTGTAAGTGAGTAGGCAAATTGATTTGTTATTAGCCCCTCTAAGTGAAGCCACTGTATGTAATATAGTATGCTTGGTTAAAAAAGTTGCACACTCTAAAATTTCATTTAGTCACCTTTAGCTTTGATTGGTGGCCAGTTCATGTGTTAAAATGATTCCTCATGCTCCCAGAACCACTCTTTTACAATTTGAGTTCTGGATTATGCCTGGAATCTGGCCATTCAGTAAATTGAGGTCATCAGCTGACTTTATTGTCTAGACCTGACCAAGCAACTGGCTTACACATAACACTGCCTTTTAGAGGCTTGTACAGTGGCCACTGTGAATGATGGGTGAATAAGATCAATCTGAACATCTGAACTCATCAGAACATGGCCTTTATCCATTGCTCCAAAGTCCAATTTCTTTGCTTCAGAGCAAATTAAAGCCTTTTTTCTGATTATTCTCAAGTGGCTGTCTTATGACCACACAGCTGTTTAGTCCCAATCCTGTGCGTTCTTATCAAATTGTGTACATATGGAAACGCTCTAACTTTAACTAGTAAACATAGCTAGAGTTTTTGCTATTGATTTTTTTTTTCTACCAGCTTCAAGAAGTGTTTAAGTGATCTCCATTCATGATTTTTTTTTCTTCCACAAAGTTGACAGTTCAGCATGATCTTTCCGGATTTTGATAATGCACGGATGGGTTCTTAACCCAGTTCCAGTAATTTCAAATCTCCTGTTGTTTTCATTTATTTATTTATTTATTTATTTATTTATTTTTTAAATGTAATCTTGAGGAATAATTCTTCAGGGTTCCAGAAAAAAGTTATTTTTTTCTTCATTTTTAAAATTTTCATTTAATTTTCAAGTTTTGCCATGCAGTGTATAGCTATTTTAATACTAAATGTATTGCTACAATATTATATGATAATATTATGGTAATACAACTATTATATGATAATATAACCAATATTATATTAATATAATATACATACTGTAATATGAAGTGTGCATAAATTCTTTTTGGCTGACTCTGTATGTGTGTGTGTGTGTGTGTGTGTGTGTGTGTGTGTGTGTGTGTGTGTGTTTCTTTCTGCATCAGTTGTCTAGATGTCTAGACCTCTGTCTTACTCTTAGTCATCTCTTTATTTATTTCTTCTCTCTCTCTCTTTCTCTTTCTGTCTCTCCATCCCTTCGTCTCACAATGTTTTACTGTCTGACTCAGCTTGTATTACAGCTATGTGCCATTACATCAACATTATAGAGAATTTCAAAAGAATCAGAGTCAACCTGGTACTGCAATAAAGAAAGGCAAAGAAAGGCAAATGAATAAAGACAAAATGGATAATATATAGGGTCAAATTGTATTATGGAATTATATTATATGAAGCTGCTAATGCAGAAATTACATGTGTGTACTTATGTGTGTATGGCTTTTATAGATATATATTGGTAGTACTGGTAGGTTAAAACCTTTTTACTTGCTATCTACATTAGTCTTGCAACTACAGGAACAAAACAAACAAACAACAACAACAACAACAACAACAAAAAGTTAATTTCAGACACCAAAAGCTAGCTGATTTTTCCTAAAAGATGCACTGTCACCCACTTACACACAAATTACCACACAGCTTCTGAAGGGGAACTGAAGGAGCGGGGGGTGGGGGGGTTATTTGTTGAGTTTAAATATCAACAATTTATGTCCAGTATCACTGACTTCTCTTTCAAATATAACTTTTACTGTAATGTGATGTAGGGTAGTCTCAAACACCAACACACTATTCAGCAAAATATATAAATAAATTAAAAAACTTCATACATTTCAAAAAACACTCATAAAAGAGCATTAAAATATTTATTATTCTGAAAATAATTAAAACCACAGTGAGAGCCATTTGTTAAATGTTAAATCTTCTCAGAAGTGGAAGTACAACCAAAATAACTCATCCTGGAAGTCATGAAAGAACCCCGATGAAGATCTAAGAAACTGCAGGTCATGCTCTTTTCAGATAACGCCAGCATTCATCATTAGAAACAGATTGGCCAAAATAGTTTTCACGGTACGACTGCAAGCCAAAAACCACTGCCAACCGAAAGAACATAAAGGCTTGTCATGCCCTCCTTGATAACCCCTAAGCCATAGGGTAACATTCTGCAGACTGATGAGCCAACGGTGCAAAATATATGGTTGATGTTACAGTACATCTGGTGTAATGTTACTAACTAAAGCGTTCCACAGTAAGAACATCATACTAAGGATATTTACTGATGGTGTAGGGACGCTTTTGGCAACAGTTGTTGCTGTTTAAGGTGGAAATCTTAGGCGCAATTAGATTTTAATGAAGGACGGGTGTTGCATATGGACATAATTATTGATATCACTCAATGCTTGACCATGAATAAGCTGAATAGTAAAGGATATAATAATCAATAAGGTTCAATGATGCACATCTTAACTTATGGCCTTATCTCAAGGCAATTGTGATGACAGCTACTCTGTAGAAAACATTAGGGGTTATGTGATAATTTTTCTAGTCAAACAGTAATTCAAAATATGATTTACCTAGCTGATAATTGGTCTTAACTAGCTGCTATTTGGAGGCTATTTTTAACCTCATTTCAATTATGTTTGGATTCATTCCATTGCCTTTGCTTCATCGATTTTTTTTTCCAGTATGGTAAATATTGTAAAGCTTTAAACTTTCAATCTTTCCAGCACATTTCTTAGTGGTCAAAAGTGATATTCAACTTTCACTCTGGTTGCTCAATTCTTACATAAGTAGAGTGTTGCTTCCATACATGCCTCATATACAGTATTTACCACCATCAATGTATTAGTCTCATATGTAGCCAAATGCACATACAGAATCATTCAAATGTATGACCCAGAGAAGGCTTTGATCAGGAGGCAGTGAAATAAAAATGAAAGATATATTGTTATTGTGTTTTTTATACATACAGTATAGTACATTCATTCAAGTAATGTTAGGTTGGATTTGTAGTCATTTAAGAATGACAGTTTCTGCTCAGAGCTGTCCATCTCCTCAATGTTACTATTGGAGAATAAACAAAGCAACAATCTATACACTAAATACTATGACCGCTAGGAGCTCACCTTTTACTTGTTTGCTTTAAGACTAATTTATGGAAAGAACTTTCAGGGAAAAAAAAGGTTTAAGTTAGCTCTTTTAGCTTGAAAAAAACTTTTTTTCTAAGAGTGTATGAAAATTTTAAATAATCTGATAAGCCCAAAGGAATTGAAATATGATTTATTTCTAATTATGTTTATGTATGACAATTGCTCAGTAAAATTATGAATAACTTGTGACATTATAACCTTTCCCTGTTCATCACTAGACTCTCTCTTTGTGTGAAGGTAATATTGGGCAAAGCTTGAACACACGTTTCCTTCACCAAACACAAGGCAGATGTTGTGGACGAGAAACAGGCCGTAATATAACTAGACACTTTTTAAGCCCTCGCACATTGACAGTTAAAAATCAGTGGCAGTTTAAAGAAAGAAAACAATTGCTGGTCTATATTTAGGGATTACAGTATTATTAGAAAGAATTTTCTTTCTTTAATGTTTTTAAAATATGAATATAGATTCAATTATTGAATAGAGCACAATAGTGATGGTATTTCGTACTCTTTTCAGTCAGACTCTTTTCAGCGCATGGCCAAGGTTTTGACCACTGGTCTATTTTGGTTGACACAAAATAACATTACTTTGAACTCAATAAAAAAAGACTTTAAGCAATTGTCTAACCTAATGCACTTCACTATTATACAGTGCCTTGCAAAAGTATTCATACCTCTTGATCTTTTCCACATTTTGTCATGTTATAACCACAAACGTAAATTTATTTTACTGGGATTTTATGTGATAGACCAACTCAAAGTGGCACATGATGGTAAAATGGAAGGAAAATGATAGATGGTTTTCAAAGTGTTTAATATATGAATCTGAAAAGTGTGGCATGTATTTGTATTCACAACCTTTATTCTGATGCCCCTAACTAAAATGTGCAAGTTCAAGAGGTATGAATACTTTTGCAAGGCACTGTACACCTGTCCAGATAAACAAGAAGCAATGCAGAGGATTCTTAATGTCATGCTGCTTCATACACAAGCCTAGAGTCTTTATCAGTCATACTTACAAACATCTCAGGAAAAAAATAGTTAGTCCTATTAAGGCAGATTTCAAAGAAGCACTTTGATTAAACCGTACTGCACGAGTTTGCAAGCATTGCCTCCGTCTCCTAAAAAGAAAAAGAAAAAAGAGGAACAAACCTCAAGTGAGTCACTTCTCATTGTTTACATAAAGGATACTATTCATGAAGCCAATGTTTCTGAAAATGAACAAAGTTCAATGCATGAGCTAACAAGAAAAAAAGTTGTCCCTAAACCAAATAAAACCATAAACATCACCACTGCCTGAAGCTTGATTTGCCACTGTCTTTCTTGGGGTAACAGCTTGAAGTTGCCTTCAGTTGAATGTCAATCAAAAATCCTTATTAAAATACAGTACTAGATTATGATTAGACATTCAGACATTGCTGGCATCACTCATTCTTAAATAAATTTTTATTGATTGCTTCATCCAGGTCTGGTTGGGACACCATGGTGGTATCAATAATAATAATGAAAAAAAGAATAAAAAAAAAAAAAGAAAGTGATACTAAATGTTATGTTTTATGTGCAATTTTGGATGTTGCTTCAGTCTTTGGATCCTTTTTTATTATGTTTTGTAGTATTTTGTCATACAGCAAAACTTCCAAATAGTAATTGCATGTTCAGCAAAAACAAATCTTTGAATTACCATACAGTAGTTCTTACATGACACTCGGGTATAAAAACTAGACATTTCCTAAATTGGTTCGTGTCTTGTGTTCCCATCATTTAGGAACTGAGAGTATTAAAAGGAAAGAAAAGAAAAAAGTGGTTATGCAATGGCAAAAGTAAGGAAAGGGGCCCTATACTGGTCTGTGTTGTGGACAAACACTTCAAGTTTTCATTCTTTTTCTGTGATATGCACAGTAATTCGACTCAAGATATACAGTACAGTATATCATGATTCGGTTTTAATCACTAAAACACACTTCTGGTTAATTTCTTTTAAAATATTGTTTATAATACAAATGTTTAAAGGAAAGTATAAAACGTGGGGTGATGTGTCTTTATATTTATTAAAATATGAGCTCTGGATTATCCTTTCTCTCTATTCTCTAAACAATGTCATGTCCTAGCTTCTAGTGCACAGTAAATGTAAGTTCAAACATTCACACTTTCCAGTCAAGTCACAGTCATGAGATAACACACACTTCCACACTTTTCCTTTTTTATTCCCCTGAACATGGTGGAGAAAAGAAAAGTGCTTTTATCTTGGCCTGTAGCCTTCTTGCTTTCAGAGAACACTCTGGCTAGAGGAGGACAGGGCTCCTAACTGAATTTTCTAATTGCTTTCTCTCTCCTGCTCACTACCTCACTCTCTCTCTCTCTCTCTCTCTCTTTGTAGAGCGGCCCCCTCCATTAGCAGCTGTTTGGAGTGCGAGAGAGCCTCCCTTAGCGGCCATCATGTCTCTGAGAGCCACTCAGACGCAGCAGCAGCTAAATGGGAGAAGAACCAGGAGGATGGAAAGATCCGACACTGGACAGCGCTCTAAAAAGCTGGCCATCATCTCCCGATCTCTCCTTATCTGTAGCTCCAGGAGCACAGATGACGCCTCTAACCCTGAAGAGAGGTACAAATATGAGAACTGGAAAGAACGGTACCAAGGAGACCCTTTGGAGGCGAAGGCTGGACATCTAGAAATGAATTTCTGCAGAAGCGTTAGCCTACAGGGATCAAAATGGAACGAGGAACCCAAGAGGAACTTAAGGAGGTCATTTTCCATCAAGGTAGGACCATGGATTAATTGCGCTACAGCTCTTGAAGTTCAGCTCATAAGATGAGGCAGGCTTTTTTTTTCTTTTTTTCTTAATTTCACTGGTTTACTGAAATTTTTTTTTCAAACACATCAACACTACAATAACAGCTTGCATGAACGATTACAGCGATGCTCTGCCAGTTCATTGCTAGAACTAAACATACAGTACAGTAGTAGAGCTTTAAAAATGCTTGAAACTCCTCATTACACACCAGAAACTCAATTTAAAACTCAGTCAAGCTCTAAACAATTCTAATCAAATGGTAATCTGATTAGTTTCATTAAGGCCAAATGGATATAATAAAATATCTCTTAATTCTAACAATTAGTCTCTAGTGACTTGGATTGTGTGGGAGAATTGTTTTGCTAACTTCACATAACTTCTAGAAACAACTAATTTCTAATACAAAAACTAATACTCTTTATACAAAATGAACAGACTTATGAAGGCCTCATAAGATATTAAGGTGATGTCATTAAGGAAAAAGGCAATCCGAGTCCCAAAGTCCCATCGTGCTGGCTGCCTGACATACATTTAAAACACCTACCTGACCTTTGGCTGAGCCTTAAACAACATTAAAGTCAAAAAGGGGTATATTTCTAATACACATATAGAAGGTTGTATCAAAAAGTTTCGAGACAAGTTTTGGCAGCACAAGGCTGCACACGCACACACTGTCACAGGGGGCAGTGACCTTCATAAGACAGTGTGCCAAAAAACATCCAGTGTACATCAGGAGAGGTGCAACTGGTGCTAATCTGGCCACATGTGTTAATATGTCTGCGATTTTCATCATATACAGCAAGTTAAAACAAAAAGCAAATATGAAATTCTGTGTGAAACTGGGCAAAACGGGCACAGAGATGTTTTACATGATTCTGCAAGTTTTACGGCAATGCTACAGCAAGCTCAACCCCAAAATGTCGAAACCATTTATCAATATGTGCATGATGATGTTTGGAGACCAATCCACAACATTGTTGCCATTGTCGGTATGTCACACGGAACAGTCCTGGCAATACTCACGCGTGATTTGAACATGCTCAGTGTTGCTGCCAAGTTTGTCCCCAGGTTGCTGACCCAGGAGCAGAAGGAACATCGTTTCAAAGTCTGCTAAGAACTCCGTCAAAGTGCCATGGATGACCTGTCCATCATGTTGAGAATCATTACCGGTGACGAAGCAACAGTCTTCACAGTGGAAGAGCCCATCATCGCCATGACCGTAAAAGTTGACCAATGGCATGTAGTTGAACCAAGTGTATTCTCATCGTCTTTTTCAACATTTGCAGCATTGTGCATTGAGAATTCGCTCTCAGGGGCTGGACCATCAATAACGAATTCTACGGCCAGGTGTTAAGGTGTCTGAGGAAGGACATACCAGATATAAGACAAGGAGAATTCAAGCTAATTTCGAAAATTTTTGATACCACTTTGTTTGCAAAAACAAGGGCTTTTCCAAAAAGGAACAAACATAACAATAATTTTTTACTTGCCAAAAAATTTCATTTAGCAAGTCCATATTGGCTGCAAAGAAACAATAAACAAAGGATTTTGTTAGCGTTAAAATATAAAATATTTGACTGCTAAACAATGCATTTTCATATATAAACAAAGATATATAGTATGTAAAAATAATACAAATAATTATTAATATTTCACAGTCACTTCAAAGGCACAGTCATCCTAAGCCAAAATAATGAATGGGCATTCTTTAAAATACTTTCTAAAATACATTTGATACTGGACCAGTGGCTTATGAAAAAAAAAAGTTTTTTTTATGGTAATGAAAAGTCCAGTATGTTGTACAATGGGCAGTTTATAAGCTATATGACTTATTTAGCAAGAAGAATCCCACCTACGTTTGGCCTAAATGCGCAGAACACGGTTTTACTGTGGGCTTTTTATGAGACCCGAATGAAGGAGTCGACAATTGTAGTCAATTTTATGCAACCACAGCAATAATATGACCCTCCATCTAGCTTTCCTCTGTGCAAAGTTCATTATCATGTGGCCTCATTGTAAGTACTCTAATAAATGCTAAGGCTTGTGGTTCATGGTGTAATAAAGCAAATCTATTACAGCTGCATTTCATACATGTCAAAGTGTTAGGGGGGAGAACGTGGTCTCTGTTTGACAGGACATAGTAGCACCCTTGTTTGAGTTTTCAGGTTTGTATTGCGGCAGGAAAGCAGTTTCTGGAGAATGTGCATTGCCACCGGGGAGGAGTGTGGGCCGCTTGGACCTCAAGTGGCTGATAACGACCTTCAGGGTGGTGACAATATAGTCTCTGTGCGAAACGGAGGCCAATTACACAGGTAATAAAAAGACCTAATATAATCTGACCATCAACCTAACATTCTTTTCTATTATGTATATTTGTGGAATGCTGTTTAATGGTTTGTGTAAATACACACTCACATACACACACAAATGCTCACATAAATACAAGAGGACTAATGGATATTATGCACGCATTTCTCATTCTCTAGGGACACTTACATCCACTATGGCGAGAGGCTGGCCCCATTTAATGGGCAGGTTTTAAATGGCCATACAAAACTCGAGTCAGAGAAACAGTCAGCCATGAGAAATGATCCCAGAATGGCTAGTGCTGAGGTAAGCCACTGGATTCACCACCTCTTCCATGTTAGCACAACAACGATACCAATCTATGCCCCTTTTTCAAGAGTGTAGATAAAAAAGCTAGGCCCTTATCAGTATGACAGAACCAAAGGCATTACTCCCACAGAAAATATCTGACTTTGCTACAGAAGATCCCTTCATTGCTAAGCTAATTGCTAAGATCCAAGTGATTCTTCCACTAACAAAACCTTCTGTTGTCATTATATAAAAAATGACTGACCTGCTTATTCAACTACAAAAACGAGTCAGATGGGTTAGATAAAAACTGTGCAGACAAGCATCAGCATTTACTTTACTTGAATAAAAGCAGTGTGCGAAGGGAATTTGTTAACAAGCTAACAAACACATCTTTGTTGAAACTGGGCTAGCTAAACAGGCGGAACTTTGACCTCAAATTCTGACGTTATAATAAATAAATTTTAATATAAATACAGTCAGAGTAGTCCAGCAGGAGTGAGATGAAGTCCTGGCTTAAACATTTTTCTTTTTGTGATACAATTCCTGATCTGGTGGCTTAGTGGTTAGCGCTGTGACCTCATGCCTCCAGGGTTGGGGTTTGATTCCTGCCTCAGAGCTGTGAGCATGGAGTTGGCATGTTCTCCCCAACTTGGTGGGTTTCCTCTGGATACTCTGCTTTCCTCCCACAGTCCAAAGACAACAGCCTAACCATACCCCCCACCCCCACAACCCTGTACAGGAGAAGCGATATAGAAAATGAAAGAATGAAAAAATGTTCCTGTCCTGAGCTGTTGCTGTACATTTTTACAAAGTGTAAAATTGTTTTATGAGATTGTGAGATTGAGGTTGTTTTATGTGTGAATTTTCCTGTGCCTCTATCTTTTACAACTCTCTTTGTCGTTTGACATATGAATATAAAACAACCCCCTTGTTGCACTTCCTCATTTCTTATATGGTAATACTTCCTATGGTTCACCAGAACACGTTTGTTTTTCTCAAGAACATGTTAATGTGTACTGTATGTACTGTATATGACACAGGGTTTCTGGCCAATAGCTTAAATATGCTCTTTTTGCTGTTAGTAAACTTAGATCATGAGACACCGTCAGCATGCATGTGGGGTGTTATCTCTTCCGGATGGTAATATAAGCACACCGATGGTGGACACTCACTCACTCACTCACTCTAATCTTCTATACCGCTTTAACTTGTTTACAGGGT
>JAQMYL010000007.1:17514932-17535802 GCA_030014365.1 Clarias pachynema | reverse complement strand
CTAATCTTCTATACCGCTTTAACTTGTTTACAGGGTCTTTGTGGGCAAAAAGAGCATATTTAAGCTATTGGCCAGAAACCCTGTGTCATATACAGTACATATAGTACACATTAACATGTTCTTGGCCTGGAGGCCTGGGGGCCTGGAGCCTATCCCAGGAGACTTAGGGTACGAGGTGGGGTACACCTTGGACAGGGTGCCAATCCATTGCAGGGCACACACATAAACACATGCTCATTCACACACTACAGGCAATTTGGGAATGCCAAATAGGCTAATCTGCAAGACTTTGGACTGTAGGAGGAAACCGGAGAACCCAGAGGAAAGTCACAAGCAAGGGGAACATGCAAATTCCATGCGTACAGACCCCGAGGCAGGAATCGAACCCACAACCTGGAGGTGTGGGCAACAGTGCTAACCACAAAGCCAGAATGACAAACACAACCAACAATAATACATTTTTTTCAGTATCAATTCTTAAAACCAGTATGATTATGGAAGCACTAGATTTGTATTTGTGTCTAGGTCTGCCCAATATTTATGATATATTTATATATGTACTGTCTTTATAATACTCATTACTTTTCCCTAAAGATTTTCAGTTCATGTGAAAACAGCAGGCCACTGCTTAATAGTAATTCGGCAGACTCTGTGATCTACAGGAAAGATGTAGTTGGAAACAATAGTAATTTTAAAGTAAGTAACACCTTCTCTTTTCCACACTTTATACTATTGACTCACAGTGTAAATTTTATGTAATAAATATTGTATGCACAGTTGTACGTACAGTCAGTCAATTTATACATTAATAAAAGTTTGCTCTGTTATGCTGTATGTATGTTCATGGAATCCAATTCTTCCCTTATAGTAAAGTATCTCTGCAAACCAATACAAAGTTTGACTGATCAAAATTACCCCCCATTCACTGATCTAAATGATGCGCTCTGACATCAACTCAAATAAGAACCTTTGGAAGATATTGAAATGCAAGCTCTATTTATCACAATCATCAAAAACCTATTCAGTAAATGTAACTCGGAGTATTATTTGTATCCGTGTCAAGGCTTATAAACCTACACTGATGTCTTTGTCATCATTTTCCTTTGTCATAGATTTAGTTGCTCATTTACTGTTATTACAGCTCCTTTTCTTCTGGGAAGGGGTTCCACTTGGCTAACAAGCATGGTTGAGGGAATTTTCTCATTAGGAACCAAAGGCTGAGGGGGATTGAGATTGGGGCTTGAGCCACTTGACTGGTTCCACACCTACAGTATCTTGGCAAATCATATCTTTGGGCCTTGATTGGTGCACAGGGGCATTGCCATGCAGAGACAGAATCAGATACTTATGTTCTGCGGAAGGAAAATCACAAAGCTGCAGTATTCAAAGACATTCTATATACTTATGTGCTTTCAACTTGGAGACAACAGTTTGGGGAAGGACCACATATGGGTTAATAGTGTATTGTTGGCATATTTAATAAGAACCTTTTTATAAATGTGTTTTAATTGTAGCTGTTGTAAGAAAATATATGATAAAACTATCTGTGTATGTGTGTGTGTATGTGTGTGTATGATTTTAGAAGCCCATTTTAGAAGTAACAGAGGACGATAAAAGCTGTGAGACTGAAGATCCCGAAGACTTAGTATGCAAGAGGAATCGTTCAAACTCTACAAGTAATAATTTCACACACACACACACACACACACACACACACACACACACACACACACACACACACACACACACATTATTTGTAGCATTACCTCTGTATCTCTTCCCCATCACATAATTGCTCTCTTACTCATTTGTCAGGTGTTCACCCATACTGGATCGGAGATTTGGATGCCATCATTATGAAAACACCGGATCTGTTTCCCTGCCATGTTCCCACCGCTACTGGCATTTACGGAAACAGGAAGTCTCTTTCTCAACAACTCGAGTTTCCTCCCAGTGTTCCACAGGTGTGACAATGAGGTTATACACACATAAATGTCAACCCCCTATGTATCAAGATTTAAGATTCAAAGAACTTTATTAATCCCAGAGGGAAATTGCTTCAGCTATCGTTCAGGTAGAAATGATCCATGGAGGAGTACTACAGTAATTCAATATGGGGAGAATCCCCATCAATATGGGGAGAATATGCAAACCTCAATACAGACAGCAAACCAAGTTAAAGAGACATAAGTAATGCTACCCAGTGTGTCAATATTTAAATATTATTCGTCTGAACAGCCCAAGGGTTAGATGATACTGTAGGGGGTCTCTGTTTTTTGTGTAAATGGCATGTTTTTGTGTTGCCACTGTGTAAAGTTTGGGATTGCAGTGGACTTGCTCTCAGTTAATAATCAATACCGTGGCGTTTTAGACTAAATATAATACAAGCAGTTTGTACAAGCTAGGATGTTTTAGGAATGAAATTACTATAATAATACATTTGTTCCCAAGTCTCAATCATTGAACAGTTGGTAACCCCAACTTTATGACCATATACTGTATCACATGGTTATAAAAGGAATTTAGTTATAGCCATGTTATCCGGTATCACCCAAAAGAGTATGGTCTCAAGGTTTCTTCTTTATGGTAGTCCAAGGAGTGTTTCCTTGCCACTATTGTCTCTTGCTCATTAGTCAAAAATGTCACACACCCCAAGATTTAATTCAATTATCTTTAGTTTTGTTTACAGTATATCACACAATGTGGTCGACAGTTTATGTGTGAAAATGATTCCTTATGCTCCCAGAACCACTTTCACCATTTGAGTCCTGTAATATACCTGTGCCAACAGGGTAGAAAAACTCGAGTGATTCAGTACATTTAGGTCATCAGCTGACTTCATTTTATGGCCATATAATGTTGCTGAGTCTAGACCTAAGCAACTGAAGCAACCTAAGATCATCACACTGCCTCCAGAGGGTTGTATAGTGACCACTATGCATGATGGGTGCATCACTTTATGGTCTTCCCTTCTTACCCTGATGCACCATTCTCTCTGGATCAATTAGAACTCAATCTGAACTCCTCAGATCACATGACATTTTTTTATCGCTCCAAAGTTCAATCGTTATGCTCGTTAGTAATTATAAGCCTTTTTTTTCTGGTTAGCCTGACTAACAAGTAGTTTTCTTATGGCCACACAGCTGTTTAGTCTCAATCCTGTGAATTCTTGTCACATTGTGCACGTATGGAAATGCTCCAACTTTCACTATTATTTAAATATATGATTTTTGCTGAGATTTTTACCATGCAACCAAGTGTTTAAGTGATCTCCATTAATGATTATTTTCCCACCACATTTCTTCCACAAAGTTGATGGTTCAGCAATATCCGTCCAGATTTGTTCAAGGGCTCCAGTAATTTTAAAACTCATTAGTTGCTTTATTTGCTTAATGCAGCTCAATAATTTGACCAATCAAAAATGGTGACTTAATTTGATCAGTGTACAGTATAGTACATACAGATTTGGTTTCTGTAAAGCTGCTTTGTGATAATGTTCACTGTTAACAGGGCTATACAAATAAAACGGAATGTCACTTAGGGCTACAGATCTGATCCAGATAATTCCTCTCACATTTATCAGCAGGACCATGAAAAATCAATACTGCAAAATTGTGTTTACAGTAAAATATCTGATGCAGATATGACTTGTAGTCCAACAGGCAGCTTGGTGTAATGTGATTCTAATACAGGAAATCCAACCAAGCAGGTAGCAGGCTGGACCCTGATTCTCTGGTAAAAAAAAAAAAAAAAGGACTATTTAGTCCACACATTTGCTTTTCTGAGCAAGACAAACATAACATGCAAAAGAACACACCTAACTACAATAGGAATGTTGCGCTCTTTAGCTACTGTAGCTAGCTTGTAACTTAATATTACATTCTTTAATTGGAAATAATTATCTTGATACAACTGTTGGAATATAATGTGTTAAACAATACCATATTCATTCTGGTCATGCACAGGCTGTTCTGCTATTTTTGAGTTCTGCAGGCCAGTTTTTTCTTTTTCTTTTTTTCTTTTTGCATGAAAAAGATCCGATGACACTGTGTGCAAAACTGTATTTCGCAATGTTGTGCTCTGCTTGTGTTTTGAATTACGCCAGAATGAATTGTTTACTGAAGATCTTTCAGAGCCTTTCAGATACCCCTGGCACACAGTTGATAACAATGTTCTTCTACTAGCTCTGTTTTTCTTCTTTGGGTGTTTTTCTGTTCCTGTTGTTTTCTAACTGCAAGCCAGTGTCATATTTTTGCATTCCAACATGAAAACAACCTTCTCTGATCACTGTGGGAGGTCTGCAATAATGTCTACCATTTGCGATGGTTGTTCACGTCAAACCGGGACTTGTCATGTAGTTTCTCCTGAATGAAGGTGTGAAACGTTTAAACTTCAAGCATGACAATGATGACACTCTTAGCCAAAGTAAAACATTTGTATGGTAAAACATTTGAAAGGAAGGTAGTAGGTCCTTGAATGATGATCTTGGTGAGGTAGTTTGGAGCCCAGTGCAGATATTCCTGTGAACATCTAGAGAGTGGAAGGCCTGATCATTAAAAATCGACAAATACATTCTTGCCAACGTGCATAAGAGACACATCTGCCTGTAGGAGCTGTACACGGAATTGTTCACAACCACTTGTACATTACAATAACTTGACTGACAGTTATTGCCCAATCCCGTACAATCCTGACCTTGCTCCACGTTATTTTGCACATGCTTAAAATGGTCCCTGGGAGGCCAGTATTTCAGTTGTGAAGCATGCTGTCTGATCATGGCTCTGGCCTAATGAAAAAACTTTCTACCTCGATGGTATCGAAGCCCTAGTGAAACTCTGGGATAAGTGCATTAGTGTAACAGGGGATTATATAGAGAAATAAACAAAGTTTTTACTCTCACAACTGTGTGAGAGTTCTTTTATTCTGCACAATAAAAAGTCCCGGTTTGATTTGAACACCCTACTTATTTATTATTACATATTGTTCACACCAGCAGCACTGAGTTGTTATATCATGGTGTATAGATGACTCACACAGTAAGTGATAAGTAAAATAGGAAAATATTTTCATGTTTGAATAATAGCTTTTGTCCTCCAGTCTATGAGACATTTAACACCTGGATAAATAAATACAATTCTAGTCATTAGTCACCACATTTACACGTGTGTCAAATATATAACATGTTTAATTTTTTTTTTGTGGAAAGTTAATGCTTTGTTGTCATGGTTGTTTAGTTGGATTTTTAACTATTTATTTATGATTTATCACAGGCTGTGCCAAGACCTTCTCGCTCACTCAGTTCAGCACATCTGGTTCATTCCAGCAGCAATGTCCAGGCTTTCATTATATGTAATATAGTCTTAATGAAGGCACCTGGCAAGGTAATCTTTGTTACACACTCACATATACACAATATAAAGAAAAAAGGTCTAATGCACATGATTATTTGCAAGCATACTGACTAATATGTACAATTTTGTCAGTGTAGCTTCTGAACTAAAGATTCTCTTACTTTCTATAGATATGGATGTTTGTGCATAATAATTTCCTCCTATAATAACTATCAATCCATTACCTTCTATTGTTTTGTAATCCAATAATTATCATGTTGTAAATGTATTTTCTAAAATATGATCAAAAACAGAATCCAAATGTTTGCTTGAAAAATGCAAATTAATGTTTCTTAAAGGGTCTAGGTTTCAGTATAGTGGGAGGAAGGGACAGCATGTATGGCCCAATGGGAATCTATGTAAAGACCATTTTTCCCAGTGGAGCAGCTGCAGCAGATGGACGTCTACAGGAAGGTACAGATCAAGTAAAACACTCAAAAGCTTCATTCGTCAGTGCTTTAGCTAGTATATTTGATCTGATTAAGCATACATCTAATATGTCCATCAATCTTATTAATAGATAAACACTGTTGGGAGGAATTATGTTGCTGCTGCTACTGAAGGAATGATGTAAGCCATGTAATTGCCTGTTTTTGTTTTTGTTTTTTGCAGGAGATGAGATTCTGGAGCTAAATGGAGAGTCCCTTCATGGTCTTACTCATGAGGATGCTTTGCAAAAGTTTAAAGTGAGCTTTTCTCCAAGCTTTATTCCTGTGTTCATTTGTATAGTACAGTACATATATTCAAAATGTTTGGAATAGTTCAATATTACTAAGATTTATCACTCTTCTTGATGAAGCATTTTGGAACTTCGGTATTTACACTAATCCATCCATCCATCCATCCATCCATCAATTCATCCATCCACTCACATACTCATTCACTCACTCTTTTTTTTATACCACTTTACCACTTTATACCACAGTCACATGCTCATTCATACACACAACGGGCAATTTGGGAACACCAATTCATCTAATCTGCATGTCTTTGGACTTTGGGAGGAAACAGGAGCACCTGAACGAAAGCCACCAAGCACAAGGAGAACATGCAAATTCCATGCACACAGACCCGAGGTGATAATCGAACCCAGGTCCATCCATCCATTTATATTCAAAAAGCAGTAGGAACTAAATTCATCAATCCATTCATCTATCCAGATGTATGACATAACTCTAAGTTTGCCTCATAAAATTGCTCCAAGGGCAGCACATGACATTTTGGATAGCATTCCAGATTTTTATGGAATTTTATATACCTGTGTCTGTGTGGATTAACTCAGGGTTTTCTGTTGCTCTTCCACCTTCCAAAAACCTGCCAGTAGCTGCCATAGGTGTGGATATGAGTTTACTGCTACTGTAATCTTATTCTTCCCTGCAAGTTTTCATTCCAGGCGATCAGCAGCCATACTTGATTCCATTAGTAAATTGATCTCAATCATTGGACATCCTATTTGGCTGAACTGAATACGTACTGTACTGCCACATTTGCCCTTTAAGGATATGATGGAAGACCCAGCATATATTAGGATAATGCATAAGATAGCATAATTCACATCCATCTGTAGTTCTATTCATCCACTCTACCTAAGCATGCGTCAATCTATCTGCATATCATCTATCAGTTAATCCATCTATGCCTTTTACCAGGCTACTCTACATTTTCCCTACTACGCATATACTACGCATAATCAACACCATCAATCAGACCACATTTCACATGCATCCATCTATCCATTTGCCCATGTATCCATCATTGTTCAAATCCATTTTCCTTCCTTTTTCCTTCTGTGGTTTTTGAAGCAAGTGAAGAAAGGTCTGCTGACACTGGTGGTAAGGACCAGGCTGGGAGCTGTAGTTGGCAGCCAGACTCAGGTGGCCCAATTGTGCCGCTCCAAGTCTCTGAGCTCCACCGCAGGTATCAGCAGAACCAGTGATGAGCTGGCTGATTTCCCCAACTTGGGCATGCATGCAAAGCCCAGAGACCGCATCATGATGGAAATCACATTGCAGAAGGGTCAGTATGGATGTGTGTTAGAGAGCATACATAAACAAACATTAATGAAAATAGTAAAGATGACAGCAGTATGACTCTGTGTGTGTGTGTTTGTGTGTGTGGTATAGAGGTTGGTGTGGGCCTTGGTATTGGATTGTGCTGTGTTCCATCTGCTGAAGGTGGTCCTGGAATTTACATTCACACGCTGTCACCGGGTTCGATGGCACACATGGATGGCCGCTTGAGGTACGGAAACTAATTTATACTGTCTGGGCTAAACAGATACTACATTTATATTTAATAAGTGCAAAATAATATACATCTAATAAGACACCTGCAACTTTCTTTATTTTTTCACTGTCAGTCTTCTGGTCTCATATAATGTGTTTTTCAGATGTGGTGATGAGATTGTGGAGATTAATGACACTGTGGTTTGCAACATGACGCTCAATGATGTGTACACGGTTCTGAGTCAGTGCAGCCCAGGGCCGATTCAGCTTATCATCAGTCGACACCCTGACCCTAAAGTAGGTTTTGGCAGCAGATTAGTAACCTATACCTGTGAATCCAGCACCTACTGATAGAGCCAGTGCTGTATCATCAATACTTAGTCTAATTTGAATTAGCCAACGATTATACCCATAGTACTCTGTGCGTCCAAAAACAAATTTTTTTTTCAATTTTTGAAGGGTCACATTATTGATCAAGCACAGACAACAACAAAATGGATCTGAAATTTGTGTAATTGGGTTGAGAACTGTCCAGTATTTTATTAAAATTTGAGAGTTAACATAAAAAAGATTGGTTAAAACAAGACAAACACCAACCACTTGTTGTTGAGGCAAATCAGAAAAAACTACTAAGAGCATAAAGATTGGACATGTGGTCTAATGCATTCAGACTGACTCTAGTCCAAAGAAAATGGGTGAGAAAGGAAATTACGTGATGCACGCATCATGCATAGTGTAGGCTGTAAAAGCCTCTGGAGGCAGTGGTATGATCTGGGGTTGAGTCAGTGGGGCAGGTCTAGACTCAGCAATGTTATGTGGGAATAACATGAAGTCAGCTGTCTACCTGAATGTACTGATTGACCAGGTTTTCCCATCAATGGATTTTTCCTCCCCTGATGGCACGGCCATATTCCAGGACTCAAGTTGTAAAAGTGTGGTTCTGATAGTTTGACGATTTATTTTCACACATACACTGACCACTAGATTGAGCACTATAATTAAAATGAAAGATGATCAAAATGTGCGTGACATTTTATGACCAGACAGTATATATTTATAAGCTTTATCAACCTGCATATCTAAACAGTTGCAGTGTGAACTTATATATCTTAACGTCCCTTAACATACATTATGTATGGTGATATGACTGGACTCTCATTGGATCTTTAACTTTATTTTTTGCATTATGTTCTTTCATTGTTGCGATTGTCTTTTATAGATGGAAATTATGACGTCCGGACTACTGTTATTCAATCACTTAGTTTTATGTTCTGTATTCCCGTAAATGATTACATGCTTTGTGAGTTGCTCTGCTGTATTAAATTTAAACCTGCTCAGGGACTACATATGGGATCATTAGTCGAACTCTGGATCATCTATTGTAATGTTGATTGATGTCAACATTCCTGCTGATGCACTGATTGATTTTTCCATGTCAAATAAAATACAGCAAATTTAATTTTAAAGTCATTTTGTATGTTTGTCTGTGACCAGGTTTCTGAACAGCAACTGAATGAGGCCATTGCCCAGGCAGTAGAGAACAGCAAACTAAAAAAAGACAAGAGTCACTGGAGTATGGAGGGTACGTGTGATTTAGCATAGACTGTGATTATAAGCATTTCTAGATAAAAATGCATCATTGTAAGAAAAAAAATCTCACTAATGAAATACATAAGAAGCACCATAAATTAATGAGGATGCATTATTTGTTCAGCAGCACTTAAGAGTGACTTATTGCAGCCTGAACAAGAATCTTACAGTATATATAACCTTAGGTCTTAGATGGAGTGACACATATTTATGCAGCACACTTAAACTGTCTAGTTAAACTGGTGGGTCAAGATGCATTTTGAAATCCTAATCTTAATTCTTACCTCAGGTCTGAGAAGGATGGAGCCATGTTCACACAACAAGACAAAGTGTGAGAACTGTACGGATCAAAGCCATAGTCAGATGAGCTGCACACGAGGCCATCAACCCATGATCCGTTCCTGTAGTGAGGGTGCATATAACCAGCGCAACACCTTGACCAGTGTCAACATGCTGGCCATCCCCAAACACCAGAACGTCAACCGTGTTCAAAGCAT
Organism: Clarias pachynema; assembly: GCA_030014365.1. Classification (NCBI taxonomy): domain Eukaryota; kingdom Metazoa; phylum Chordata; class Actinopteri; order Siluriformes; family Clariidae; genus Clarias; species Clarias pachynema. Next base: position 17,526,100 of record JAQMYL010000007.1, on the reverse strand, counting down.
GGATGCCGCCATAACAGGCAGCTCTGAGGTTCAGGCTAGATGCAGGCCGTCCCAAACCTCATATGTCAACGATGACTACAACGTCCCCTACAACTCTGAGAAGAACATTGTCACTTATGATGCAGGTTTTGGAAGGACAAGAGGTTTTAAGGGTAGGCCTCGTTCTCTACCACGAAGGTACTGTAGACGGCAGGGTATCACCAATGAAGAGCCACTAACCGACTCTAGTGGCTCCAGTGGAAGTTCACCTGTGAAAGAAGAAGATGCACTGCCTTCACAAAGCTGCCAAGTAAGACTTTTAATTGGCATCTCTTGTATTGCATACATGGAAGGGTCAAACCATTTATCCTATGATCATTAACTTTTCATTCTTTGAACTTTAACATTTTTTAACCTATCACTCTTTGAACTTCTGCTTGCACACAATCTCATTATGCTGTTCGTAAAAGGAAGAAAGTTTATTTTTCATTTATAAAAAAAATATTTAGCTTTTCCAGCAATTCCAACAGCATCCAATTCTTAGTTTAATGCTATCTAGACTGTTAACTGCATCAGTTCTGTAGTGCAGTTCTGCTTTAGGCCTAACACCACCAATGAGGAAGATGTGGCAAACTGGGACAAGTGAATTGTCCATAAATGGTAGTTGAGTGAGAGTAGGTGTGATCAAAATGACTTGCAAGTGTCTTTCAGCATTTAGAGTGTAAAAGCACTGCAAAGTTTAGCAAATTAATTTTTAGCTTAAAATTTGAAGCTTAAAAAGTCAATAAGTTAACTTCATTTATTTACATTTGTGTGACCTACTGCATATTGTTTTCTTATATCAAACAAAGCAACCAAAAAAAAAAAAAAAAAAAAAAAAGTCAAACAAAATGTAACAAAACATACAATATTTGATGTTGCCAAAAGTGATTGTCTAGATTCGCTGATTTACATTTTAGCTTTTCAGTCTATATATGATTCACACTTAAACTACACACTTCCTGGTGCATGAAAACCACAACTAGCAGTGAATCTCCAGAGAGTTCTGGTTTGCACGACAGGATTAACAAGTTGCATTTCGGGTATCATCCGCAAACTAGTGACTTAAATCATCTTTAAACCAACCAGTGATTGTCCTGTTCTCCCTCTCTCCACATGCTGCTAGTTGTTCTGCAGTATATACAAGGCTTTGAGAAAGGTCTCAAGGCTTTTGTTTAAGAAAGTATGTGGCATTTTACTACTTCCTCTTTCTGCTCTGGTGAATACGGTGCACGAGGATGACACTAAATTGCAAAGAATATTATTTTGTAAAAAATTGTTCTGTCTCACTGCTTGCTATTAGGCATGCTTTTGCAGTGTGTTTGGGTTGTCCATGTCTGCATCAGTAGTGCATGTTGAAATAACTACCGGATGTGTTTCTACACCTTTTTAGAGGATATGAAAAAAAGTGTCAAGATAACCCAACCATTTCCTGTTTGTGTGACAGGAAGCGGATGAGTGTTCAGAAGAAGCTAAAGCAGCACACTCTGAACCTGTCGCTGCTCACACAGCTGAAAGCGTATACAGGGACGGCAGACGACACCGAGGTATGCTGTCAGTTTGATTAAATCATCATTTTAAAGACTTGATCTACATAGATAACAAATATATAGATGTGCCTATTGCCAGTAAGACTTTGAAGATGAGATTCGTTATTGCACACATCCGTTAGTAAACTTGCTTAGTGTTCCTGTTAGTTTTTATTTTGTATCAATCCTCAAAGGGAACGTCGTTTCAGACACTCAAACTTTGTGCAGTTGAGCTTTGTGCTAACTGTATGTTTTATATAAACAGTTATTTTGTTGAATTGTGACTAATAATATTTTTGCTGCATATATTTCAGGTTCTCTGTCTCCCAACCACCTGTGCAGTCCAACTAGGAGAGCTTGCTTGAGACATCAGGATTGTGTGGAGTTGAACCCTGTTCTGCCAGTTGACCCTTGGGTGAGGCTAACAGACAGTCTTGAGAAGCGCTTGAATCATCGAAAAATCATGAGTGACTATAATGGGAATAACGAGATAAATGGCACAGAATCCACAGACCCCGCCTCTGGCTCAAACTCAGAGGAAAATGGTGGTGCTAAAAAGGGGCCTCCAGTGGCTCCAAAACCTGCTTGGGTACGGCAAAGTCTTAGAAGCATTAAGTCTGGGAGGTCTCCAGCAGAGGCCTTTAAAAAAACTGAGATTCGAAGTCAAGATACTGGAAGGACCTTTGGAGTAAGTTCAAGATCCACTTCATCCACATCAAATCTATCTTTCAAACAAAAGCTCAGCTCATTTGAAACCTTTTCCAACGCTGATGGAACAGACAGGACAAGCAGAAGAATGGCTCCATCCTCATCACTTTCTCCAATGGAAAAAAGTCCAGCCAGGTTTGAGAAAGCGCAGCCTGTAGAAACCAGCAACACATGGAAAAGTAGAACCACTCAAATTGACAAACCTTCTTCGGTGGGAAATTTAGATTCTAAAACCAAACCATTTTCTGAAGAAGAGGAAGCTGCATCTAAATTAACAGATTTCCAAAATGAGAGCCCAAAAGCAGATGATATAACTGATGCCACAAAGCCAAGTGAGGACTCTGCTAGCCCACCAGGAGAGATTTCTTTATTGGAGGAAGTGAAGGAATCAAGTCTCAGTCAGAAAGATGAGGAAGAAATAAATCTTGCTCAGGAAGATGAGGAGGAAACAATTCTTGCTCAGAAAGATGAGGAGGAAACAATTCTTGCTCAGAAAGATGAGGAGGAAACAATTCTTGCTCAGAAAGATGATGAGGAAACAAGTCTTGCTCAAAAAGATGAGGAGGAAACAAGTCTTGTTCCGGAAGGCTCACCCCCTCTTGATCACTGCCCTAGGAGGTCCAGCAGTTCAAAAGATCCATCTACCCAAACGATATCTTCATTGGAGTGCCATAGCAGTCACACTGCAAGCTTAAGAACCAGGAGTCTACCCGTGAACACCTCTGATGCTCACGGCCAATGTGGTCTGGAAGGGGAAGCCCTTGAGGTCATTCTGTCATTCAGCAACCAGGTGTCCAATGCCTTAATGCGTTCCATGCAATCCCTTCCCAACTCTCCATGCTTAAAACTTGGTAATCCATGGAGTGTGTCTGAATCCAGTGAGCATAACCCCACAGAGGAGGACATTTCTGAGACATCACGCTCAGCAGCACCAGACGGCACTGAGAAGGGCTTCTCTGTGAGGTATGGTTTGCTTTCAAGTTTTTCCAAACATAGTCAAGTGTAGTTGTTGTCTGTTTAAGCCAAGCTATCTTTGATTGCACATTTGGCTTTGAAAATTTCTTCCATCCTGTGCAAAAGAGGCATGATTAAGGAACTGTCTGATGTAAACCTAGAAGAGGAAATGAATCTTGGCCACCTTAGGCTGCAGTGCTGTGGTCAGTTTTATCTAAAGTTCTAGTTCTATGAAACGATAACGAGATGCAAGCACTTACCAATTGCTCCAATAAAGAAATACAGTTTTATCTTAAAGCAGGCAATTGAAATCTGTAGAAGAATGCTTTGAAGTATACAACTGAAACGTAAAATTAGTTGAAAGTCCTGACAAAAGCAGGCAAGTCATCAAAAGCAAGTACCAGATAAGCAGCTCAGGGCAACTTCTTACTAAATCTGTTTTTGATTTGGCTCGTAGCCTGGCTGAGCTGAGAGAGCGCACTATCGAGAGAGGAGAAGAGAGTGAGAAGGCTGAGCGACCTCTCACCACACCCTCTGCAGTATGTGCCCAGTCTGTGATCTCAGCACTTCCACCTCAGGAGATACAAAGGATGATCCAGGAGGTCAAGGATCTTGATGAAGATACCCTAAAGGTGAATTTTACAATGATGAGGATGATGGAATACAGTATTGCTTACATAAGCTGCAAGCTGTTGTGTGATCTAGATTTCATCCAACTCTGTAAGCCTGATGCATATACATCATAACCTTTGTTTTACATGGTGTCTTATAGTGGTGGGCAAATATATTTTAAAAACTCACACCACAACAGACTTTACCGTTGATTACAGTTAAAATGTTTGAGCCTATTTGTGTACCAATTGTTTCACTTGCTAAATATATTAAAGTTGCTTTGCTGGCATGGTAAAGAAACACTGTAGGGTGTATTGTGAAATGCGTATGATACTAAATAGAACTTCCACCTGCAAGGGTTACTGTGTTTTAATGTGCTAGTTCTAATACATTATTGCTTCTAAATATTTTATAGGCTTATATTCCGGACACTCTGCATCTTTATTTTCTATTTCCACTCATATCACCCATCTTTAATCTCGTTCAGAAATATTATATAAAACAAGAAGTATTGCTGAAGTGAATTGCAGGAAGTGGATTAGCACTGGCATTAATACTTGGGAGCGCATCCAGTTCCAATATAATTATCAGCACACTGAGATCTATAGCAAAGTCAGCCCTTATCTGTAAAAAGCCTGCCTTAGTGCAGGAGGCTGCAGAGACAGAAACACATTAGCAGCTGAAGAAAGAAATGGTGGACGGTTAATTGCTATCGCAAAGCACATAAAATACTCGTCATTATATAAAGATCCCTTAGTAGCAGAGGAGACATTCTCCTCGAGCTTTCAAGCTTCTCTTAGGGTATTATTTCTCCACCTTCCCTTTGGTAAAGTATAGCTTCTACACTTTGACAGTGATCCCTGTTTTCCCAACGGAGCTCTTGGCTATGCTAAATGTCTGCAGGCATTTCTTTTCGTTGAAACCGTATATCTGTGCACTCTTTTAGAGCAGCTACCTGTGTATCGCTACGGTGATTGATACCGTCCTGAATTTAATGTGCCACAAGGAAATGTTCTGGTTGAAAATCATTAAGCAAGCTCTTGATATACAGTAGCGATGGTATGTTAGAGGACAAAAAGGTAATCTTGAGCTGGTAGCCTTGCAACCTTTTAAGAAAGTTAAGAAACCTGTCTTTTTTTTTTAAATGAAGTATCTGGAAATCCTCATAGACGCAGCTGTTATTTATACATCGATAAAAGTTACATAATTTCCTAGCATTTCCTAATCATTCTCTAACACACCATATACAACCACAGTATCCATTTTGTAGCACAGCACCACATTTAGTCATTGTAAACCTCATATGTTTGAGTAAAGACAGATTTTCCTTTACTTTCCTGCAGCAACTGGAAGACATCCATGTGGTGATTCTGCACAAGGAGGAGGGAACTGGCTTGGGTTTCAGTATTGCTGGTGGTATCGATCAGAACAAATCAACTACAGTGAGTAAGACCTTTACACCCGTGTTAGCATCCACTACAGCACGGCTAATCATGCACACCCATCCACGTGGTTCACTGTAATTAATGTTAACTGACAGCTAATTGGAGTCCTATAAAAACTACCCAGCATTGACTTACTGAACACAAGTTTTTCAGAAAAAAAAAAAAAACAAAAAAAAACGAAATAACCATGTCTATTCTGGATTGGATTGGATTTCCAGATCTATCTTGCAGGCTACATCAGGCCTGTAATCCAATCTCAGAACATCTAATCAGATAAGTTTTGGGGAACTGACCCACCCAGTTCACTTTTAGCTCCATCAATCCCTGGAAGATAAGTACATTTAAAAAGCAGCACTTATTTGTCATTAGCGCTGCTTGAAATTTATAGCTCAATGCTTTATTATTCAATAATTTGTTATTCTACAGTAGGTTAATAATTCATTCCAATAGTTTGTGACAGCTCTGTTGCTGAAATGTTTCGTTTATTTTACAGGTTCACAAAATCTTTCCCCAAGGCTTAGCTGCTCTGGAGGGCACCATCGAGAAAGGAGACGAGGTGCTGTCCATCAACGGACAGACGCTGAAGAACGTGAAGCACAGCGATGCTACAGCAGCACTCAGGCAGGCGCGTGAACTGAAGCAGGCAGTGGTGGTGGTGTGCAAGACTAAAGATGCAGACAGCAGCATAACTACCGAGGCCAGCTGCAGTACTGGCACAGAGCAAAGCATCACAGGTACCACACATACTGTATACACATCATTAACTGCAATGTATGGTGGCAGTTTTTCAGATAATTATACTGTCACTGACTTTATATTATATTTAGTATAATTGCTAATAAACTGTATGACATTAAGTCCAGGTCATATCATTTTCTGCTTCAGTAGATGAAAGCGGAGATGTCCTCACTCTGGAGTTGGATAAAAATGCAGGTGGAGTGGGTTTTGGCATGGAGGGAGGAAAAGGATCCATTCATGGAGACAAACCTTTGGTTATCAATAGAATCTACACAGGTACAGTACAGCCATGCATTAATGAAATTTAAATTTTTTAACAATAAAATAAAAAATAAAAATATTAAATACATTAAAATGCAGTATAACTGTTATAGTTATTTTTTAAACATATTATTTATTTCATTGATGAACACCAATAATTTGGACATAGAATATGAATTTTTGGGGGGAAAAGAACAGCCAACAGTACATTCAGGTAAATAATATCTATTAAGTGACAACATTTATAATACAGAAGAAGGGTTTCGTTAATATACAGTATCGCCTCTTACTGTACTTCTTTACATTTTGCTTCCAAGGAGTCAGACATTCTTGTATTTTTTATGTATTCTTGTAGAATAGTTCTCCAGGTTTCCTGAAGGACTTTTTGGCTCTCATTCTTGGCAAGTTTTTGGCTCTCATTTTCAGTTCAGTTCCTGTATCTGACTAGATTCAGAGGAATGATTTTTGTTTGTTAAGCCACACAGTGACCTGAGAATCACTTCGAAACAGGAACAGATAAGGAGCAGATAAGGAGAGATGATCAGATCAGTGATTAGTATACTGGAGATGCTGAATGCTTAGTGGTTGGAAAAGCGAGAGGGGAAATGAGGTTGCTGCTGTGGTTGTTAACCACTTTTGAGGCACTTTGCAGCCTGTCACAGTAAAACATATGTTCCAGTTCAAACTTGAATTAAATCTACAATAATTTCATTTAACATGAAGAACAGAGGTGTGCACAGAGACGTTTGCACAGAACTGTCCAATGATTTCCATAGATCAAAACATATCAAATAAATTCACACAGGTTTACATCACACATCAACCTTTTGGTTTTGTCATTGAAACACACTGAAGAGACATGACCACATGACATGTTTGCAAATTGTTTTCAGATTCGACACAGCAGGCACAGCAGATAGGTGTTGATTTTAACCAGCATTTCAGAACTGTTAGATTCATTGCAAATGTGAGATGCATGATGTATATTGTATATTATAGCGGTGTGTGCAAAATGCTATGCTGTAGGGCTGGTGTGAATTCTCGTTATTACTAGTATAGTATAAAAATGCTGAGCAGGACATTTTAGTATTATATAAAATATAGCATAAAAATTATGTTTTGAAAGTTTGCATGTGTTTGGATGAAACTAGGCAGTGTGACACTTTTTGCTGGTGAGGCTGGAACCCTAGTCAATCTACCAACCCCAGTCAGCGACCAATTTAACATCAATCATTCATTTTCTTTGATAAATCATTGCATACTCATACTGTAAATATTACTGAGCCAAACGTTTTCTTATAAGCTTTCCCTTCTTGCTGGCTATATCAGCCTCAATGCTAAGGATGCAAACTTTAGATTCCAAATATGAAGGGAAAAAATTCTTAGAAGTAATTTTTTATTGGCAAAAACTATCCTTGAACTCTAACACTATCTGTCCTGTAACTCTTTGCAGTAATGAACATGTTTATGTGTGTTGGTAGGCAGTACAGCAGAGCAGAAGGGCCTACAGGTTGGTGATGAGCTGCTGCAAGTCCAGGATTCCACAATGCAAGGTCTTTCACGCCTGGAGGCTTTGACCACCCTCAAAAGCCTTCCTGATGGATCATTCACAGTCATTGTAAGAAGAAAGAAAGCTGAAGAAAACTAAATTTTTAAACAATACCCAGAAAGTGTGAAAAGACTTAATTTTAGGAAACATGGTCTTAAACAATTTTCGTGGCAAATCTCACTTGCTAGTCATTTAATGGAATTTTGATATCAGGATTATATTTGGGGAGATAGAGATTATTATTGAAAATTTCTTAAATATAGTAAACTATTTAATATTTTCTTAAGATTACAGCAACACCATTATACCCCAGATGGCATCTGCATCTGGGACACTTCTGGCAAATATCCTGCTCTGTTTGCCCATTTGTGGCACTGGTAAATAATAATAATAATAATAATAATAATAATAGCATTTTAAAGAACATGTTTCTAGACAGGTTTAAAAACAGGCTTGTGTTTAGATGTTGTTTACATGTTCTAAACACAAGCCTGGTTTTAAATAAAATGTAATAAAATATTTAATAAATGTGCAAAATACAATGTTGTTTAAAAGTTGTACACTCTATGACAATGCAATAATTGTTCAGGTATGCCTTTGGCATTTGGCAACTGGGAGTGGGCCAAATGCCCAATTGTGGCCATATTTCCATATGGTACTGTATGTGGGCCGAATCATTGTGGTAGAGGTAGGCCAGGACTGGGCATTCATAATTTTATTGTGAAAGAATACTAAACTGATCTCTAGACATATTGGATTTAAAGCTAGACAACTTTTAATAATGATAATTTAGCTAACTTGAAGCACTTATTGTGAAAGATGCACAATTATTTTCCAATACAGTATAAGAACGATTAAAGCTTAAAATGAGTAAAATGTCCACAAATAGGTCTCATGATCTTATATTCGTCTTACTGTAATCTTTTAAAAGGAAATACTGATTAATTTCACTATATTCAAGATATTTTCATCTGCTAAGACGCCTTTAAGCAAATAGCATGCAGAGATGTGATTTTGATGCGGCAACCATGCTTTGCATGAAACAACAGAAACTACGAATGGTACAGGAAATTGGTGGTCATGAGTAATGAGTTAATTTTCATATTCAGTTTGTCCCACTGTTCTATTTCCGGAGAAGCATTTAACTATATGTGTGAAAGCACACGATTCATGAAAATCTTATCAGTATTCTATCAGTATGCTTTTTCCAAACATGGCCCATTTTACTTACAGTAGTATACATATGACAATGATTGATATTCATTTTGATTGACTGTGATTGGATAATTTTTTAAGGTTGCTAAATCTGTCCCCTTAAATTTGCACAGACTCTGAGTAAGTATAGGTTTGATAAAAAAATAATCAGAACTTGAAATTGGTAAATAAGTTTTACAGTCAGATTTGACAGAACACAATGTAGATGAATAAGAGTCATTGTGTTTTCCAATATATACAGTATATTGTATGTTTCTGCCAGGTTTGTTGTGTTAGGCTACGCTCACTGTTTTTCCATCAGCCACTCAGATCTGGACACTGAGAACAATGCCAAACCTGGGCTGATGGACAATGGCTACTCTGGCAAAATCAGTTAGACAATAACAGACAGTCTTTTATGAGTTTTAAACATGCCTACAATAAACCAGCAAAGCCAATCAATGCATTTTCTTATTGATAAAAATATATTCATGTGAACAAATAATATAGAACTATGCTCACTGAACTACAATGGAAACTACACAGAAAATGTTCTATCATTAATTGGCCTAATCCTAGACTAAGCAAATGGTCAATAGAGAAATGGCACTTCCACATGAAATATTTTAAAAGTGACATTACTATGTGTCTCAACATGGCCAATTTTGATATTAAGACATCATCTGTTGTCTCTATTCAAATGATTCACTGACTAGAAGATTAGACTGGTGTTATTTCCAAAAAATTAAATTTAAGTAAAGATCCAGAAGTTTATCCATGTAAAAGATTTGTTTGCTGATGCATAGAAATATTGCCTTTGTACAATTGTACTAACTTTGTCAGGGATTCTAGGGAACTTGACTTTATTCAAGTTTGCCTGTTTTGTTACATTTGCACAAACACTGTAGAGTACGATATTTACAAAAATATTTCAGTGCAAACTAATAAAAAGTATTTGACCAGATTCATAATGGAATAGATTTTAGATTTTGAGTTTACAATAACGTAATGTTTTCAAATATGCGTGCGAGAACCAAAGATACAATCTTTTTTTTTTTTTTTTTTTTTTTTTTTTTTTTACGGCCCTTGCATTTATTATTTTTGGACCAAACAGGATTTGTGCCTGATTACAATAATTATCATAATTTTATTTATTTTAGTTTTTAAAAGAAACAGAGCATCCAATTTTAATATGATTGAAAATAAATTCACATTAAAGATCAGAGGATGTTGATTTACATGTACATAATAAGCTACTAATATATCAGAAAGACCTGTTTACATTGTTTAAAAGGTTGATGTATTACCCCCTCCAAATAATAATAATAAAAAATAATACAATCATTAACACTGGCTTGGTGATTTAAATTTTTTTTAATTATTACTGGGTGCTGTGTATTGTGACGTGATTATGACTTTAATTTTTGTTTTGTGAACAAAAGTTGATCTATTACAATGCTTAAAATGTCTTTGTTTACAGTTAATAATGTATAGCCTAATCATACACATTCAGGTAGTTGGAAACAAAAGTTATAAAGTGCAAATAAAGGTTTCACAAAAATGCATTGAATGCCTACATATCAAACTTTCACTTTAAAACTCAAAAATGTATTTGGCCTTTAAATACTTCAGACTACAGAGACTTTTTGGCTTTTTAAGAACATCTCTGTTACCATTCCACTAAACTACATGTCTGATTATTTTTACAGAGAACTCATTGAGTTTGTTTCATAAGCATTATTAATGCAATAATATATTGTGAGAAAGACTTGTACAAAAAGTGAGCTGCATTCAATATGTCTAAAAAGAGCTAAGATTATTTACTACTTAGCAGTCTTATTCAATTTGCAATGTACAATTGTTATTCATAGTATACACGTTCCCCTTGTGCTGCCAGGACAGTTCTCGCCCCCTGGGGCATGACTCCACAAGACCTCTGCGGGTGTGCTTGGGTGCTGTGGATTGCGGGGTGGGGCCCTGTGGATCAGACATGTTTACATTTACATTTAGGTTTTTTTTTTGTTTTTGTTTTGAGGGGGGAAGGGGGGGTTAGTCCAAGTACTGGAGAAACAGATGCGTCTTTAGTCGTCGTTTAAAGATAGTCAAAGTCTCTGCTGTACGGACATCTAGAGGAAGTTCATTCCACCACCTAGGTGCCAG
>JAQMYL010000007.1:17492405-17508164 GCA_030014365.1 Clarias pachynema | reverse complement strand
CACCTTGGTCCTGGAGGAACGTTGTTTCGTTTCACTGTGTACTAACTGTATATGGTTGAAGTGACAATAAAGCCTACCTGAACTTGAACAAATTTGGTCAAAGAGTTTACAAAAAAAATAATAAAAATCTAAATAATTCTAAATTTTAAATAATTTTTACTACCTATAATGCTAATAATTTCTCATTCACTCATTTAGTCAGTCACTCTCTGTACCACTTATCCCGTTCAGTGTCACGGGAGGCCTGGAGCCTATCCAGGATGGGTTTACAATCCATTGTTAATAATTAGTCAAAAGGATTTTCTCCATTCCAAAACCAAAGGCACTTAAAATATATATTATATATATGTAAAATGAGAGAATAAAGCAATTTCCTAAGTCAAATGTTTGTCTATCTGATACTCTCATAATACTTGAATCCACCCTACAGAACACACTTGGAGTTTAGTAATTGCATAAAAATTGTCATATTGCACTATAGTGTAAAATGTTTTTTTTTTTTTTTTTTTTTACTAAGGATTCACACATCCCATTTTTTAAACACAATGTCATTATCAGAGATGTTTATACCCAATACTCTGATATTGACTATGTACATAAATAAAAGGTGTACCTACTGTATGCAGACACCCTGTTAGCTTCAAGTTCCCCCAGCTAACGTTGACAAAAATTGTCATATTCACAGCACTCAAACTGACTCTGTGAGCCTCTGTTGGTAAGCGGTGCAAAATATCATAGGCACGTTCTTGTGCAAGATTTGACATTATGTCAGCAAGGTCACACATTTATGGAATGTTTCAAATATCAGCAGATCTTAATGTCTTCAGATTGTAAAATGTAAAAATGGGACTGGTACCAGCCAACTGATTCAGCATAACTATGGTCTTATAACCATACTTGGTTTCAGATAGGTGGATCCCTATTTTATACCAAGACTTGTTCTTTAGGTAGCAAAAAAGGCATGGCATATTTTTGCACCAAATCTTATTTTCATTAATGTCTTTAAAAATACTATTTTCTAAAGTGCAGAACAGAAAATATAACTCCTATGAAGAATCAGGCCCCCTTCCTCACAAATTAATACCTAATGACATTACACGATATACTGTTATAGGAAAATTATTAACAAATTGCAGTTGTGACAGCACCTGATGCACGGCAGAGCTGGTTATTTTTCTCTATAACAGCACTTCACAAAGTGTTCATTCCTCTTCCCCAAAGCAAATCACAAAAATCACTTAAAAATTAATAATAAAATCTCATACTATTTTTACAGTAGATAAATGTTAAGGAATGTGTGCGAAACAAGTTTGTTCTTGTCATCATTTATGTTGTAGCAGCTATTAACTGATCCCACAGTTGATAACATAAAAAAAAAAACAGAATCTCTCCCACAAATGTAAAACTTAATAAACATTATGTTTACATAGATGTAATTTTTCCCTTGTTAAAAACAGCACAATTTTAAATCCCTTCAAGTCTATTAGGCTTACATTAAGTGCAGTGTCCCATGAAGCAAAATGATAGTAAACAACCACGATAGTAAACAACCTACTGTGACCTTGTGTCTGAAAACCAAGCTAAGGTAATTTTATGTGATTCACTGTTTTCTATGCAAAAATCACATTGTACAATGATTTTATGTATAAAACAGCGATTCACAAAATACATTTAAAAGATACTAGCTGGATTTTCACAGACAGGGTCGCAATTATGTAACAACAGTTAAAAAGTGTTTATAATACTGTTATTCAATAGTGGCTTAGAAGCACCATGTGTTATTACTGATGCACTACAAAACATTAAGATAAAACCCTTGACCAAGAATAGGGAATAAAATGTTACAATTCATTCTGTGTGTGTTCTTCAAGAGCAGATACATTTTCATTTAATTTGAAATCTCAATACTTTCCAATATCTTGTTCAGCTTAGCACAGTGACTCGTTCTCAGCCATGAAGCATTTTGACGTGGATAAAATGCTGTCTTAGAAATGTGAATATTTATGTACTATTTATGCTTATAGTATTTCTGTAGACTAGCATTCTGGTGAGAATGCTGACAATCTGCTATTTGTGCTATTACCTGGCCATGCCACATTTGTGCTATAATGTATAGGTGACATTTAATTTGATCAAATTTGTTGCTGTAATTTTTTTTCTCAGTAATGTTTTTATAATGTGATATGATGTTAAGTCAGTTAGGGGCAGTGAACCTCACTATGCAGCTCCTTTGGTTCATATCATGTGAGTGATTCTAGTATTACCCACAACCTCAGTTTGAGTATAAAGTGGACTTAAAAAAAAAACATTTATTCTCAAGTTGGTATTTTTTATTTTCCTTCAAGACTGCTGTCACACTCACCCTAAATATAAAAAAAACAAGCCTAGAGCTGCTCTGGCCTTTCGAACGAGGGAATAATAAAAATGTTTCTCATGCAATGCATGGGCATTGCAAGAAAGTTGGGGAAAAGTGACCACAAAGGATTAAGTCTAATCAAGACCGTTTAAAGTAAAATGGGAAAACTTTATCTGCGAGAAAATATGTGAAAAACTAACTGAAGGTGTTTTAAAATTCCAGTTAGATTGGTAGTAGTGCAAAGTATCTAGTCTACAATTTTAGCAATTTTTGTAAAACAGATTATACACATATAATTTTGTTCCCGAGGAAGTCCACAATTCGTATTGCGTAGTGCCACTGAATCCTGCAAACACCATTTAAAAATTTCAATAAATGTGTTGTGCTTCACAGAATATCCGAAAGATGGCGCATGGAAGGACTAAAAGCCAGACCAAATTGCTCCTTCACTGCTTTCAATTCGGATTGTTAAATATGGTTATAGATATAGTTAATGGTATTTTACATCAGTTAATGTTATTATTTTCATGTGTTTTTGCTGTAGTAGGGATAAACTTTTTTTAAACACCCCTTTTCATCCAACATTCTGGGACATTACTTTTCTGTTCTGCACCTTATTATATACAGTAATGACAGTAACATACCTAATTATGTAACCCCCCCCCAAAAAAAAAACTAATGAAAAATAAATGGAAAAACTCTAAGCACAATAAGGTCAGAAAAAAGGTAAAATCTTAACTAAAAAATACAATTATTTTAGAAAAGACAGCTGTTTTGGTCAAATTTACATTGGACTTAAAAAGAAATCGCTTTTAAAGATCAGATTAAGGCCCAGGCCAGGGCAGAATGTACCAAATAATTGTCAGTTAGTGCTCACTGTGTGTGTGTGTGTGTGTGTGTGTGTGTGTGTGTGTGTGTGTGTGTGTGTGTGTGTGGATAAAAGTGCCTTTAGTGCTATTTGAGAGATTTAACAGCTTTAGTGAGGTTTGTGTAAAACTCAGTCATATTGCCAGGGAAAAATGAATCCACGACAGAACGAGGAAGCAAACCTCCAAGATCGGTCTGGAAGAAGCTGATGAGCTGGGTTTTACCAGCTTCCCTGTAAGCCACAGACGAACAGAAACAAACAAAAAAAATCACAATAACAATACCAATAATAATAATAAGAAGAAGAAGAATGACAAAGAATTACAGTATGTCTTAAGTAAATTTAAGTATCTAAGATTTTTTTTAATTCTAAGAATTATTTGAATTCAATGATTCAATCTGATACAGCCTATGATCATGCATTGCTCTAATATTATTATTGCTTTACTATAATCATTGCCAATGAATCTTCATTATTGTGGCACTTATCATTTGACTAACTGCTTTGTCATGGGCTTGTGTCACAAAGAAACAGGAAGGTGCGTATATCCTGTAGAAGAGCACACTGTTTATCTGTATAAACTATGTGGTTGCCTAGGCACTGCAAACTAGCAGAAAGTGGGCTGGATGTGAACTCATCAAATAATTTTAGCAGACCAAACCATGTTCTTAAAAAAAAAAAAAAAAAAAGACTTTTTATGTAGCTAAGGGGAGGTCTTTGGACCAAACTACAAAGTTACAGAACTAGAGATATTAGATTAGAAAGGGAAGACTTTTCACAGACTTTATAGATTTTTGAAATGAAGATAGCTTGTTAAAAAAAATCTATCTCACTGTAAATTGCTTCAGACAGGAGCAAACCCCTGGAGGCGCTCTGCATCCATGGACCTCTTTGGCTTGTGTTTCTGAACCATTATGTTGACTTGGGTTGGCTCTTTTCTGTCTCACAATTTAGTCTAATTCCCCATATGTTGGTAATCTTTAGTTAATCTTCAGTATTATTTAGGTAATCTCTAACATTATTTAAACTGCATTTCAGGCACTAAGTCGGAGTCTCGCACTGTGGATTCAAGATTTATTTTTGATATGTTTCCTGTTCCATGATTCTGTTTTGTTTGTTTTTGTAAAATTCAGTTTATTTTGTTAAATAAATGTCATCATCTGCATTTACGCAATGCTTGGAACCATCCCTTACCTGATAGGCAGTGGATCAATAAACCTAAGGTCAATATTACTGAAACTCAGCTTAGATTTGTAATGGACAGTTTAAATGCTGACTGTAAAAACAATAATAGCTCTTTGCTGCCATCTTCCTCCTTTTACTATAAATTCATTTTGCCATTTACATTTTCTGAAATGCCTTTATATCTTACCCTGGTACTGGCACACAGATGCAGCCGCATGGATGATTATAGCCACGCACATAGCCAGGCTGGAGAGGACAAGCTGGATGGCTCACATGAGTTGCTATAAAGATGTGAAAACACAACACAGTAAAAATTTAAAATATTTTCTTTTCTAATAGGATTGACAGATGTTATTGTAAACCAAAAAGTAAGTACTGATTCAGAATAAGGACTAGAAGATATCTAGACGAGGACATCGACATGGAAATAAAAGTGAGATTCTGCGTCATTCAGTTAATAGTCAGTCACGGTAAAGGAGATTTTGACTTTGTGCCTTTCATCTTAATTAAAGGACATGTGCCATCTTTATTTGTCCATCCTACTGTAGTATAGGCAGACTTTTCTCTGTCAGTTTTAGTGATGCACTTGTGATATCTTTATGTGTCAAACCGATTGAGCAATGTGAAGGAGGGGTGGCTTTCTGCTTGTCAGTCCCAGTGAAGAAGGCTTGGGTTTGTGTAAGGTTTGGCTTAGTGCCTGTAAGCCTCAATGAAGGAGGTGTGGCCTTCAATATCTCAAAGCTAACTTTGAGATATTGAAGCTTTATGGCTGTTAAAAGAAACAGCCATAAAGTATATTGTATTAAATCTATACTTGCTTAAATGTATATGAACTCATCCTTCATACATAGCAACGGATCAGAAAAACAAATACAAAAAAAAAAAAAAAGATTAAAATACCATTTGATGTAATCGTGCCATCTTCATATTGCTTGACTAAAATAACATCTACAAAGTCTCGTGGAGATATAACACCCATAGCAGCAGAAGATGTGACAGTTCTGCATACTGTGATGTCCTAAGAGATGAATTTCAGAAACATTAGTTACACACTGACAAAAGAAAAGAAAACATAATTGTACAGTACATTTATTTGTGCCTTTATAAATGTGAACCTCAGGTGAAGGTGCAGAATCTATGAAACCACTAGTATACTTACTGTATACAAGGTTATTGCTGCAGCTGTGGTTTATGTGTTTAATTCAATTGTGTTATAATATGGTGGACAATTTTGGAGTGAAAGACAATTGGAATTAAACTTTAAAATAAAAACTGAGAGATGAGTGTGAAGTCAACAGCCGGCATGAAACCTACTGCAGAAACTTGTTCAAGGAGCTCAAACTTCTTCACGTTGTTATCCCATTTGAGACGAAGCCCATTTGGAACTGGTTTCAAACACTCCCAGACTTTCTGTGGACTGCCACTGACTATAGCCTCCCCCTTATATCTGCAAAGAAACAGGTTATTCATATTGATGTAACTAAACAAATATAATATACAAATATAAAAAAACATAATGAAGGTTTAATTGCAGTTGATAAAAGCTCCAATTTTCCCCTTTTAGTCTGAGAGCCACAGTTTGTGTATTGACTCCTGGTGTATGAGAAATGGCCAACATATTATAAACGCAAACATATATCTGAATATAGGAAATGTTTAAATCTACAGATGGAAAATAATTTGTTCAGTATTTTGAGATGTCCATCGTACAACACGATGAGGTGTAATGTAAACAAACCCTATCTTATTTAAAATCATTGCACCAACAATCTTAGGGTATGTTATATCCTTCATTCCTTCTAGAAAGTTTGCATGTACAAACTTGACAGTCATGGCTACAGTTGGCACCCTGTTGACTAGTCGGTAATAAATTATCTAGGTACAAGTTTTCACCTGTGTGAGAATATGAGATAAATTTTTTTACAAAAAACTATAATGTATTCTGTAGTTGAATGGTTATAATTAGGGTTATAGGTTGATGTTTTAAGAAATTATAGCATAATTTATCATGATATCAGTATTATACCACGCATACTGCCCGGACTTACTCACTATGATATACACTGCCCAGGCATTAAAAAAAAAAACACGACTTCAGAAGGGTCAAACTACTGGCTTACATCAAGTACATAAAACATTTTAGCATATATACAATTTCTGGAATTGCACCCTTTATGCACAGTGGCCACTGCATGAGCCTCTAGAATCAATGTTATGATCTGAGGTTGCTTCAGTTGTTCAGGTCTCGACTCAGCAGTGTTATGTAGCAATAAAATAAAGTCAGTTGATGACCCGAATGTACTGAATGATTAGGTTTACACATCTGTAGCCTTTCCATTTCCTGATGGAACAGGCATAGTCCAGGATTAAAATTGTGAAATACTGGTTCTGGGCATATAAGGAATCATTTTCACACAATGAGATCTTGGAGTATGTGACTTTTTTGGGGGGGCTGGACAGTGGTTATAGAAAAAAAGACACACGCATACACACACTCACATGCTCATGCAAATACTGTGGGCAAATTGTGAACGCCTATTAACCTAAACTTGTGGACTGTAGGAGGAAACTGATCCACCAATCACGGGGAGAACATGCCGAACTCCATGTACACAGACTTGACTCCATGTACTCGACCCTGGAGGCATGAAGCCAAAGTGCTTACACTATGCCACTGTGCCATTCAGAAAAATCATCACTGAGTAACTCAAAGCAAGAAAAAGTTTTCTACCTTGAAAATGCTGAATTGATTTTCATATGACTGATATAAACTTTTTTTCTTTCTTTCTTTCTCGCTCATCATCTATACTAGTTTATCCTGTATCACCCTGTATGCAGGGGCCTGGAGCCTATCCCAGGAGACTTGGGGCACGAGGCAGGGTATATCCTGGATGGTGTGCCAACCCATCGCAGGGCACACACACATACACACACTCATTCACACACTACAGGCAATTTGGGAATGCCTATTAGCCTGTCTTTGGACTGAGGAAGAAAACTGGAGTGACCGGAGGAAACCAACCAAGCATGGGGAGAACATGCAAACTCAATGCACACAGACCCGAGGCGGGATTCGAACCGGACCCTGGAGGTACAAGGCCACAGCGCTAACCACCACGCCACTCATGTCACTTTCATAATCAACTTTTTTCTTTCTTCCTTAACTACCTATTCATCTATTTAATCATCTTCTCTTTCTGTAAATGCTGTAAATAGACAATATCATGCTGATGTCATGCAGTCATTACAGTTGTTCCAGTGTAATGTCGTGTTATAACGTTTTATAACACGAAATGTCTTTTACTTACAAATTTCCAGGGAATTCAGATGAAGGTCGCCAAGAAACAACGACATCATTCTACACGGAAAACACACAGAGATGTAACACAACTTGACTGTCTTTTTAAACTAAACATGCTTATGTCAAAACTGTAATGTAAATAAAACAGGAAGGGGGAAAACAAACAGTACTAACCGATTTCTTACATATTTTCCATCCGGACTCGTCTGTCCTGTAGCTTAAAAGACGATCCGCCACAGAACTGGCCTTTTCCTCATAGTCCATACCGAGGTGTTTGTTAAATGCCCTAAATCTCTACAAATGAACCGTGGCTTTTTTTCATTGGCTAAGCGAGCCAATAACAACACATACAATTAGAATTATACCGTCGTCTCGCAGAACCTGGCCATAAAAGTCTAAACTGACACTGAAACCACTTATAAAACCCGCAAATCACTCAAGAAATAAAGGAAATCGTGACACTTCATTCATTTCTGTCCATTGAAACGGGAAGATGTTCGGACACGCAAGGCGCATGCGTTGCAATGACGCGCATGCGCCGTCCTAAAGCGGCTGGGACTGAATGACATGCTTACTGTACGTACCTTCTACAGGAAATGCTGGATCTTGATATTCCGTCAAAGGGAACACTTTTTCTGTTAAAATGCATATCTTCATGTCCAACATACACTGAGATACAATTTTTAATAAAATTTAAATTCACCATTCCAACAGGGTCACATTATTAGCCTGCATCAAGAAAAGAAAACGACTAAGGAGATCTGATACTCAACACATGATCAAATCTTCAACATATGATCAAAACCCGGTTGGTGCTGAACCATCAACTTGGTGAAAGTAATGTGGTCAGAAAAAAAATCATGAATGGAGATCATGTAAACACTTAGATGTAGTTGCATGGTAAAAACAAAAGAAATCAGTAAAAACTTTAGCAATTTTTAATAGTGAAAGTAAGAGCATTTCCATATTCACACAGTGTGGTGAGAATTCACAGGATTGGGACATGAGAAAACTCCTTGTTAGTGAAACCAAGCAAATATAAAAGACTTTACTAGGGAGCATAAATATTGGACTTTGGAGCAATTGAAAATGGGCACATGATCCGATGAGTTCAGATTATCCCTATTCCAAAGTGATCATGCATAGTTTGCTTGGTAGCCTGAATGTCAGGTTCAGCAACATTATGTGGCAATAAAATAAAGTCAGCGGATGACCTGAATGTACGGAATGTCCAGGGTATCCAATCAATGGACTTTCACCCCCCTGATGGCATAAGTATATGCCAGGGCTCAAATTGTGAAAGAGTGGTCCTGGAAGCACGAGGAATCGTTTTCACACATGAACTGGTCATCACAATGAATTCTGTAATTAAAGATAAACAAGACTTAATTAAATGTGGGTTTTTTTCCTTTTTCCGCCAGACAGTGTATGCATGAGGTTTAGCAAAAATGCAGAGTTTAATGAAGGCTTGTTTTTATAGAAGCAATATAAAGGAATATATAAAAACATAAATCGCAAGGTGGCACAGTGGCCTTGCACCTCCAGGGTCGAGGGTTCGGTTTCCGCCTCAGGCCTGTGTGGGTGGAGTTTGCATGTTCTTCCCGTGTTTGGTGGGTTTCCTCCCACAGTCCAAAAGACATGCAGATTAGGTTAATTGCCCTGTTGTGTGTATATATGTATTAATCAAACAAGCTAGCCTTTGGCACTCACAAACATAAATGATGCTCAGTGCCCATGAGCCTGTCACCAGTTTACTCAATATTCTTAAATTTAATTGGCGGTGATGTTAATGATGCGGCTTATCGGCATATAGAGAATCAGTGGCCTATTTTGTTTATTCTCACTTTATCACTTACAAATATACCTATTCCTTTAGTGCTGAGAGGACTGTGGTTCTTATTCTCAGAACCAAAAGAGTCTGTAAAGACAGCTACTCATCTACCAGAATCTCTAATGCTGTTAATTTATATTGAGTAATTTTTGGTCTTTAGCCCAATGAGACATTATTAAATATAATAATTAAGGGCTAAATAATAATAATAATTATACTAAATAAGGGCCTCAAGCTTTTCCCACCCCACTGCACATATACATACAGTACATACATTTTATATTATATATACATACATACATACATACACACACACACATACACACATATATAGTAACATTAATTTGCAAACCCAACTACGTCTTCATTTGCAACAGTTCTTACAGAACTAAATTGACTCACTCTTTGTTAGAATTCATATCAAGCTCTCATTTAATCAGGTTCCATAGTTTCACTGGTCGCCGACATGCACTTGCAGATTGTTCTGACTGAGTAATGACGCATCAAGTTTGTGACCACATTGTGTCTCACTGCTCTTGTTCTACAGTATACTCATGCACCATTTAGGACTACTGCATCATAGATCCCTACTTTGTTCCTGTCAACAAAGGGCTGATTTGAAGGAAGATCATAGCGCTGTTTGGGTTACAGATGAAACAATAACTTGATGCCACACAACATATGTCGAAATTGTGTTTTCCATTAGAGCTGGTGCAGAAAAAAAGACACGACAAACTTCAAACTCAATTAATGTGACCAAAAAGTTGTCCCTACTTGAATGCCATGCAATGTAATCCAGAAAAGCATATCTCAAAGTGAGCATATACAGTAGTATGTGTGAGTAGTTAAGGTATTCATTTCAGATCAAGCTCTTCATTCCCTCTACTTTATAAAATGTGTAGTTTTTCTATCATATGAATTATCAAAATCTGCCTTTATAACCATATATAGCTCAATAATTAAAAAAGAATTTGTGTCTATTATAGTGATTTGCACATTTTTTCAATGGGCAGATTCAACTGCTATCAGTCGTTATATCACATAGTGTATATAGGACTTGATATTACTTTATAATATCATATACAGAATAAATAGCATTTTACATTCACAAAACATGTACTGTAGGTCCTACATTTTGGTTGCTGGAGTCTTGCCTACAATATGTGCTTTAAAACATGTGGAGACAACATAATAAGGCAAAACAACTACTGGAAACTTCAGTGTTGTTATAATATATACAGTAAGTTTAGTCAAACATTTGAGCACACTAGATCTTTTGGTCCAGTTGTCTTCAGTTCAGCACTGGTTTTGGACTTCTTTTTAGTCATCTTAGTGCTGTGTTTTAAGTACTTCTCTTTGTTATGGATGACCTGGATGTACTGGTCAGTGCTGCTGTTTTGCTGGTCACTGCTGGACTCCAATGACGCCGAATCAGACTCAGTCAGTGATGGCTCTCCTTTGCGTTTGTTCTTGGACTTGACATGAGGTTCTCCATGCCTGTGTGGTGTTTCCGTGATCTTAACATTTGTCCGGGATCGGCTACGAGGGCCTTCCTCCTCCCAGTCTAGATAATCTTCTTCTTCTTCCGCTCCATACACTCTACGTGCTAGGCGGCTGTCCAGAGTTTCACCAATGTAAAATCGTGCCGGTGATCTCTGATGGAGATCTGAGAGTGACTTCGGCCGGTGTGAGTGCCCTAAAGATCCTCTCTTTCCACCTTCATTAGCTTCATCGTCTTCCTCTTCCTCACTAAGGTGGGGCTGCTGACCCCGGGGAATGTAGCACTTCACATTGCGGGGGTAAAGCTCTACAATCTCAGCTGCCTCGTCCACCACACGATAGTGCCTGGGCAGACGCATGGTAGAACGCATAACCTTCTTTCGTGGTTCATGTTCATTTAGAATGACATACCGGGTGGTGTGAGCACGCCGACCCAGGTAGTTCTGTGCAGTGACAATACCAGGCTCTGGGTGCATGGGCCTGAGGCCTTTCCTGAACACCGGGTCTGAGTGGACACTCTCAGAGAAATGCACAGATGGATTGTAGGCCATGTGATGGTATGATTTGGAACGGCCTGAATAGACTTGATGCCTGAAAAAGCAACAAAATTGTGGAGTATAAATCTGAATCTGATATAAAGGTTTGACTATTATTTTCTCTTCAAGACCCTTATGGCTTCTACATAGAGCTTACATGCCTAATAAACAAACAGACAAACAGCAATAACTTTTTTGTAAAAAACAAGCTTAACAATTCCCCATTTGTCACAAGACATGTTTTGTGTCCATCACTTCCATCCTTATTATAACAAAGGTTATATACTGTAAATTGTATGTACAGTACATACTGTAGCTAACAAGAAATGTCAGTCTAGTCTCCAATTCCATAAGGCTAGCATAAGAGCTATCTAGGCTGGCATGCTCACCCTTTAAAAAGGTGAGCAATGATAAAAAAATTTTTTTTTAAAAAGAAGTTATTCTACTTATGCAGGATGTACAGTAGCTGTAGCGTTCAGCTCTATGTTAGATGTTTTTTACATATTTACAGAGAAGACTTTGGTGAGCTACACCACCTTTCATACCTTGTTAGATACATTATTTAAGTGGTTTATACTAGTAAATGTCAGACATTAAATATATCTTTGGTACTTTGTAACTTTTAGGCAGGAACAATAGATTAGTCCTTTTGCCAAAATATTAATTTACAATATATACTCGTAAGCTCCATTTTCATTTATTTATTTTTAAACACTTAGGTGAATGAAAATGAAATTGCAATCTCAAGCTTTGGGCAGGATGGAAGATGACTAACAGCTTAAAATTATGACAAAATGAATGCAAATGAAGCATTCTAACGAGTACTAATCTGTCTCTCTTATAGAGATGTTTTTAAGCAACAACACATTTTTAAAAAGGACTGCATTTTGGTAACCTTTAAAAGAAGGCCAAACCTGATAGGGATGTATTCCACCCTGTGAATCTCTCTCTGGGGAACGGAGGGGTTGGCGATTACTCTGTAAGCACTGCACAAGCAGAGATGGAAATGGGAGGTTTATGGAAAATGTATAGCAATGGCCTGAGGGTTGAAGGGCCAGACAAAGGAACACCATTATGACAGACCTGCTAGGTTTGGGTCTCACAAGGATGGAGGGACTCCTGTCATCAAGCCGGGAGGCTGACTGGGCAATCGTGCGGATGCTGTTGCTGCAACGGGCTGGCGAAACGATTTTGTTGATGCTGCCATTGCGACGTGGAGGAGAAGCAGACCGGGCTGGGGACTCCATGCTGGTGATGTCACTCTCCTGCTCAGGTTTTTGCTCGCCACCCTCAGTTGGCTGTAGACGTGCTGCATTGAATAGATACAGGATTATTTCAAAGGGTGACAATTCTAATTACCCAATACATTTTGTATTCGTGACTCCAGATAGCATGTTATTAATAAACCTTGTGTGGAACATTTGTTTTCACGGCTTTTCAATGGACCTACGAGGCTAAAAATCTAAATTAAGTATGTCAATGTTCTATACAGTAAATGTCTGCATTTTCTCTCCATGACCAAGTTGCTGTCACTACCAATACAAAATCTGACAAATTTAAAATTATATTAGTAATGAGAAGCACCCTAATGAAAATCACATCTAAACACAATTTCCATGCTTTCTGGTTGGTAATATCTTTCTGTAAGGGAATGATTCACTTATGGACTCTGGCAGTTTCTGTATAGGATTACAAACCATTAATCATGCATCTGATCATAATGACAAAATTACATGTAAACTCAATAATTCACAAAATCATATTAGGAAATAATACTTATATCATCATTATTTTATCCTGGCCAGGACCACAGCAGATCACAGCTGATTCTAGAAACACTACTAGAAACAGGACAGTACATCCTGGATGGGAACCCAGCCAAGTGCAGGGCATCATTAAACTAATGCACTTATCCCAGTGTTTCATTAGTGCCTGGATACCATCAAGGTAGAAAGTTCTCTCAATACACCAGAGACATGGACTGCCTACTTCATGTGTGAAACGCAGGCCTCCCAGGAATTCCTTTAATGGCCCAAACATTTGGAACTGGATTGGAGTGAGGTCAGGACTTTATGGGGATGTGGCAATAACTCCCAGCCGAGTTCCTGTAATGTGCAGTTGGTGTTGGTGAATGATCGATTGTACAGTTCCCACTGACAGATGCATCTCTTCCACAAGCTGGCCAGAAGTTATCAGTCAATTTTCAAGGATCAGACATTCCAGTTGCTGAATGTTAACAGGAATGACTGCAGTGTGGACCAAGCCGCCTTGGCCAGACCATCATTCACAAACATACAGCATACTTTAAAATGTTTGCCAATGTTCATTGACAACAGTGTGTCATATACTGTAGTGTCAGATGCAATATAAGAGGACCTATTTAAGATGTATGGAAAACTCAATGTGGTTTGAGATAAGAGCATCAGGATTTTTGTCATGTTTGCTAATTCCTAAATTGGTGGCTAAATATTTCCATTATGTGTTAGCCACATTAATAGCCCCAGTACAATACAGAAACAAAAACAAATCTCTCTTTTGAATGATATCACTTTTATTTTTTTTTACCTGCAGCCAACTGAAAAACTTTTTTCTTGTCATCTGTGCGTTCCTGCAACAACAAAATATCAAAATAAAACATCATACATTCTGAAAGTAGCTGAACATGCAACGATTATTTTTCTTTGTTTAAATTTCAACCTCAACCTTTTTGTCGCTGAATGACTTACGGTCTGAAGCTGCATCCGCAACAGGTTGTTGGTGAATTTAAGAGACCTGGCGATGGACTGCAGGTAGTAGATCAGCATGCTGAAAACAACAATAAAGAACCACACTGATAACAGCAGCCTCAGAGGACTAAATGATAAGCAAAGCAAGAGATTTTTATCCTCTGTTGAGTAAATTTATTTTCCTGAGGTAATTGAGCCTGGATAAGTAAAAGGATGACTTACAAGAGAAGCAACAGAGCTGGCAGGACCACCACA
Source organism: Clarias pachynema (assembly GCA_030014365.1). Classification (NCBI taxonomy): domain Eukaryota; kingdom Metazoa; phylum Chordata; class Actinopteri; order Siluriformes; family Clariidae; genus Clarias; species Clarias pachynema. Next base: position 17,493,606 of record JAQMYL010000007.1, on the reverse strand, counting down.
GGACTTGTGATGTAACCCATCACCATGCTAAACCATGCAGGGAAGTCCTTTTCGATTGTCTCAGATATGATGTCATAAATCTTCTCTTGACCACTACAGAGGCAACAGATCAGACAAAAGCAAACTGAGCATGATTTCACTTTTATAATGCATTTCTAATTAGTCTAGAAATGTTAAACCATATTCAATTGTTATTTACACAGTAGAATTGTAGATACAGTATCACTACTATTTAATGAATATAGCATGAAAGGGGATGTGTTATCATAATTAATCTCATAACATTCATTTGATACAGTGAGTGCCAGCCATAAATCACTACAGCCATGGTGTTATTCATCAGCTTGAATGAGCTATGAGTCTATGAGCTTGAATGTTTTATTGCTTTAATAAAACTGTTTACAAACTTAAAACATAAAGCTCACTCATCATCTATACCACTTTATCCAGTATTAAGGGTACCAGGGCGCCTGGAGCCTATCCCAGGAGACTTAGGGCATGAGACAGGGTACACCCTGGACAGGGTGCCAATCCATCATAGGGCACACACACTCACACACTATGGGGAATTTTGGAACATCAATTAACTTAATCTGCAGGTCTTAGGACTGTGGAAGGAAACCAGAGAACCCAAAGGAAACCCACCAAGTACAGGGAGAACATGCAAACTCCATGCACATAGATATGGGAATCGAACACAGACCCTGGATGTGCAAGGCAACAGTACTAACCACTACACTACTGTGCTGCCTATAAAACAAAGCTAAAAACTATAAACATGTTTTCAAATGTCTATTTATATCAAGTTCTTACATCATAAAAAAGACTTTTATCTTCTCTATAAAAGACTAGTGCCGTGCAAAAGTATTCATACCCCATTGAACTTTTTCACTTTTTGTCACTTTACAACCACAAGCGTAAATGTATTTTATTGGGATTTATGTGAAAGACCAACACAAAGTGGCATTAGTGGAAATAAAATGATAAATGGTTTTCAAATTTTTTTTACAAATACATATCTGAAATGTGTAGTGTGCATTTGTTTTCCACCTCCCTGAGTCAATACTTTGTAGAACCACCTTTTGCTGCAATTACAGCTGCAAGTCAGGATGATGTGTGATATTAGTTCCCTTTCAAAGGCTACACTCGATGCTGCGTGAAAACGCTATGGGAAACATCTTGTCATGTTGCCGGTTGTGAA